>OZ030016.1:97025555-97463055 GCA_964023405.1 Apodemus agrarius
ACCACTGTCAGCCCTTACTCTTGCTCAGCCTACCTAGAAACAGCACAGGGCCATCTTCTGCTTCTCTTATGATGTAAACAATTCAGGAAGTTTGTACGAAATGCTTGAAGTCAGATACAGAATCAGAAAAAGAGATCTAAAAAGGACACAGTGACACTTGAAGTTGTCCTGAACTTGAGAGTGGGGAGCAAAGGTATATGCTGTGACATCTGCACTTGCTATTGGGTGGTCCTCCTGTCTCTGGATTCAAGTAGTCAATGCTTATGAACGTCAGGCTGAGTCTCCTCTTCTATCATTGCTTAATTTCTTGGCACATGAGTTGGGCTAGCACCAAGTTGGGCTATTCTAAAATTTCAGTGGTTATGCATTCTAGAAATTTATTCCTTAATTCATAACACTATCTTGAATGAGTAATGCTAGTTTTTAGAAAACTTTCAGTCACATGAGATTAAATTTCATTTTTATGATCTTGTCATTTCTTAAGATTTTTGGGGTTCTCTTTAGAGAGGCATTGAACAGAGCAAACTTTAGAAAGACCCAGAATATAATTGCTTTTATTCCCTTGATAAGGGATCCAGTGATGGTGGGAAGGTAGGTTCACAGTGGACACCAGCTTCCTAGTAAAAAGGCTGTGCTGTTTCTGTTTGGGAATGTGTCTCAAGCAGTGTTGAGAGCTTTAAGTGTGGTGTTCAGCTGGTCAGGAATTCCCTTGCTCTCCGCTAGAGAGAAAATATGTCCGTTCACATTTCCTGAGCTGGGCATCGGAGTTCATCAGGGTGCAGAAACAGGCTCACTTTCCTGTGAAGGACGGCAGTGAGTGTATGCCACGCTACTAGTTTTTATCCTAGAAAGATGGAACTAGCAGGATGAGAGACTTAGGAATGAGCCCAAGTCATTACAAATTAGGTCTAATGATGGATGAAGTCAAAGTGAGTGGCACAGCCCTATAACACTGAGAGATCTAATTATGAGACTACCCCTTTCCCCAGCTTGGCCAAGGTTGGAGATGCTATTCATATGAACCAGGGAACACTGGAGGAGACAGCCTCAGCATCGCAACCTTTCTGTTGTGCTTGCCTTTGCAAGACCATCCCTTGTCATCAGATGTCTCCTACCTATCCAGAGCAGTGGGATGCAGCTGGTGCCTATTGCTTGTCTGAGCCCTGTCCTCTCCCCACCTTTGCCTATTCAGTCTAGATGTGAAACAGGGAGAATTCTGAGAAATGTGTTCACCGACCATGGGTCTGACCACTTCTACAAGCAAATGGCCTTCGCCCAGGATGCTGGACTCATGTCTCATTTTAACGCCCAGCAGCCACCTCCCCCTCTCTTAGTCCTTTTGTTAGCCTGATCTGTGCGCACACCATGATTTAGACACCGTGGACCCAGCACTGTGATGCTCCGCTGGGTTCCTTGGCTCCTCATACTTCTTGAGCTTGGATTTGCTCTAATGTTCTGATTGCTTTTTCCAAAGACTGGTGATGCTTATGTATGGGCCAACTGGCTACATTGTTTTCTGAGGAGCAGGGGTGGGTTTGAGCTCAGGAGGAGGCCTGTTTTATTGTGCTACAAGTACCATGTTTCTTGGAGGAAATAAACACCATATTGTTGAAAGAATGTAGCAACTTGTCAGCAGTTTTGGGTTGAGGCAAGTCAGTAGTTCAGTGTTTTCTTTTCCTGCTCAGAGTCACCTCGGGGAGAGGCCTGCCCCAGCAGCTCAGCCATTTGGCTACACCGCCTTGTTACTTGGCCAAAGGCATTTGAATGGGAGTGTATACATAGATTCTAATATCTCGGGCCACTTCTTTGCTGTCAGCACTGCAGGCTCCCCTCCAGTTTTGCATTTGCTCTACACTGGATGACCACAATGACTTGGCTAATGCCTTTTAATATCTAAGCCTTGTACATCTAGTGCTTGGTTAATAACAGGGAAAAGCTCTGGTGACTCACCTTGACCTCAGGAGGAAAAAACATCCTTTTAATAATCTGGGAGTTTATTTGGATCGAAGGCATACTGCATGTTACACAATCTTCCTGGAGAGCACACAGGTCGTGGAGTGGCACCTTTGTTTTTTATGAAGTCAGCAAAGACGGATAGGGGCCAGGCTCGCTGCTTCTCCGAGAGCCTTCAAATTCATCTCTAATATGTCACCCAGTAGCCAGGCAAAAGCCCTCAGTGAGTTTAATGGGCTTTTCTCTAAGAACTTTTCTAAATATCTAACCCTTGCTGCAATTAAAGTCAAAGGTGCATTTTCTGAATGTTATCAGGAGAGTGCCCACCCCTGCCTTTTTTAGGACTCACCCCCAAATCTTCCATACCTTCTAACTTCTAACTTCCTAATCCTTAAATTGGGAACAAGTGGAGGGCAAAGGTCAAACATTGATCACTAGTGGACATGGGTGCTTTAAGATGAGTCATGTGAATGGATCCTGGTCTCCGAGTCACTGGAAGTGCTGATCAAGGGCAGTTTTGGCCTCAAGGACAGTCCATGGTATCCAGAGACATTTTGGTTGCTACGATGGGAAGAAGGTATAGAAACAACTGGTATCTAATTGGTTGAGGCCAGATATGCTGCTAACATGTTGTGGTATGCAAGTCATGTCCCCAAACAGCCCCCACGATGTCAATCAAGCTGGTCTGAAGAACTCTGCTCGGTTCTTCACGACATGCGTTTGGAATACCCACAAGGCTGCTGTTGGTCTTCAGAAGATCATTTAAGTGATTATTATTCAGACTTTTTTTTGTCTGTTTGGGAGTGTGTCTCACCGAAAATCAACCTGGCAGCCCTCTACATTCCTGTTTTTCCTAGCCCACCTACCAGCATCTCCCACTTTCCTGCCTCGCCCCATCTTACATCCCCTCCCCGTTTTTTCCATCCCTATGGGGAAAATGATAGCATATTGCAAGAGAGAATGTGTGGAGTCAAAAGTACAGCTACTCATAGTTACTCATTTAATCACAGCCATATCTTTTCTGGACCATTCCTTCTAAAGATAAACATGTTTATGCTGCAAGTGCCGCCCTGCACAGCTTGGTAAGCCCTTTGGAGATGGCACTGAAGGTAAAGAAACACATTCACAGGATGTTTACTCTAATGATGCTCTCAGAAGCATTCGGGAGTTTTAAACATATGTTTCCAGCATCTCTCTCTATCTTTACATGGCTGCTAAATTGTAGAAAAGCTGTAAATAGAAATAATGGACCCAGTTTATTTTTAATTAGAAAGCTGCTGCTTATAGCTGCAGTCGTGACACCACCACGCATGCCTTCCCTTCATTTGGAAGGAAAGAAGAGTGAATTCCTAGGGGTTTGAATTTGAGCCAGGTTCCCTGAGTCGTTTGGTCTCTGCACCCCTGCAAATCCAATGTCTTTTTGTGGCATGTGGCTATAGGCCGACTCTGCACTACTTTGTACTGTTTTTAGATAAAGTGGAAAATGCCATTGTTTCTATCAAGTTAGGAATGAATACTTTAATATTTTCTTTTTTCATTTTTTCCTCACATTTAATTGTTAACCTCTACCTCTCCATTCAGTAAAATAAAGAGTCATATTTAAATAGTTTCTACTTCCCAGGGATGTTTCTGTTAAGCCTTTAGGTATGTGGACAGAAGCAATTTTATTATTTATCATCTCACAAGTAACATGTATTCTAGAAGAGTAACATTTATGCCTAGATTTTATTTCTCCAGTTCGGTTCTCCCGAAAATGAGGAAAAGTCTATTTATTTTAGGAGTGTTTGGGCTGCAAGACTCTTTGTAATCACAACCTAATACTTTAAATCAAAGTGAAAACACTGTCCAGTAACGGGTGGCAAACACCGACTTTCCTGCTAGTAGGGCAGAGCAGTCACGTGAAGACTTCCCTCTGGGCTCATATGTTCTCTCAATGCTGTGCCGTATGGCCGCCGACCTCCTGCTTTATAAGCGATATCCCTCTCTTCTCTGATGCTATGGACTCTCAGCATAAAGCCTGGTGATCTATGGGAGAACACTTACCTTTAGATATTCGTATTATAGTGAGACAACTAAGAAGAGGGTTTCATGCAACATGAGAATCAGCATGTTTAGTGATGCCTAATTAGGCTTAATTGGAAATGCTGTGAGGAGAATGGGTTTAGAGAACGGGCAATGTTAAGAGATGATTTAGAAGTATGTGCTCCAACATGGTGGCTCAGACACATGTGGCCACTGAGCTCTTGTGCTGTGAGTAGCTAAAATGAGGTTGAATATAAGCATGAAACAAACACAAGGCTTTAAGAAACTAGCATGAGAAAGCTAAAACATCAAATTAATAAGATTTTTAACAGCGATCATGTTGACATCATTGTATTTTGGATGTCTTTCCTTACATAAATATTTCGCAGCCTGAGTTTTTTCTCATCCCTTTTGATTTTCCAATGTTGCTACTAGAAATCTTAAGTATATCAGGTTTATAGCATTGATGACCTGGACAATTCCAGTATGTTCATCTCAACGTATTAGGTTACAATCGAGACAAGTCTTACTAATCCAAATGGTTAGATATCAGGCTTGTTCTTATAGCCATATGCATCTCAACAACAAACTCCACAATAATCACAGAGTTTCATTTCTATTTTTAAATATATGAGTATATCTCATCTATGAAAAAATTGTGACTTGCCTTTCATATATTTCTTGCTAAAATTTTTTATTTATTGATTTTTATTCACTTACCCTCGATCACAGCTTGACTTTCTATGGCTCATGCTGCTTTGGAAGTTCTGTAGGTGTGACCTGCAGAACGCATTCAGGCCTATAACTAAGGTCTAGGCTATGGCCTGCTTCACACACGCTATACAACAGGTTCAAGTTTCATGAGCAGTAACCTCCAAGTCTCACAATCAAGAACAATTGTAGCACATGGTGGTCCCTGAATAAATGTCATAATCTCTCTGGCCCTAGCAATACATATACATTTCTGTATATGAGTTCTACTGAGGACTATTTTCCTAGATCTCTTCAAATTCTCTGTACAGCTCAAGTGACCATCATTGCTGTAAACTTGAGGGCAACATGCATTGACTGCAGATCTGGGTGCCATGACGTAGTTCTCCTGATCCCAGTTGTGGAACATGGGCCTTGAGTAGACCTCAAGGCAACCTTTGCACTCTTGTTCTTGGTGACTTGATGTTTATTTCAGCATAAAGCTCACTCTCTATAGGATACCATTTAAGCTCCATTACAAGGGAATATTTTTCTAGCTACACATCCTTATACATTACAGCTACAAACTCTACATCAATCTCAGAGTCTCACTTCCATTCTAAAGGGACATACTCTTCCTTTCTTTGAAAAATATTTTTACTTTCTCTACTTTCATAAATTCAAATTCTTTTCAATATTAAATTAAGGTTTAGGACAGTATAGAGAGAATATATTTACTTATTTGTTACAGAATTAATATATAAAATAAAAGCAATAAAATGATACAAATTACAATTTAAGTAATAGGAAATGGTAACAGAAAAAGTCAGTATATTAAACTATGAGCAGTGAACAAAAAGATAAAGGCATTTTATTTAATACTTAATAAATCCTGTTTAAATCCAGGTATGGTTGTACCATCCTTTAATCCTAGCACTTGGGAGACAGAGGCAGGTGGCTCTCTGTGAGTTCAAGGAAAGTCTGATCTGTATATTAAGTTCCAGGCCACCCAGAACTACCTATTGAAACCATCTGTCAAAAAATCAATCATGCATAGACTAATCATTTATTCTCAGTGTCTATTCCTGCTAATACTCAATAAATTTGAGTAAAAACGAAGAATTTCTCTGTTGCTGCTGGCAGAACAAATGTGGAAGTTGTGGCATATCTATTGGGTCAAATCTTCAAAAGACAATTTGTCGCTATCTTATCAAAGATAAAAATGAGTGACCCAGATGTCTAATTTTTAGGACAAATTTTTTTCTACATAAAAATTAAAAGAGATGTACAAAAATACACATATAAAGTTTCATAGTGATACTTGAGGTTAGGTTGAGTAGAATTTGGATTAATGCTGTTACATTGTCAACAAACAATGAATCAAAGTCACCAATATGAACACTGTAGAAAGATGTCACTGCCTGGAAAACACATGCAGTATAATACATATCTTAATGCTACCTTTTATGCTTGGTCCCTGTGAGCATATCAATATGGTCTATGGCTAGCATTATACTTTTGTGCAATTACTGCCTACCAAGGCACTAGGTGTATGTTTTTCTCATTTACCTCCTGAAATAGTTCTAAAATACAGACATTTATTAACTCTATATATTGTGAAAATAATTGATAGATAGTTAAATAAACACCTGGAGGTGGCCGCGCTGAGCCTGGAAGCCAGTCAGACTCCAAGCCAGTTGTCTCAACCTCTGTGTGTATGCCGCGGGGGTGGATGGCACATTTATATGAGAACAAGCATAGGTAGGAAATCATATAAACGGCCTGTTAACCCTTGGAGGCTGGGACCAGCACCAGAGAAGGAAGCACTTGTATGATTTTAATCACAAGGAATTATGTCAAGTTATGAGTGTAGTTCACACTTTATGCTTTTTTATATTTTCTATTTACACAAGTACAGACTATTGGATTAGAACATGTGATTTTTTTCTGAAAACAAGTCAGGGCTATTTTTGAAGTCTCAAGAGCCTCTTTGTTCTTGATGAAGCCTTCCTGGGTCTTAGATGAGAAGATTCTGATCTTCATCTTCTCATTGTCTGTGTCTTCCATGAGCTCTAGTCTGCTCTGGCTTTGATGATGATCTTCTCCTGCATCCAGATAAGTCCCTTGAAGGCACCTGGCTCATGTCTGATTAGATTATCAGAAGGGGTGACAGAGCAGGAGCTGTTGAGGCTGGCCTTTTGACCCGTGTTCTTACAGGTGGACCCCTGACACCTCTTTGTGACATCATGTATTATGTCAGTTTGATGTCAGGTTGGAGCAGGGACACATGAAAAATTCTATTTAATTTTCTTGGAGCAAATTTTCAGGAAATACAGAAAGTAAATTATGCGAGAATTTATCAGCTTCATAGAGATAGAAAAATGAACTGAAAGAAAGATTGAAAGGCAAATCCCCTTCCTTCAGCTTTTTTTTAAAAAAAGCAAAACAACAATAGATTGTTTTGTTTATTATTTATTTATAAAGTGAGAGTGTGTTGAAAGTCTTCACCACCTGGCACTGAGTAGGTCATCAGAAATCAGAAATAAATACATCAAATGCTATAGCTCCCACCAATTTTTGCAATAATCCTGCAGAAGGAAAGAACAACATTCCGAAGATTCAGGAATTGCTCAGGATAACTTGAAGAATCTCGCAGGGCATAGTGAGGACTTGTTAAGGACGATGCTCTACAGGAATGGCGCTCGCTTGGGTGCTCGTCTGCTCTTGTTTTGTACCGTCTTCATCCTCAGAAATAAGAGATTGCTTACTTGCCTGGGAGCAATCAAGGGTCCAAAGTTGGGTGTTTCTGGTAACTTAGAGTAACTATTTACAAAAGACTGTGGTGACTGAAAAGCACAAGCTGTGTCTAAAGCCCTCTACATCAGTCTGATCTGTAGTAGCCACAGACATAATTGACATCCATGGACTGTTGGAGTCTGCTTGGGCCTGCTGGGGCCTGCTGGGGCCTGCTAGGGCTTGCTGAGGGCTGCTGCAGCTTGCTTGGGCCTGCTGTGGCTGGACTTACCCACTTTGATGCTCAGATGGCTTTAATGGAAGAAAGGATAATCTTTGCAATGTTCTTTCTTGTGCCTATGCATTCTGCTGGATTTCAACTTACTATAATTATCTTGCTTCACAGAACAGCCCCAGCAGACTAGGGAGTATGGCCTTCTAAAAACGTTCTGGGTTTTATTGAAAACTCAGGTTACTGAGGGCAAGACTTCCTTGATAGTTAATCAGGTAGAAGAGGCTTCTCCATCGCAGGATCTTCCATATCACAAGAGAGTGAGTTTCTGTGGCCTTGTTCAGGCATGTGGGGGAGAGAAGCAGGACTGACATAGCCTTGCTTTGAAGATTTGTACTTTGTCCAACGTGGGCTGAGGGTTCTCAGGAGCTGTTTGAAGTGCACTGATTTCTCCCATTCAGGGGCAAGCAATCTATAGCATATGCCAGCCATTTGCTGAGTAAGAGCTCTGATTCACCAGGTAGAAAAGATGGAAGAGGAATAAGAGGAGGAGAGATGGAAGAAGAAGTAGGAGGACAGTGACGACAATGATGGTGACTGGTGACTGTCACACCAATGATGATGGTGATGGTCACACCAATGATGATGGTGACGGTCATAGCAATGATGATATGATGGTGACAGTCACACCAATGATGATGGTGACGGTCACAGCAATGATGGTGACTGGTGACTGTCACACCAATGATGGTGATGGCTGCACCTGTTATGATGGTGATGGTCCACTGCTGTTCTCCCGTCTCACTTCCAAACCTGTAGCATTATGTAAGGGAAAGGTTGCAGAATGTCACAGAAATTCATGAAGGAAATAATTATCCAAAGTGGGGAACAGGAAGTTTCTAGACCATTTGTTTTCTTTTTTCTTTTTTAAAATTTTTTTTCATTTATTTCCATGTAGGTATTATATCATCATGAACGTCATTTCTGAGCTCCCTATACTTCTAAGGAATCAATCTCATACATAGGATGCCTTGACATACTAAGAAATAGTTCTAGCTCAGTTTTCTTGAAGACCATCTCTTGGTGTTTGTTTGGAAGAATTTAATCATAAATACACTTAAAACTTATAAAGGACACACATGTGTTTTCAGACATTTACTTTATTTTGTACCCGGTACTAGAAAATGTACAAAGTATTTTTTTTAAAAAAATCAAAATCCTTGATTTAAACTGAGTTAATAAATGACATTTTTGTGCAAGAGAATGTTTCATGTTAATTATGTATCTGATGAGGGTTCATTCTTGGAATCCTCACCAACTGTTAGGAGGCTAGGCAGGCAGTAAGTTTCTAACACTGTTTAGGAAGTTGGTAAAAGAAATGAATATTGTGCTATGTGGCTTGAAGTATGTGACCACAAAAATTCAGTGAAACAAGGATTCTGCTAGACTGTGAAAGGCCATGGGAATCATAGCACACTCCCAGGGAATCTGCCTTAATGTGCATTTGTTTATTTATTTATAAAGCAGCTGCAAAACAGTGCATTGCATGCAAGTGCAAACTGATGGTGTTGATGACTCAGGAGGAAGGCAAGCTTTAGAGGGGGAGATGCAGGGCTAGGTAGGTGAAGTCTCTCCTAGAAGTTGTAGTCTGTTGGAGCTATGAAGAATCCTGACTCATTCTTCCATATTGTAGATGCAGAAACTGGGTCAGCAAGACAGAAAGAGCTCGAATCCTGGGTCAGGAACTGTCAAGCAACAAGCCCTGGCTAGGAGTCAAGATTCACTCCTTCTTTTATATCTTTATCTAGAGAACAGAGCTCTGAGCTTTCAGAGCAGAGATGCAAACTCAGGTTCCCCAGGACAGATGTCTTGGTACAGTCCATTTTAGATGTTTGAGAATGATTTCTCCTGGGAGTAACTCAAAGTACTGTTGAAGATATAGAGCTAAAACAGAAGGAAAAGGAAAATGAAAACTAGATAGAGAAGAAAGGAAAAAGTGCTCATTGTGGGCAAATTCTCTTCTAAAATCAATGAATTCTATTCTTTAATCGGTAGATCAATCCTATTAATAGAGTAGGTATTGTCTCATTTTGCATGTGAAAGAACTTAGCCTCAGAGTAGTTATGAATCTTGCCTTAGTTTATTCACCTAACAAGTTATGGGCCCAAGACTCTAGTTCCTATTTATAAAATGACTATTAGATATCCTTTTCTAACGATTGTATTGACTATGGAGACAAGAGCATCTGGGGCACTTTACAAATAGACCACTTTTGTTTTCTGTATCAATGGCAGTAAGGGGCTAGCCTGCCATGCCTAGGTTCTTGCTATTTATTTTTGTTTTGTTTGTGGATGTGGCAGCTAAGAATAGTGTGTGTGTGTGTGTGTGTGTGTGTGTGTGTGTGTGTGTGTTTGTGTGTGTGTGTGTGTGTGTGTTTGTGTGTGTGTGTGTGTGTGTGTGTGTGTGTGCATGCACGCATGCATGTGTGTGCTTGTGTGTGTTTTACTTACAGTATCATGTAGTGATCACCTCTTTTATATTTTGAATATTGTTTCTACAGGACAGGGGATTGAGGCTGTGAGGTTCAGTCAAAAGCAGGTGGCCAAAGGCGGATGCTACTCCAGAGACCTTCACTTCCACGTCGACCTTACTGGGCTAAGAATAGAGATGGAACTTCGGATTAGAGTGTTTGCATAGCACATGGAAGGCTCTGGGCTCAATCCCTGGCATAGGAAAAAAATACCCAAGCCCAAGTTACTTTTCTTGTATCTAAGCTTCCAAGCCACAGAAAGGAGGACTTCCTTGCAGGTAATTGGAGGCCGACTGTAGCAGGTCTACCACTTCTAGTTTGGGATGGAGTCCAGAACCTGAGAATTTTATCAGCTTTTTCTGTCTGCATCTGAAATCTTTCCCCTATCTTGTTCAGCAGCCAGTTTTTAGGGGCTGAGTCTGACCAGTTATCTAAGAACAAGATGCCAGGCTCCAGATGTCCTGCTATAAACTCAACTTTGCAAGGATGTCCGGGCCCTGCAATCTGTCTGCATAATATCCTTTCTCTGTAGAGAAAGACATTAGAAAAAAGATGGCTTTCTAAAGCAAGGGACAGGACAGGCACCTTCGTTATGGTATGATAACCATCTGTTTAAGGAGTTAGAGCTACTAATTGGTCTCTCACCTTCAATAGAAAAAACGCACCTCTAACTCAGGGTCACTGTATAGTTCTCACGTCAAAATCTTCATTAAATGAGACCTGAAGTTGTGGTGTAGACCACTCTTTCTTTTTCTTTTCTTTCCTTTCTTTTCTTTTTTTTATGTCATGGAAATGAAAATGACTGCCAGGAAGGCACAGAGAAAGCTTGCATGACAGATGGAAGAATTTCTGAGGCCAGGGAAGTCTGTAATTTATATTTCTTAGGGCCAGTACAAAGCACTCAGGCCCAGGCTGCCTTACTTCGGGAGGCCGGTCAGTGAGGCTAAATGGGGACTGTCTGATAGCTTTGGGTTTTCAGGATGTAATGATCAGACAAAACCCTTGTCCTCACAAAACTTACAATTTTCTAGGTTTGTCCCTGTCACTGGATAGGTGGGTTCTGAAACAAAGGCTGAACTCATAATGAGGCAGAGTAAAAACTATTTGTGATGATTTAAGAACAAATTTAAAAAATGTGCCCAACCCACTTTCCCCCAAAACATAAAACAACTGTACTATCTGCTGGTTACAGTGGCCTGAAGCATCACCATTTGGGACAGATTGCAGGCACCTTCTGAATGTAAAATTTATAAACTCTCTTATTAGCATACAAGCATTTTCTGTAAGAACCTCAACATGAGGCTGATTTTTCTTCCCAACACACACATCTGAGGACAAAGCCCTGGGCAATGAAGACTACGCAGGTAGATGAGTAACCTAGAATGATAAAATAGTAAGAAGAGAATTATGTGGTGCAGATAGTGCTCTTGGACATCTTTTCTAACCCTTGTAGTGAGTGTAAAGATCTGTCTTAACTTTATGGAAATCCAGAAGGAGAGTGACTTATGTGTACAGTGGAGATATTGTTTGCTTCTGCTATTAGTGGCATATTCAAGAGATTCCCTTTTATCTAGCTTCATCCCATTTATGTATTGAGGGAACTAGGCTCATGATTACTATGGGGAGCTGATAACTCTGCTTAGGAGCACTGGGAACAAAGGACCACCAACAAAATGAATAATCATTTGCTTTGTTTGTTTGCTTATTTGTTTGTTTTTTTCCAGTTTTAACTTGATGAATCAATGAGGAGACCATATGTGTATATACATACATATGTGTGCGTGTGTGTTCGCGCACGCACACACACACACACACATATATACATACACACACACACACACACACACACACACATATATATATATATACACATATATATGTATATTCCTTTCTACAAATGACTAACATGATGAGTAAAATTCAACCCCCTCTAGGGTCCTTCTGTTGCTCCAATGACTTGATGACAAGATGTAATTGATTTTTAGCCCCGATCCTGCTCTCACTGCTACATGGAAAGCCTTCCAGCAGGCCAGCCACATTTAGAATAACCTTCCTGTTGTCCAACATAGTCTATTTTTTTGACCCCTGACTGTTTTTATAATTTTGTTGGACTTACTACGGCCCTGCACTGTTAGACACCAAAGTTCTCAGGTATTTGATCTCTAACTACACTGTTCACACCTTGAGAGAGATGGGATCTTACACTCCCTAGTGTTTCTTGAGTAGCACGCATTGTAGTAGTTTTTAATTGAATGGAATTATTTGCCTGCTGTTCTGCCTGATGTGGGGTTGCCGGCCTTAAGTTGGGGCGCATGGGGCCAAGGGATAGGGAAATATGAAAGCTGACCACGTCTTCAGGAGAACCGTACAGCTAGATCAACGGAATCCCTCTGGAGGTTTAGAAGGAACACACGTTCTGAATGCACAGTTGTTGTTCCCTGGGAGCCAGTGGGTGAAGAGAGATTTATAGGAAAGGAGGACAGAAGACATGGGACCCTGGGAACTGTTTTGGGGGTCACAACTCTGAGGACGCTTATCACTGTGCTTTCTCTAGAATAGGGCTTTGTAGTAAGGTGTGATTTTGGAGAAAGACACCAGAGAAGAGCCATTATCCAGCTTATGACGTATGTACTCATAGAAGTAATTGGGGTAGGAAATAAGGGAGCATTCTAGAATTAGATATGTAGCTGTGGACATGAAAAACAACTGAGTAAGAAACCTCAGATCCAGAGCCAAAAGCCATTGTGTACACTGGGAGGTCACGACATACAGTGAAGCCAGGATCGCGATCAGGATCGTGAGAGCTTGCTTCCTTTCCCTGTCCTAAGAGGAGACTTCCCATAGGGCAGGGAATGCCCCTGAGGGGCTGAGAGTTTGTCCAGCAGATGATTTGCCTCCTCAGTCTTCTGGTGTTCAGGCTTCGGCCATCCGTCTCTGAGGGGCAGATTATATTTTAGACAAAGGCCAAGAACAGGCTCTGGAGAGAAAAGGGCTAGCAAAGTCTGAATCTCTGCCCAACAACTCTCTGAATAACGTCCTAAGTCTTTGTTGTTCTTATAATGTGTTGACTACGTAATTTGTTTTGGGCTTTTTGGTTGTCTTCACCGTCCTGATCTGACATGAGATCTGCTATTATTGGAGGAAAAGAATTTGAATTTGGAAAATATCCAGAAGGGACAGGCAGACAATGGCTTCACCTTCTTCCCAAGACTGATTCTTGTTATGGCCTCAGGCATAGATAGCCCTCTTTTTTCCCATCTGTAAAGTGGGATAATAACTCTGCTTTGACAGAGTACCATGGGAATAAAAGTGCTCACCACGTTTTCCCTTTGAACTCGGTGTGTTATCATTGTCATGACAGCCCCATCTTCTTTCTCCTGTTGAAGGCACAGGCACAGACCTCACATATGCTTGCCTCTCACGCTCCCTCCTAGCAGAACTGTAAGAAAGACACCTCACATGATGGAGTGTTTGAGTGGGAAGAGGCAGAAGATGAACAAGGCAGTGAAGAGCTGCAGATCCCAGCAGCAGCCATGAGCCCAGCTTTAGCAATACCTGTCGTTGCTAGGAACACCACCACTGACACTGCATGACTGTTTTCTTTTAACATACAGTGTTCCCTGGGAATGCTGTCAATGTCTAGGGAAGCTCTGGTGTCTTCAGGGGCTGGGAGTCGATTCCAGATACCATTTACAGTGGTAGAAGGAGTTCATGAGATCCTTAATAGCATTTGAAAGAGTTTGAAGTTGGAGAATTTCATGGATTCCAATTTGCCAGGCACATGCCTTTATATTCAGAGTAGACTTCAGGCCCAAACCTGTGGGCGCTCTTTCCCTCTCTCCGTTCTCTCCCTTTCCCTCTCTCTGGGCTGATTCTATTAATTTCCTCCGATGGTGTATAGAACCCAGCACCCACGCAGCCCCCGACCCTGTCCTTATCCATCTTGCGGCAGAGAGGCCATTTCGATGAATATATGTTCCCCATTTTCTTTGCATTATAAATTCAGTGTTGTGGGGAAAGGAACAAAATATAATGGCAAGGCCTCCACAGAGAAATGTCCTTATTTGAGAAGAGGAGTTTTATAGGGGGACAATTGACAGCCTTTCACTACGGCTGGGCACATTTTTCCCTCTCTGTACAACTGCATCACTGCTAATGATAAATGAAGAATGTTTGATAGCTGGCTCCATTGTCTGACAGCTACAGTTTTGGCCAGAGGGCCATGGCAGGCTTTAGACTTCTGTTCAAAATGAGTTAAACATATTAGGCATTATGAAGGCGCAGGAGCCTCGAGAAGGAGCGCTGGAATGAGTGATCCGGCTAGGCTCCTGGGTACACAACTTGCAAAGCAGATGTCATTCTAATAATGTGTGATATAGAACATGCCTGGCCTAAACCCTGCTGGATGAAATATGAAGCCCCGTTGGTGATATTTAATACCATTTTATGAGGTGCCATCTTATAAAGACAATGCCCGCCGTATGTGGAATGCTTAAGGTATTTTGCCAAAGGCATAGGGAGGTATCTGGAGTAAGTAGAATTTTTATTATTTTATAAGCCTTTACTTTGTAATATTTCTGTTTCCACATTATTGTGAGGGCTCACTGCCCTAACCCTTTGTGGAGGGAACCTGAGGAGTGGCTTGCCACTAGATTGACGGATAGCCCTTGCTGTTCTGGAAGAAAAAAGCCCGTTCCTACCTGCATACATACTTCAAAAAAACCTCCAAGGGGAAACACAGCTTTGCGACAAGCATTCTTCAAGCAGGGACTTTGAGGCCAGTATACAAAAATATTGCCATTTTCCAAGTGGATCATCTCCAGGGTTAATGGGGGATTTGTGTGGACTGCAGCTACCTGAACACAGTTTCTTCTTCCTCTACAGATTCTGACATGGAGAATCCATAAAAGCTTCTAATTTGGGCTTCCCTTCAGGGCATGATAAGGTGGAAGAGGTTTGCAAAATGTAGCTAAAGCATAGGCACAACAGCATTGTGGGGTTCGAGTCTCCGACAGCCCTAGCTCAGTGAGCCAGGACTGTTCAGGGCTGCCAGCATTTTCCCCAGGAAGCACAGATAGGGCAAGAACACAGCTGGTAGCAAGAGCACTCCATTTGAAGCCCATCCCGCTCAGGTTTGCTGTAAATACCTTCACACTCACTACCGCACATTCCCCACGAGGCATTCCAGAGGGACACGCCCCTAACTACAGGACTCTGGGAAGGCAGCACACACCACATTCGCTAAGCAATGCCTGCTCTGTATATCTGACAATGTTATTTCTTGGAGGAGTTCTTATGTGAAGTATCCTGCATGGCTGTTCATGCAATAAAGGAGGGTTGTTGTTGCTTTGTGAAGAATTGTCTTTGGGTTTTGAGAACTAGGTTTAGGTTTTAGACAATGAAAGAAAATATGAAACAATTTCCCAGATCATATGCTGTTACATAAGCAAGGAAAAAAATCCAGGGCAAGCTACTTGAAAACATCTTTGCCTAACAATATGCATGAATCAAGCAGTGTTCTCTTTCCCCAATCCTGTGTGTGTGTGTGTGTGTGTGTGTGTGTGTGTGTCTATATGTGTGTGTGGTGTCTATATGTGTGTGTGGTGTCTATATGTGTGTGTGTCTATATATGTGTGTCTATGTGTGTGTGTGTGTGTCTGTGTGTGTGTGTGTGTGTGTGTGTGTGTGTGTTTTCACACATTAATAAGAGGTGTTAGGCTTCCACCTTATCTGTGATGGGGTCTCTCTTGTTGTTTGTTTGTATGCCAGACTAGTGACTGTAAGCTTCCAGGGATTTTCTTTGTAGGAACTCTAAAGTTACAAACCTGAGTGAGGATTCAAATTCAGGTCCCATGCTTGCACAGCAATGGCTTGTTTACCCTTATATCGTCCTCCTGCCCACTGCATTATTCTTTCTTTATAGTGAGCATACGGACAGTGTAGACAGTCCTTATGTATGCAGATCCTACACATGCTTGCATGCTCAGAGGACCAGTCTTTCCTGTGGCTTCTTTGTCACCATCAGTAACACTACTTGCTATGCATTGTTTCGTGCTTATATTTCATTGGATTTATACCAACGGTTCTGTTTCCATTACTATGTAATTGAACTAAATATTAGTAATGAATAGACTATGGATGCCAAAGGAAGGAGCTGTTCCTCTGTTATGACACACACGGTTTTGTAATATCAGTGAAAGTGAGGCTCTGAGAGGCAAGCTGTTGAACACACGTGTCTTTCATGAGGGTTCAAGAGGTTATTAAAATTAAAAGCACTTTGGATTCATATTGCTTCACAAATGTCTGAAATCTTCTTTCTCTCCTGTGAAGAAACCAAGAAAGGAAATTGCAGCCTGTGGATACTGGGCACACTTTTGGTTAAAGCTTTGAGGACCATGCTCTTCTGAAGAGATCAGATGACTCAGATAGCCAGCATTTGAGTTTTACCCTAAAGCAAGTCAAGTTATTTGACATTAGGTCACTCAGAGTCACATGCTTTAGCCCTGACTATCTCTCAATATGACGCTGTGTAGACAACCTGAGTCCATTAAAGTTTGTATTCTCTGTGCCTTAGCGAGCAGAATGGCTATTGTCTGCAGCGAGATGGGTGACCAAGGCTATGCTGGGGCAAGGACTAACTGATAAGCAAGGGGTGGACTCAGCTTTTGGAACTTGATGCCTACTTCTGCTATTTTGTACAAATAACCGTGGACAGGCACATCAGCCTTTCCCACCCCACGTTCTCATTTGTAAAGGAGGATAATTATCCCCTCCCCACTGGCCTTGTGCCATGTCCTGGCCTTCTTGACACTGTGCGTGAACCACTCGCTGTGACTACCACTGCTTTGGAGACCAGGGCTAAGGCTGGTGCCCTTTCTGTGGACCCTCCTTCCGCACTCCGCAGCTACCAGGGTAAATGTTGCTCCAGTCCTGCCTGGAGGAAAGAGAAGTGCTGGACTACAGTTTGGGAGATTCGTCTTCTGGTCACTCATCCTACATGCATGGGATGAGGGCCTCTAGCAAACACAGATTTCTCTGTTGCTTCTCTTCTCCTAGGCCTGATTTATGCACATAAATCAGAAATCTATGTACATTTCTGAAAAGTGAAGAAAAAAATTTCACATCAAACTATCACTGATGAAGCTGAGGACTGCCTGGTCGGGCCTCAGTGGGAGAAGATGCATCTAATCCTCAAAAGACTTGAGGCCCCAGGAAGGGGATGCCTGGGGGGGGAGCACCCTCCTAGAGGCAAGGGGGAGGAGGAATGCGATGAGGAACTGGGGGGGGTCTGGGAGGAGGGCATTGACTGGAATGTAAATAAATAAAATAATTTTTAAAAATTAAAAAAATACTAAAAGGTATAACTGAATGTTAGCTTCAAACTGCTTTAGTTTTTGTAATTTTGTGAATTAATAGGTAGTCTATTTGTCTCTCTTCACTGGAAATGAATCCTGCCCCATGTAGTTCCTGGAAAGAATTTGATCGAGTTCGCACACTTCTTGTCAAGCTTCCTGGGCACAGCTTCAGGCTCAAACTGCTATGTGCTTTGAACAACAACTCAAACAGAAGGAGTGTCAAGTTGAGATTTCCTGGAAAGTGGAGTTAGAAGATATTGAAACCTCTGCTTAAATTCTCTCCCCAAAGTTCAATAATTTTCATCCCTTTACCATTCTCAGAATCCTAGAACGGCTAAGGATCCCCAGGCTTCTGCAGCAGTGTTCTTGTAAGATACTGACGATCCTTAGCTTACTGGGGACCCCCTGAGTGAACAATGCTGAGCCAGGGATCAAGAGGAATTTATTGTTCCAGCGCATTGGGGTCATCCCACCCTCGAAGGAGAGGTGGTGACTCTGGGCACCGAGTTTGGCAAGTTTTCATAGTTTTCAGGGGTAGAATAGAGCAACAGTCATTAGGCACAATGTGATTGGCAGAACAGTGTGACTTTTAAACTGATTGGTCCTTAGGGAATGAGGTAGAAGGGGTTCCCTTGTCTGCGGGTGGTTAACTGCCAGTCCACTCTGAGGAACGTGTCCATTGGCTTGGGGCTTTCCTCATCTGCAGGCAGCCAATGGTTGGTTCCCCCTGTGGTTCGCCTCTCCCTTCTGAAGGGGAGGGGTGTCTATGTGCTCTATGACCTTTTTCTTCCAGGAAGGGAGGGGTCTGGTGGGATTTTCCAATGTTCCTGAGCTAACCTCTTTATTCTGAAGTATTTATCCTGAGAAACCTGACTGCTCATGGTATTCTATAAACGTTCACAGAAGACCCTGGTGTCTCACATTGCCACTTGTAAGCATGAAGTGGAGGCTTTTCTACTTGCCAGTCATGTGGATCAATATGCACCTACAATAAAGACTTCATCTTCCCACAGCAACCTGCACACTACCAGCAAGCTTAGATCACTCAAAAATGCAGGTGACTATACTTGTTTGTTGGGGAGTTGTGGTAGGTATTGTGCCTGCTTGTTTACTGCCAATGTTTCAGACCTTTGTAATTATGGTTTAGAATGATTGAAATGTAAAACACAGATTTATTTGTTATATACTACTGTGAGCACTTGAATGTAAAAGATATCTATTCAGGTACATGCGCGCGCGCGCGTGCGCGCGCACACACACACACACACACACACACACACACAAGAAATTCTTAAGAGTTAGCTACAAACTCAGTATTTGCTGTATTAGGGCACAGAGAAGCAAGTCTTTACAGGGTTGGAACATCTTTTATGCTCACAAATACCTGGCTCCACGCTGAGTGACAACATTGTGAAATCTGCTCAAATGGTATTTACCAGAGGATCGATGATGCGTATATAGGTAGAAAAAGAGGGATTGAAACTCGGCCCATCTCAGTACTGTGGGGGAGCAAGGGAAGCTCTGCCCGAACACCTGCAGGGAGACTGAGGATGGGCACGCCTGACATCTAAGATGCCCACTGCCCAGCAGTTTCTCTCTGTTCTGATTCATTTTGACTTCTGATGCAGTTCTTCTCACCATGAGGTTCATGGGGAGAGAGTACCTGGGCAGCCAGAATCAAGAACTTTGGTTGGAGAATAATATAATCTAAATCCCTCTAAGGACACAAGTGAGTATTCAGACTTTACATAGGTCCCTTGAGCTTGGATTCCAGGAATCCCCCAGATAGATGGGCAGCTCTGGTAGTCTACAAGCCATTTTCTAGAGTCTGTCAGGAATGTATACCAGGATGGTTTGCCTTGTACTCACTCATCAGGGTAAAAACATCAAAGAAATGAATAGAACTCATGAATACAGCATCTGTGCTCCTCCCCAGGAAGACACAACATGGTAGCCCATCCTGGGACAGTACTCTTCAAATGCTACAGGAAAAGCTGTGCACATGTCACAACATCATATCATGATGGGTTTCCTGGATCCTTTTTCTGTGGAAGCTGCATTGGGCCAGGTCATTTCAGCATCCTTAGTTTTGTTATGTCCCATACATAGGCTCTGGTTTAGATGTGTTTTCCTTTTGTCACCCTCTCCATTACTTTAATTTTTTAAAGGGTGTTTTATGGCATATAATAATAGTATACCGTTTGGTAAGTTTTGAAATTTTTTTGTTTATAGAACTATTGCTATAACAAAGACAAGAAAAATGTCTCCCACTGCTCAAAGGTTCCTCCTATCATTTTACACTTCAATGGACCCCATTGCTTGGTGCTTTGCTCATTGACTTTTTCTGCTAGCCTGTATGCTAAGCCATGCTCTTGTCTTACCTCTTTGTACTTGTAACTGAGTAAGTACCATTTCTATCTCCTTCAACCCCTGTGAACTTTTCTGCACTCACTGTTTCCCTTCCCACTCTAATACTTTTCCACTAATGACCTCCTTGTCTGGATCAAGCCACATGCTTTTCTGCTAGAGTCATGTTATTTCATGGGCCTGCTGGGTGGTCCACCTGTTTAACTGCTGCATCCCTGACACTGACTTACTGCCAGCTAGCATCTGACTCTTGTTAGCTGTCATACTCTGTATGGCAAATAATTTTGTACTGCCACCACTCCACGGTCAGTCCCCTGTACTGTCTAGGATCTAGCTGGCTCTATTTCCCCACTGCCTGATTCTGGAAGTCTTCCTGAACAGCTGATTGACATGAGTGACCTATTCAGGTTTTGGCTTTGGACATCTGGAAGTGAATCAATCCATTCATCATCACATGACTGTTAAGAAAGCATTGACTACTAAAATTAAACCAATACTGTGTGGGCTATATTTTTAATTCCTAAAACGTTTGAATCACAAGATGCCTCCCTCAGTGTCACAGGTATGAATGCCATTGGCCTATAGGTAGATTGAACTGAGTTACTGGTTAGCCAATGATTTGGATTGTTGGAAAGATAATACATTATGATGAGAACTTGACCTCAGGAGAGGAGAGTTGAGAGCCTATTTTCTACAGAATCACCATGGATATCTGTTTAGTTTTGAACACTCAGAGTTTTCTTTACTTGGAGTTGTCCAAAGGATACAAGTCATTACAGCTTCTCCATCTCTACTTTCACCAACACTGGGGAGAGAGAGAGATTAAACAGCAAAACATTTAAGTAGTTGTTTTTTTAAATAAAACAAAACATGTATAGAGTTACCACCTTGGTCAAATGGAGCTGCTTGGTATTAGACTTAATTGGCTGAGACCATTTCTTCTCTTAAGTTCTTTACAGCATAGTGGACAGGAAGAAAAACCAGAAAGTTTTAACACCAAAAGTTGACATGGAAACTCTCCCTCAGACCTGGAGCCTGCCAAGGAAACATTGCTTGCCTTAGCTAATCTCCCACCTCAACTTTAGACCCAACTCAGGACAATCCCCCTGGCCATCAACATCCAGGGGTGTCCTCAGAACTTTGGTGCTTGACTTGCATTGGTAGTAGGTCCGCTCTAAGTGAGACACACAGGGTGTGTGTCCTGGTGAGATGCTCTGCTGTGGGACCTGGACACAGTGGTAGTCTGTTTGCGTGAATCATCCACAGAAGCTCCATTTCTGTATGAAATTGAAGTGCAAATTTCATCCTATATAATCCTATATATCATACGATTCCTGTGAAAGAATCAATGAGTTTTTCTTAATATTTTCCAAATAATGTTTTTCTTTTAAGAGATGCACTTGTGACAAAGTAATTAGGGCACATAGAACCATTCCCACCTTTGAAGTAACCTTGCAGGAGTCACAGAAGTATCCTTATACACTCAAATAGCTCAGGAGCATTGTTGCTACTGATCTTAGCCAGATATTCATTCATACTTCCAGTCAGTGCTATATCAGATACTCTTAGTTGTTTAGGAATCTTAGCATATTTCTAAAATACAATCAACTTAAACTGATAAATTAAATCTATCAATCCACACATGTTTTTGTACATAATCTCATATAGACATGTAAAAAAACCATATGTCTTGAGACTTCTTCAAGGATTAGGAGTGCCTTAGGGTATAGTGACAGCATCTGACTCCTGCAAGATCGTCAGTCGTTTCAAGCAGCCCTTTGCAGAGAATCTCTATCATCCAGTAAATTGTGAAACTAGCCCTAGCTAGACCCCTTTATGTCTTTCCTTGGTGGAGTTGGTATTATCTGTGTGTTTTGTTTTTATGTTTGTGGTGCGGCCAAAGAAAATAGAAGGAACAGTGGATGGGAACAGCACGAATCCTACAGTTGATGATGGAGTGCTCGCATATGGCCCATAGAGACAAGTGAATAAATCCCCATCTTTTTAATTTGGCTCGTAGTTAAGTCTCTTCTCTTCCTGTAGCTTTTCCCTTGAACAAACTTCTGCTTTACAAAGATGGGGTGAGAGTGATATGTAGAGAAATAGTGTAGTAATGTCTCTTTGGAGTAGGAGATAAATAAAAATAAAACAATCGCCCACACTGTACACTTAGATGTAAATCATTAGATGGTTTCACTTCTTTAATCACTCATTCAACACCTGTTTATTGAGCTCATATATACACTAGACACTGTAACAATTAGGAGCATAAATATGAATTTGCCAAGTCTCTTCTTACAGGGTGGCTTTTAGGAGCCTTATTTCTTTGAAACGATGAGCTGCCAGCACAGAACACATCCAGCAGGCAGGATTCTTGAGTTTGAATACGAAGAAGTCAGTTTCCCAAAGTATAATCTGTAGAATAGGAGCCTGGATGTACCTCAGGAATGTACACACACATTCACACACACACTCACACACACACACACACACACACACATGGGGGTGAGGGTGGAAGAGAGAGACAGAGAAACAGAGCAAGATGCAGAGAGAGACAGAGAGACAGATATATATATATATATATATATATATATATATATATATGTATATGTATAAAATGTTTGGAAAATGGTTAGCTCTTACCTTAATTGAGGAGTCACATAACACACTCATTTATTTAAGACTGAATTTTTTTTATAAAATATTGTTTAATCCAACATTTCCAAGCTTGTTTAATTGGGATACTCCTCTCTAGAGTAAGTATAATAACTCCCATGGAACTCATGTTAGGGAAACACGGGATTAAGTAAAAGTGGAAATCGATGTCCAGAAAAAGCGTTCAGTTTCTACCCTGACTTTGAGGCAGAGGCATCGTCCCTTAGAGGCCTCATTACTTTGCCTCTTACGCTTTAGCTCAGTAGCATTGGCAATAATGGCATATATATTTAATATACAGACTGTGCATATATATATATTTTACAAAGTGAAATAACAGAAGACCCCAAAACATACCAGCCTTAAAATTGTCCTACTTTTTCCTCAAATGTAGCTCTTATGAAATCACAAAGGCTTCCAGTGTAAAGTCTGAGGTACATTTCCATCCCAAACCACCTGGACTATTTTTCTATTATCGACTGCATGAGTAGAATTTAATGAGGCCAGCTCAAATAAAATTTGCCCTCACACTGCCATTGCTTGTCAATTTCCATTTTCTGAACATCACTGATGGGGGCTCCACCCAGACTCCTTTCTGAATCTTTGAGGAATCCTTCTACGCTTAAGAACTATAAATCAAGGTTAATTGAAGAAAAATGAGAGAAAATGTGTTTTTATGTTGCTCTGATGGAGCTGAGGCTGGCCAATAATTGCAAAACAATGCGTCGTTGAAAAATAGAAGCTGACAATTCAAAGCAGCGGATACTGATTGCATGGGATCCCGGGTTTATGCAGAACAACGTGGCTCTTCCCCTGCAGGTCCTCGGGAAGGGCTTGGAGACCAAGATTACACTGCAACAGCAAGGAGTTTAGTTCTTTCATTCGACAGGACCTTTGGTTTGTGTCCCTAAAGTTGACTTCATTCCCTCAGCAGTGTGTACAAAGGTTCTTTCATGTACAGCTCTGGTCTCCAGCTTCATGTGATCCCCTAACCATCTTTCCTTCTGGATATTGTTGCTACCATCAAATGGAAAATACACAGAAATAAGAGATTAAAAAATGTAAATTTTATAAACAGAAATCAAAGGTCCTAAATCCTTAGCAAAGAAAAGCTAACATAAGTAAGAACATTAAAACACACACATAAATAGTGCTTCCAGGCTGAATACGTTAAATAATTCAACAGTTAAGTCATAAGCGTTCTTAAACTTAAGTATAAAATGCCCTTGACAATATTTCACAGCCGTGCATTTCTTTAAAATATTTAGCATTCTCATTAAAGAGAATGACTTTAGTTTATATATTAGTTGCACTCCTGCTTGTTAATATGAGGGAATTTAAGAGCAAAAAGCATTCTTATGTATATAAGCAAAAAGGGATTTACATACCAAGTTGGACAACTGTTCACTTTTTATTTATTTCTGAATCATCAGCATCTGCATATAGCTATACAACATTTAAACAGATTTGTTCCTTAATGTGCAATATTAATATTCTCAGCCCCCAAGTGTCATTTGCTAATGCCATTGTGAAGACAGGTTCCTTCAAAGCGACACGGAAGTCTGTGCTTTAGAAAGACTTAATGAACCTTACACTTTTTGGAATCCCGACACTGTAATACCTATTACATATTCATTGCCCGAATGGAAGACTTCCTTTAACTCTGCGATTCCTGGTGTAGTTCTCTGTAAAACATTGTCAAAAGTCACCAGAGACTTTCGTGGAAAATTGTGACTCTTGATAGCGGGATGTAATAGGGAGGCTTAGAGTGGGAAGCCAGGAGTCTATTGCCCCACAGGGAGACGTTTTGACAGACAAATGGATGGATAATACAATTTTTGACATAATGGGATGAAAAAGTTTATGCCAGAAAGGAGTGAATTAAAGTTATTACTTTAAAAGAAAGTCTGAAGTTTGAAATCCTCAGCATTTCCAGTGTGAGCTTCATTTGCAGGGGAGACTTTCAGAACAGAGACACCAGCAGGTGACGGAGAATTACTAACAAGGCCTCCATGAAACTTTAGCTACATTTTTGGAAGTATCCACAATAATAAATCCAGGAGGCTCTTTTCCCTCCCGCATTTTCAATGAAGAAACTCTAAGAATGTTCTTTTATGTTTTCCCGTTCCCACTATTGAAAGCAAATCAACACTGTTCAGAAGTGTAGGACAGAACGGGACACAGTATGGTGTCAATTTCACTTTGTAGAAAAATGCTCCTGAAGGTAATGACAGGCTCAGAAATGCACAGTGACAGGGGCAGTATGTCTGCTGAAGCATGAGAAGTGATTTGAAAGGCTTACCCCATCTCTTGATGCCAACTTGAAGACTGGCCTCCTCAAAACACCGCTCCTAACTTTCTCCATTTTATTTCCTTCTCTTAACTTTCTCCATTGTATTTTATACCCTTAAGGACTGCTAACCTTTCACTGCACTGACATTAATATTAGTGCACTCTGTGCTTTACAAAGTTCTGGATCTTGTACCTTCCCCATTACTCCTTTTCTTTGCAGAAATGATTGCTGTTGCATCTCTGCTCTACTCCAGTCTCTGAGAGGCACCCCGTCTAGGACTCCATCTTCAGATTTCAAAGCTTTCCAGGGTGGAACTGCTGCAAATCGAAGTGAGCAAGGCATTCCCAGTGCTGGACCAGCAACTGCTTGTTTATTTTACTCACCCTAAGTCTCCCTCCACCTGAGCCCTGGACCTAGCCAGGGGCTGAGCACACCCTGGAGCTCAGTCCACACTTGGCAAAGGTTAAAGTGTCCTCTTAGGCCAGAAGAACATAAAGCCCACCTCATTTTGTCTGAGGACATAGCTTAACACATGGGTTTTTCTTTTTACCCTTAAAGTTGTTGAAGGTGGGTAACTATCAGTATCTGACACCTGCTAGGAAATTATTTTGTTTAATTCCATAGGAAAATGAACAGGTAAACATGGAAGGAAGAAGGCCTCAAATGCTAAACACAGGGCTGGAGAAGGGCTCAGCAGGTGAGTGTTTGCTGCCCTTGCAGAGTGCCCAGTCCGGGAACTCCAGATCCAGGATCTGATGCTCTCTTTTGACTTCTATGGATACCCATATGAAAGTATGCATCTCTCTCTCTCCCTCTCTCTCTCTTTCTCTCTCTCTCTCTCTCTCTCTCTCTCTCTCTCTCTCTCTCTGTGTGTGTGTGTGTGTGTGTGTGTGTGTGTGTGTGTAGACTGGCAGGAGTCAGTTCTCTCCTTCCACCATGTTGGCTGGAGATTAGACTGGGTCCTAGGGCTGACAGTGAACTTTCCTATTCACTGAGTCAACCCTCAACTGAGTTTTATGAATGTCATGTTATTCAAAACAATTACAAGCTCAATATTTACTTGGAGAGAAAAATTTCCGTGTTTCAACTTTAGATTCATATATTGACTTTTTATTCATAGGCTACAGATATATAGGTAGTGTTCATATTTCTTTTGATGCTCCCAAATAATATGGTTGCATTTATAACAGACATAAGGAACAATTACATTGATCTGCAATAGCTTTTTGGTAGTAGAACGATGACAGTAAACATCTGCTAATTCCTCATATTGTTTCATGAGACACACTCTCTGATCCCTGTGGGATTCTGTAGCATGCAGATGTTAGAACCTCTAACACCTTCAAATAGAAGCCAAGACTGTGAGAAGCCCAGATATTTAATTAAGGTCAGCCGGTAAGAGCATGGATTGACCATTCTGTCTTCAAGCCAAACGGTGAGAGCAGTCCTCTTCTGCTATCACTAGAGCACATCAAAAGTCCTATCACACACCAAAGCCATTGCTGGGCTTTTCTACAAACCATGCCAAGAACAACATGCCTGACTTATAATACTTGAATTCTATGTGCTCTCATTAACACATTGTACACACTAAAGTATTTTGTAGGGGGGGTGAGGGTGAGGGTGGGAGTGGGAGGGGGTTGGGATGGGAAGGAGTGGGGGATGGGGGGTGGTATTTGATGCTCGATGGGGTGACCTCTGGGTTTTAAAACCCATAGCTTGTAGAGGTGGAACTTATACCAATATTCAAGAAACCTGAAGAAGTCTAATGTGAGCTATTTTTATAAGGCAAAAGAAAAAACAAACAAACAAAAAAACAGCCATGGTTTTCTAATTTTGACAAGTACAAAGCACTGTTTTTAATCAATGCCCTGGAGCCTTAGAAAGGCATGAACGGGACAAGCCAACAGCCACCAGTGAACGGCAGAGCGTCCACTGGGCCTCCAGAGCAGACTGCCACATTGCTCAGTAGTGCATTGCTTAGATTTGGATAGCAATTTTTTTTTGGGGAAACAATCCAATATTGACCTGCCAAAGTCCCACATAAAAGCACTTGTGCCCAGTGTCAATCATTTTCTCTTGAACAGTTCAATGAACATCCTATCCGGGATGGCTTTCAGTCATACCAGGACCTCACTACAGCAGACAAAGCTGTGTGACCACACACACACACACACACACACACACACACACCCTTAAACTCATACACATATACTCAAATATACATGAATAGAAAACACACAATATATGTAAACTAGTAACATCTACCAATTGCTAAGCATCTAAATGCTCTTAGTGTTTTTAGACCTCCTATGAGATAGTTGGACAAAACCATATAAGTTCTGTTTCATAAGATTCTTAGACAGTTGCAGTCATGGGAGGTGAGATGCACCATAATCTTCAAAGATTCAGACCCTGAATGTTCCCTCAATTTATTTACCAACTGGTTTCAACACATGAGAAGTACCCTGGCGATGTAAAGAGTTCTGAGAGAACTGGTTCTTTGGAATTTATTTATCATTAGTGTCTAGACAAGTTTAAATTTTGTCAAAAACAGGGAGGTGGGAGGTTTTGGAATGCCTTCGAAAGGCATAAACATGTTACCTTGTTACCAAACACCGTGGCTTCCATTGAAACACAACTTTTGTGTGTTGAATTTTAGGACTCTGTCAGAGGAATAAAAGCCATTAAACTATATCAGGGGGTTTGTAAGAGATCCGCTCCGAGGAGCCGTAGGAGAGAGAAACAAGTGACCTCACTTCACAGCCAAATAGAATGTGAATCTAAGCAACAGCTTGGCGAAGGATCTTTGCAATCTAGCATGGAGGCAGAGATGACATGGAGGCAGATTCCATAGGAGACAGACCCCTTCTAACTAGTGGGGACTAGTTAGCCCTCATGGAAACATCAACATTCACAAATCCTTTTCATTATTGGTTTGTTTTAAATATTTTACTCTCTTAAATTGGGAACTTTGCTGAGGGGTTGATGATGATGGTGATGATGATGGTGATGGTTATGCGTGGGAGCCTTTGTTGAATACCATCTAAGTCTCCCTGAGTGTTCTCTAATAGGAAATATAACTTTCTGCTTTCCCTAAAAAAAAAAAAGCCAGGCCACAAACTCCTGGGACCATGTGTTTACCTGCTCCCTGGTAGGTAGGACCGGAGTTTAACACGAGGTGTAGTGGGGTCCACCGGCCAGCTGGACGTTGTGGCAGTGTCATTGGGAGGTGCCTGCCCACTCTAGCTGTGTCTCTGGTTCTTCGTCATTGAAATCGGAAGAATAGAACTACCTACTCCCAGTATCCTGGCCATTTTACTGCCCTGTCCATCCAACCATTCAATAAGGAAAATCCTCCTCTGGAAATCCTGCCTTTAGCTTATAACATCAGCCATGCACCTATTTTCCATATATTATGTGTTTTCTATTCATGTATGTATCACTTAGCCATACATACATATAGGCTGAGTGTCCTGTAAGTCACCCATCTATGACTCCCCTGTCCTTTGTTTACAGGACATTGGCCTTCTCCATATCTATAGATCCAAGATGAGGAGAGTCTATCTCTGAGCTCTCCTCATTCGACCATCTAGCAGGTCCCCATTCCTGCACACACTCACCAATCACGTATCCCGCTTCCACAGTTTATGTACATTTTTTCCATTTTACAATGATAAAGATGAGCTCTATCATTGAGGTATGCAAAGATTAGTGGACGGAAGGAGAAGATAACAGCGTACTCTCTACCAAGTACCATCTATGTGAATTAGGTAAGATTCTGGTGAGGACCTCAGTGCCACCATAGAAAGAGGGAGGCATGCTTCCATGCTGCAGGCTGCAAGATGGGTCTGTTATCTGGACAAATGAAGGTCACGAAGAGTTTTGACTAGGAGAGCAGTAAGTGAAAGGGCCAAGGTGGGAGAGAAGTTAAGGCTTGTTTAGGGAACTGCAGCAGGTGTGTAAGAGTTTGTGTTAGTGAGAACATTTGGAAAGCCTTCTGGTCCCAGAAAGGGACAAAATGATGACATTTCTTGTTTATCATCCTAGTTTGAATTTGGAAGGCTGCCTGTTCTTTATATGATGAAGTGTTCCTTTGTAACAATTATAGAGATAAATAAGTAAGCATCAGGTTTATTCACATGTCTGCTGAACACTTACTTTTTATTTAGTTGTTGCTCTACTACAGAGCATAAGGCCTGATTAACGAAGGGATAAATACATCCATGTTTGTAGCCCTGTCTATTGTGGTCACCCACTCACTTGACCAATGTTGGCTGTAGATGAGCTAAATGCCTGTCACGGTGCTGAGTTCAAATAGACTCGCGGCCAGGCACACCCTTCACTTACAGGAAGTACATCTTCACAGTGAAGTTGTATGATTTGTTATGGGAAACATAGGTGCTGTGATTTGGAATTTTCAAACTCTGCTTACAGTAAGGTAGAGAAAGGGAAGAAGAGAGAGAGAGAAAGAGAGAGGAGGAAGAGGAGAAGGAAAAGGAGGAGGAGAAGAAGAAAAAGAAGGAGGAGGAGAAATAAACTTTAAATCAATAATACATACATTGGAACAAAGCTTGGATGAAGCGTGTCTCAAGGGTGAACGTGGACTAAATGTGCCAGTGGAGACACAAACCTGACTTTCCAGGACTCAATAGAGAGAGGTTCCTCAAAAATGTGATCTAGCCTAGACTATATCACAGGCCTTAAAACATAACCCTGGAAAGAAAAACACTGTAGAGCATAACTCATCAGCAGGAGGTAGCCGTGCTCCCTCGGGTGTGCTGAGAATGGGACTTCTGGGGCTCACTAAGGTCCACACGGCTGAACATCAGCAGAGCTGAGCTGGGAAACATCCAGTGTGCAGGCCACACTGTCCCAACACATAAAGGCATCCAGGTAACCGCTTAAATTATAACTCAAAGTGAGGAAATGTTGTGTGTGGGACCTGGTTTCCTCCAGCAGTCTCCCTTTAGTAAAACGTCTAACATAGCTGCTGCCTACCAGAACAGTTTTACACCCTAGATCACACTTTCTCATCGAATCGAGTGCTACCGACTGCCTTTGCATGGAGGGAACCCATTTCTAACATCCGTTCTGCCACGTGCTGCCTTTATTTGCCCAGTTTACAATCACTCACGAGCCTCTCAGCCCCTGCAGCACCTTCTCAGCTACTCTGAGAGGGACTATAAGCAAAAATCAATCAGTTATGGACTGGACTCCAGAAAAAGCTCCATTGGTGGACCAGGAAATTTGGATTTAATATAACTTTTGTGTTATATTAAACTAGTTGTAATTTTTATATTAAAAATCCATTCAAATTTGTGGAAAAAAACCCACACACATTTAGTTTACAAAAATAGGCACTGGGCTGGATTTTCCCTCTGGGCCATGTTTACTGTTTTTTGTCACTAGAGTCCAGGAATCCTGGGACGTGTAGACTCTTCGGTGGACTTGCTAGAAAAAAGGGGTTAGCTGACTCCACCAACATGTCTAAACTACAACCGTCAAGTGATTTCATTTCTTGTTTTCCACCTACATCTTAAAGGATGAGGCTAAAGTCGTTATGTAGGTGAGGGACTATTTACACAAAAATTCCTTCCTATTTAGAAGTGCCAAAGTCAGATGATCGGGCGCAGAGAAGCGCAGTTCTCGGGCTTTCAGGAAACCAGTTCACGAAGAATGTGGATGGCGGTGTGCCACCGCTATGGGTCACCAGCAGCACTGTGTGTCTTCTCTTCATGTATGTTATGCTGCTCTTAAAATAAAGTTAAATCAGCTTAATGTAACAATAAATAAATTATTAAATCTAATGAGCAATGGATTTTCTATTTTCTATTCTGAGCGCTATAGCACTCCATGGTGAGGTGTGGCTATGATTCTAGCAGAGAGGGAGCCATTTTTGCATCGGCAGCTTAGGATCCCTGCCAAGGAGCAGCACAGGTAGAAGATGATGCATTTCAGACTCTTGAAGAACTGATCAGCTTGGGAAATATAGCCACAGCCTGTCTCCAAACACGGCCTCTGGGACCTGGAGTGCTCCTCAAGGCCTTCCTTGGCTATCCTGCCTCCCAGCTCCTATGCATTGCCCAGAGACAAAGAACTCCCTGCCACTCCGTATCCGCCTTGACAGGAAGCCCCGTCACTGTCTGCAAAGGCTTCCTGTGTACGAGTTTGGGTTTCTTCTCTCTTTACACTCTCTCAGATTTTAACTGGGGGGACAGGCGTAGATTGCCCAAAAGATCCTGAAATTCAATGCCTTGGGTTTCATTTTCTTTATTAGCTTTATACCTTTGAGCACAGCAGGAAAAAGTGAGCCAAAGTCAAAGCGTCCATGAAAACCTTGACCATGACTGGAGACTTGACCAAGAGGAGAGAGAACCTGGCCACTCCACGGAGCTTAGCCTCGCCGTGGAAGCACTGTCCTGTCAGAAGCGGGTGCCAGTGGCCTGGTTAGCCACACTTTTCAGAGAGAAGCCAAAACAAAGTAGCTTCTTTCAAATTTGACTGTTATTTGATCTCTTTATAGACATTTTATCTGCTTCCTTGACAAGATGTGATTAGCCCCAAACAGCACCGACCACCCCACAGATGCAATATTCACTCGAGAAACAGCTTTTTCAGAGCTGAAAATAGGATTTGTTTTAAATGAACAATCCTGTCAAAACACAGACGGAGTCCATCAACCCATCCAATTTTTTCTAAAAGTTCATATTTCTATTCATTCCTATGACAAACCTGGCCTTTGGGAGAGCTCTAATTTTTGTTTTAAAGTAAGTTGCCTCCAATTTCCTGAGCTATATTTTGTAAGGAAGGTATAATAGACATTTTGGAGTAAAAGGATTCTTTCCCAATGATGAACATTCAACTACTTTTTATGAATGCAGCAACTTTATTTCAAACAAATGCCAGCTCTGTGCAGACGTTGCAGGGGACCACAAATCCCTGTCCTCTCTAGAGACTGGGATGGGAAAAGAACCGCTTGAACTCCCAGAACTACCTTGCTTCAAATCCGTGATTGGCTCCCGTGGCTTCTCCGGGATTGCAAACCCCAGGGGCCTGGAGCCTGTCAGCATCTGAGACTAATTGTGGGGGGTTCCCTCTCCCCACCCAGGAGGATGAATACAGACAGAGCAATTGGGCCATTACTCTGCCTCCTAGTGCCCTCCCAAGTTGCTCCAGCAATGAAATAAATTATGTGGAGGGGATATTTGCCCAAACATGGGTGGGAAATCATTTCCACAACCCTGGGCACTAGCTCCACACAGCTGGCTTTCTTTGTGGAGATAAAAGAACACGGGGATTCAAGGTGGACACACGGAGGGAAGTGGTCCTGGAGGTCAGGGTCAGTCATCTTTCTGCAAAAATCTGGTACATTCCAGATTTCTTTTGCTACTAGGTTAAGACAATCCAAACTCTGTATGGTGCAGAGACCTAGAGGAGGCTGTTCCTGGAGAGTAGAGAAGGGAGAGGAGGGTGAAGGGAGAAGAAAGGAGCCGGGAGGAAGGAAAGAGAGAAGAAGGAAGGGAAGGAGACTAGACTAAGTCACGGAGGCAGTCTCTACAAACTCTGTTACTGAGCGTGGGCCATGCCACGGGCAGCAGAGATACAAAGGACAGCTCTTGGAAAGCAGGTCCCTTGACAATCAGCTACTTGTTCACCCAGGAAGAGAAAGCAACACCCACAAAGCTGTGTGTAAGTGACCACTGGCACCTGCTCTTGGCCATTCGCAAACAGCTCATCTGCGATCATCAAAGGGCCATCTGCTAATGCTCAAAGGTCATTACGACACCTGGCGGGTTTATCCTGCTCTCATTGGGCTAGCCAAGTATTCCCAAGAAGGGGGGAGCTTAAAAGGCTATGGTGGTGGTGCCTGCTAAGCCTTCTCTAGCTGGGGACCTGTCCGTGTTTCCAGTACCCCTACCCACAATGCAATGATAAAGAGAGCAGGTTGACTGCGGCTGTGCATCCATGTACTCCCAAACATGTAGGATGCTCTTTTCCACAGAGGGAACATTTGAAGCACGCCAGTTTGACTCTTCTTGGTCGATGATAGCTATTTACTCGTAAGAAACAGTTATTTCTTCATGTAAGACCTATTATAGAATATAATCAGTAATAGCCTGCTCACAGCCCTTGAATTCTTTTTCTGTAACAGTATTTCTCTGAAGAAGTATCATCCTCTCATCTTGAGGGACATCTTGGCTCTTCGGGCAACCAAAGATGGTGTCACTGTGCATATTCTCTAGAGGCGGAGTCTGAGCTCAGACTTGCTTCCTGGTTGTATAAGGCTTTGCTTCTCAAGAGTTAGCACACTGCATCGCCAATTTATCTTGTTTCTTTAACCTTTTCAAATATGATTTGAGTTCTTAAGAGATAGTAGAAAGTCTCCCTCTCCCCCTCCTTCTCCCTCTCTTTCTGTCCCTCCCTCCTTCCTCCCTCCCCCCTTCCCTCCCTCCCCCTCTCTCTCCTTCTTTCTTCTGTGTGGACTAAATTCTACCTCCCAATAAGTTGGCAGGGAAACATACATCGAATGTTTAAAGGTTTTGATCAGATTATGGCAACTGGGTAAAACTAAACAGTTCCATCATTACGTCTGAACACACTCCCAGGAGTTCAGTAGATCTGTAAAGACCTCTCTCCTCAGAAGGACAGACAGACAAACAAACAGCTTAACTAATAGCAGGGTTCTGAAATGTTACATAATTCCCAAACTCCACTTCAGTCTACCTCGGTGGCTGGCAAGGAAGACAGACTGTATCAAGCAGTTCCATGCGAGTCTTTATGCCCTGCCAGAGTAAGAAAAAGAGTCCCTTTAAAATAGGAATATTTTATGTCCGTGTCTGTTTAGGGATAAAGCAGGAAGGGCAGGAGGGTCTTCAAGACATAACAACACAGACACGTGAGCTCAGGCCCGATTTCCAAAGCTCCACTTTAGAAAGTCTCGGGCGTCTTTAGTAACAGGCTGGCACTGCCCTCAGGGTCTTTCTCCTTTTCCTTCTTGATAACAGCCACCACTTCTCATGGCCCCCCTGCTTTTCATTCTGCCAATTAACTAAGTAGTCAGAGCCTGGCTTTGAAAAGTTCTGAGTAGTTAGTAAGGTCTTTTATTCTTTCCTCAGCCAAGTCAAAGTGTCCTCTGGAGGCCTCTGAATGACGGGTTTGTCCCTCGTCCCCTCCCTGTCTGCCTGTTAGTGGAGGTCTGGGCTTAATTTTTCCCTTTCAACCAGTTGCAAGGGGGGAGGGAGCCCTGGTGCACAGGGTGGTGGTGACCGCAGGTGGCTGAAGAAAGGAGTCTTGTTCTCCTGATGCTAAATGGCTGCTTAGCACAGCCTTCGCTGTGAAATCCAGCTCCTGTCACTTCGTGGCTAATTGCTTTATTATTCTCAGATCCAAATCGGACCTGATTTAGTAGTTCTATCAGGAGCCATGACTCCGGCTGGCACCGGGCCAGGATCCTCGCCATCGTTTGATCTGGGGCGTCATAGGCACACCCCCTCTTAGATGCAGCAGGCGGTGGGTGCTTCACCCTGCCTGCACAGTGTGTAGAAATGATTGCAGTGCTCAACAAGGGCAGGAGACTGAGGCGTTGGGTGTGATCTCTGCCTCAGTTTCTTCATTTGATCCAAGGTTGTATGGATTTAACGGGCCTTTTCTCTTTCCATCTGTATAGACTTGCCCCTTTCATGTGGTTCCTTCAGCCTTCTTAAAGGGGCCCTATCTTAGGCTAAGTTCTCCTACTTTGCATCCCAGGGTTGTCCTTAACGGGAAACCAGTCAACAGGTAGTTAATCCAGCCTCTTTAATTGTAAGCAGCGGTTAGGTGGGTCCCATCCCTGGTTCTGGGACCCAGAAACAATATTCACAGGCACTGCTGTTAGAGAGCTCCAGAGTCAGAGCCAGAATAAGGATGGCCTGGCTTTTTTAATAGGCAGGGCTGTAAAACATCAGCCAGGTCCGAGTCACAGATGCACCACATTGCTCTTTCAAGGCCCTATTCCAATGCTTCACTTGTAACTATTTTTAACCTTATTAAAAAGAAGTGAAATGCCTCAGTGTCATGAGCCCATGCTAGAAAAAGAGCCTGCAGTCAATTCCTCAAGTTCATAACTCCACCTTTGACTCAGAAGGCCCGCGGGCTTGAGAGTGTGCGACAACGAAAATCTGCTCCAGGTCTGCTCCAGATCTGCTCGTGGGAAAGGTTCCTAGTGCGGGGGTGCTGGAGACCCGCGTCAGGTCCCCGACAGGGCAGGCAGGGTTCTATCTATTCTTGAATTCTAGGCAGCTTGATCTTCATTTCAATCTTGCAAGGACAGAATTGGTGGCATTTGTGTAATAGAAACTCAGACAAAAGTCAGAAACAGGGACCCAGGCAGGTGAGGTCCGATAGCTTGACTGGTTTTCCAAGTACAAGGCCAAGAAGACCATATAACCAAGCACTGGAGCTGAGGAGAAAACTAACTCTCTCTCTCTCTCTCTCTCTCTCTCTCTCTCTCTCTCTCTCTCTTCCCCCTACACATGGCAGCTTCTCTGTTCTTAGTGGGAGGAGCAAAACTCTTAATATTTCATCCAACTTTTTTTTGGTATAAGTTCTGCTAACCACTTTTTGTGGGAAAGGCAAGGTCCCCTTTCTATTTGGGTGATGGACAGGAGTAGGTTCTTGCTGACTAGTCTGGTTTATGTTTCTACTATGTGCAGAATGGTGAACTGGATTCGGATAGGTGGTCAGCAAGGAGGCCAGATGTGAGGTGATGTGAGGCCAATGGCTCTGGCTCATATTTTATGAGTCCTTGGCATGCCTGAGGTGAGCATGTGCCAGATTAAATGAGGGCTAGTCAGGATGAGATTGGGAAGAAAGGAGTTCTATCCTCATGAAGTTGGTCGTTTTATTAGAAATGCCACACCCAGCTATTATGGCCATGATGCTGTGTGGGGGGTTGGAGATGAAAATATTTTATGGTTTGAGGAAGATCACAGAAAGCTAATAAGGGTCCCTGATTAAGTATCTTGAAGACTGAAGTGTACCCCAGGTGATGGGAAGGGAAGATACTGGGGACTTAAACCAGACATGTGTTCTCCTATGGATATGCACCTCAGTCCTACATTTGGTATCCTTGATTATTGGTAGTCACTTTACACATTTACTGATGGCAACAAAATTCTTCATGTAAAAGAATCCATTCCATTTGCTTGATACATATGGGTTCACTTAACTGGAATAGCTGTGTTTGAGATAGAAGCTTAGCCAATCAGAGTATTGCACTACTTTGGCCATGTTGATTGGTTCATGGTTGGGTACCTCCCACAATCCAGCCTATCATAATCCTTCTATGACTGCACAGAATTTCAGGGAAGGCCTGCTCTCCTCTCTGGGCTTGCCCAAATTGAACCATGAGGGGGACTGCTAGCAGCTCTCCTACCTCTTATGGAGAGAGCCAGGCTAACCAGAGGAGCTAAGCAGAAATATGAGGTGGTAGGGTAAGTGGGTGCACTGTTTGAACTTCTGTGGGTATCTGTGTTTAAGGCCAGCTATACTTGCTGGTATCTGCTGACTGCATCCAGTTTTATAAGGAATAACAGGCCAAGTTTTCTTAACATGGATCATTGCATGAAAAAAGTTAGTTTGTATGGGTATAAAAGCATTGCTCTTCTCCATGTTGATACTGGTAGTTTATAAATTGTATGAGTCAGTACATTTTCCAGGACAGAATAAAACAACAGTAACAGAGACTCAACCCAGCCAACTCTTTTTCTCTTGAAGGTGGGCTTCTCTGGGATTTAATCGATTTCATTGGTACATACATGCTATACAGAAGATATTTGGGGACTTTTGAAGAGAACACTCATTTAAAAAAATAATCATTTATCCCAGTGCTGCATTTGGACATATTTTGGAGGACATAGTGCATGTGGTCTCCTTTCATACAGAACTTATAAACACTAAAAATAGGAAAAGTAGCATCATTTGATAAGAAAGGAGTTTCTCTGGACTTCAGGAAATGCCTAGTACATTTTTTATGTTGTGTCTGTTGGTATGTTTTTGTTCTTTAGCATTATATATTGGTTTAGATTGATTTAATTGGATAAGCGTATATTCATGTGTCTAAATAGGGATGTATTATATGGTAGAATTCTACCATGAAGAATAAGGCAACTCAATAGCCATGTGTAACCAGCTATATAGTTATCTCAATTATAAGAGTAAGACTCATGCATGATTGTCTTTCATATCTGAATGCTATCACTTAGAAAGTGATTCAAGTTGCTTAATAAACCTGAACCCCATTTTTCTCAATAAAAAATAAGGATATATTATGTCTACTTCCTGTTATGAAAACAAATGTTAGAAGAAATAAATTAAGAAAAATTCATAGCAAGATACTGGTATATGAAAGGAAATCTGCAAAGCATTCTAAAATTAATAAAGGAGACCTTTCTTGTCCAAGTGAAATGCATTTTGAGGTCATGAGTGGTCACCTAAAACAACAGATGATAGCAGATCCTATCCATATTACAGTTTCCCCAGATTATACAAGCCTATGTAAAAGTTTAACTTAGAAATTATTACTAATAAGATTAAATAATTATCACTATGTATGGTGACCATATATTGGATCATCACACCATGAGAGTCACGGTAGTAACTTTGAGTGTTCCACAGTGGCATGAACTGAGTGTGTGCTTTCAGCAAAGGGCTGACCCACATCTTGGGCAGGCGGAGCAGGGGTACCTTTACTGCCCAGCGCAGTGTACAATTTAAAACTAGGAACTATATATTGATAAAACTTTCATTTAATATTTTTGAGCCATACTTGTCGGAATATAACTATGGGAAAGTGAAACTTTAAAAAGAATGAGGCCAATTGCATATGAAAGTGTGGAAAAACAACTTTTATCGAAATTCAGAAAGTATCTGTCCAAGATAAACATAATCTGCATAGGAAACTTAGTCATTTTACAGTGGACAAATGTGAAAAATGCCACTTTCATGAGGTCATCTAAACTCTTCCCACCAACTGCAGGGAAGACCTACCTATGTCACATGACTCCTGATATTTATGAATTTGTTTTTGGCAAAATCCATGACTAGGATTTTGGAAGCACTAATTGAGAGACCTGCCTGTGCCCTTCAAAAATATCAAATTGGTAAAAGATAACAAAAGACTGGGGAACTGTTTAAATGTAAAGTTTGATCCAAAATTGAAACCCTAATGAAGGGAAGAAACTGTACTAAGACAACTAAAAACTTTAACTATGGTCTTTACTTGATTAGTAAATGTGTGTGTGTGTGTGTGTGTGTATGTGTGTGTGTGTGTACACGCGTGCATGCATGTGTGTTGCACATGCACACATTCCTATGTGAATGCTGCAGTGCATAGATCATGTCATGTATGCTGAGGTCAGAGAACAACACTGAATGTCAGTTCTTGCCTTCCACTCAGTTTGAGACAACACTGTCCCTTTGTTGGTTTGCACAGTGTGTAGCAGGTCAGCAGGCCTCTCTTCTCCATCTCTACAGCTCCATCGATGAGGATCTGTATCAGAATTATCCTGACAGTATTGCAAAAGCAGGTCACTGCTGGGTACGTGGCCCTGGCTAACTGAAGCCACTGAAACCTACTCTATGACTTTGCTAACTCTTTTAATCAGGGACCTACCACTGTGATTTAACCTGTGGACCCTGCCTCTTAATCATGGAGAACCAGGAGGGTCTAGGTGTGTTTTGCCCTCTCCACTTCCCATTTGTTCAGCAAGTGCCTTTGTCCACAGTGCCACCACCCCAGCCCAAATATGGTCTTTAAAGTCAATAACAATAGTGTTAATTCAATGCAGATTCTTTGACTTTGGTACTGGCACCATCATTATGTAAGGTGTCAGCATTTTGAAATCTGGGCAAAAGGTATCTATGAATACACTGCATCCATTTGTATAATTTTGAAATGTGAAATTATTTCAGAATTAGAAAACAAAAGCATTCATGTACCAAACCATGATGTAATGTAGGTATTGTTTGTGAGCCACTGAAATGAGACTGGTGACATTAACTGTTGTGTCTGTGTGCCTCCCTCTTAGGTATTGGTGGCTCTGGGAACATCTGTATGAATCTTCCTGGGATGCTCTCTGTCAGACCTCTCTTCTCCATCTCTACAGCTCCATTGATGAGGACCTGTATCAGAATTATCCTGACAGTGTTGCAAAAGCAGGCTTAAAAATATGCTACATATCCAAGTGCAATTTGCATATTGTCAATACATGTGAATAGCAGAAGAAAACTCACAGACCCTGAGGAGCACCAAGTGTGCAAGGGGCGGACATGCAGTACTTTAGAAAGGCCAAGGCAGAGACAATTCTGCTGCCTGCCATGCTGCTAGGCGACTGGCCTTGCCATGACACCATAGGGATTAGTGTTTTGCAGGATAATGGAAAATGGACCCAACACCCCCAGCATTTCTGCAGGAACAATGGGCTATATGTCAAAATGTAAAAGGACAAGAACAAAGAGAATAAAAAGGTGATTTTGAAGATTAATAAACAAATACAAGTCATATCATCAAGTCATTAACTCAAGCAGAGTTTGAAGTACCTTGCAGAAGATATCTGTAAATAAGTCAGTTAGACGGTGGGGGTGGGGCTGTCATGGAGCAGCAGGCGACCTACCTCAAGCCCCTCTGAAGTCTTTGTTAGGACTGGATCTGGAACTCTGTCATTGTTCCTTTCTAATGTTGCACATACACTTGCATCCCTAGAACATGGGAGGTTGGTGGTGATGGTCTCAGAAGCGATGTTGTGAGGTTAACAAATATGATTTGTAATGTGCTCCACAAATAGAAAGTCCCATAAAAATGCTAATGAAAAGCAATGCTCATCCACTCATTAGCAGGCTGGTGCAACAGGCCAAGGATAACAGGAAAAGAGCCTGCCTTCTGAACATGATGAGTGCCTTTCCAGCCAGCCAGCCGCACACACGCCACCATGGGAGACTCTGGCCCAGCTCGCATTATTCACCGAAGCAACTTCCTTTTCCGTCTGTCTGGATCTGCAAGCTGCTTTCTGTGTGAAGAAAGATTCCTTGAAAGCTCCTGGTGTCATCAACAAGCAGCGGACCAAAGTTTGGCTTGAAAAAATCCATTCATGGAATGAAAAAAAAATACAATGGAAATCTATCATTATAGATGTTTTGAAGAGAGAGGTGCAAAGATAGGGGCTTTGTTTTGCATTTGGGTAGGAAATGATGTATAGCTATAACGCAAAACAGTTTTATTAAAAAGATCTTCTCACCCTGAATTCAAAATACGAATTGTATCCTCTTATCATGTAGTCACTTTCGAATGAAAGTTAAAAATGCCGATACTGTGGAACTAGCCTTTGGTATTATATCTCATAGCTGATGTATTTGTCTAATACTCTGGGTTTTTGAAGGCCCATTACTCAGGGCCAGTATGCAGGGCTGTTCATTTTAATCCTTTCTGGGTACCATAACCAAGAATGCTAGAAAGAGCTTGTAGATAAGATTACATCCCCCACATCTTGTGCGGGTGGGTAGTGGTAGTGGGCTCTAAACCAGACAGTAGAAAAAATGAAGTTTTCATCACACCCAGGAACAGGGTTCTGGCCTAGGAGCTGAAGGATTTTGTTCATGGAAAAGTGCTAAAAATCAGAGGCACTGTGCAGATCAGAACACAGTTTTGCTCTTGTGCAGTAAAAAATTGTGATAACCAAATAAGTCAGGTATACATAGCTGTGTGTCCAGGGACTTCAACATACGCTGGCTTTTGCAATAGAGTAGATATAGAGTTTTATTATATTTATTCTATCCTAATAAAAAGGAACCTCTTTCTATGCAAACAGCATATTGAAAATCAATCAGGAGGTTCGGGTCTCTTCTGCTGTTCTGTAGTGTGGACACTAGGGAGAATTTGAGAGTCGCTACCCAAAGATCCCTTTTAGGTCCCATGAACTATTTAGATGGTCAATTAATGACAAAATAAAGCTGTTTAACAGGACTAATATTTGTTCAGTTTGTGTGAAACTCTTCAGTCCTCATATTAATATTTGATACTGTTCTCATCCTTTAGTTCTGCTCTGAGAATGAGTTCTAGATTGTACTCAGCTTAAGAAATATTAATAGCTTGACTAATTATATCACTGCTTTACCAAGAAAGAGAAAAAAATGCCAAGTGACGTGAACAAGCAAAAAATCCAAAAGAGAATTTCAAGTTTCTGGTTGACAATGCCTTTGGTGAATTGGGGTCTGGATGGAGGAGGTGAGAACCTTTAGAGACTAAAGCTCTTTCCTGCTATTTTACTGTGTTTAGAAAGTAATTCTATTTCAAACTCAGCCATAATCAACTGACCCCAGGATTAAATACAGGGCCAGTGAAACATGCACTGTTTTGGTTCATGGTAAATGGAAATCAAGGAGCACAGAGGGAGAGGGAGAGGGAGAGGGAGAGGGAGAGGGAGAGGGAGAGGGAGAGGGAGAGGGAGAGGGAGAGGGAGAGGGAGAGGGAGAGGGAGAGGGAGAGGGAGAGGGAGAGGGAGAGGGAGAGGAAGAGGGAGAGAGGGAGAGGGAGAGGGAGAGAGGGAGAGGGAGAGAGGGAGAGGAGATAAACAAATGATCCTCTGTGAAGTGTGTGTGTGTGTGTGTGTGTGTGTGTGTGTGTGTGTGAGTGTGTGTGTGTGTGTGTGTGTGTGTGCGCGCGCGCGCGCGCGCATGCAGGGGAGAGCAGAGTAACTAGCATCGTGGTCCTCCTCACCCCATTCTCGGTAGTGATCTCACTCTGTGTTCCCTAGAACACACTTGGCTGTAAATGAGGATATTGAGTGAAGAAACAGAGTTAATAAATCCGCCTCCTTTGCCATAGCTGCTAATGGAAATCCATGGGCGGTTTAAGTGCTGGTCAAGGGGAAAGGGCACACAGGGAATGGGGGGCACGGTAGGCAGCAGGGAGGACGGTGAGTCTGAGAGCGTGGGCAGGCGGGAGATCTTTAGATGGGCTGTGACTCTTAGCGATCCTGAGGTCTGACCTCAGCCGTGCCTGCGATCTCCTCGTGGTAGGTAAGGGGACCCCTACTTTAATAAACAGAACTTTCTGGAATATATCTAGTCTCATTCTCAGCCTTGCATTGTCTGTTTACTTTTAAGCTACAAGAGAATGATACACTCTACAAAGTTGAAAATACTTCCTATCTGCCTTCTTAAATATTCTTAGTAAACATCGACTTCATTGACTGAAGATTTATTCTTGATATATTTTAAAAATTATCTTACTCGTTTACAGTATATGCCTCATTCAGTATTTTTACTACTTACCCCAAAGCTGCCTGAGCACTAGAAGGTAAAGAAGAGCATGGGGTGAGGGTGTATGAAGAAGGTAATTCCCCTGCAGTGAAACAGGAGATGTGAGTCCTTTAAAGTTCTATATATTCACGTGATAATTTTCATTTTAAAGATTTGAGCTTGACATTATACCTTTGTGATAAAAGAGTATACAGATACTATTATTTGTTATTTGTGGAGGGTCTAACTGCATTTCTCCATCACTTGAGAACTATCTAAGTAACCCACAAGGGAATCTCACCTAAGTCAACCCGAATTCAACTTGAAGAAAATTCCCAATATGGGAAATCCATTTCAGCATGAGAGGCCATTACTTTTGAAAGGCTTTGACAAGATTTTGAGACCAGATATGAATAAAAAAATTGTAGGTATTTATATACCAAACTCTTTATGAAATATTTGGTAGCTAGTATCTATAAGTTTGAGATATGATACAATCTGGAAAATAAACATTGTTTTGTGTGTGTGTGTGTGTGTGTGTGTGTGTGTGTTTTCAATCATACTTGCTCTCAGGGCGTCAGGTGTCTTGAGCCACTTTTAAAACTGGTCATTAATATACTCAGAAAAGGAGGAGGGGAGGGAGCTACAAAGTACAACAAAACAAGAGAAACAAAGAGAACAAAACAAAAACCCCGATCAACCAGAACCCAATGATCTTTGCAACGGGCAGTTCCAAGCTTGCATCTTGGCTTTGTAGCTGTGGGATGAAGAAGAAATGACTGGTCCCCAAGAGTTTTATTTCCCCCTTTGTGAGTAAAGAGCAACCCAGATCTTAGAGCCGTTTGGAAGATTAAATGGGGTGGTGCTTGCAAAGGATGTGGCAGATAATAGGCTTTCAATGAATGATAATAAGAAGAATTATTTTCTAAGATGGAACACTTGTGTTTTGAATGACAGTAATTGCTTGTACCAATTAAGTGACACCTTTTGTATCTTGCCCTACATTTTGGTTTATCTTTTCATATACATATTTCCTTTACCTAATTGAATTCTGAGCTTTTAAGAGTAGAAAACATCTTCAATGTTCTGTTCAAGAGCACTGTAAATCATAGGTGCTTAATAAGCATCTGGGTTGATGCAGGGTCTTTGATACATTAGGTATCTGTGGAGGGAATGAAAAGGAAGAGGTTGTGTTTTGTGGGCTCAGTAGAGTACCTCTCGATCTCCAGAGACTGTTGGAGCAGGAGTGACATGAGCTCTGCTGTGTCTGGGTATTCCGTATGCGAAGGGCAGAGACATGGAGGGGCGGAGAGGTAATTCTGGTGTGCAGAGACCTGCTCACCCTCACCAGCTCAGAGGCTCCCTGGTTTCCCACTCATAGTACCAAAACACTCTCAGATGAACATTTGGGTGTGGGTTATGGTGGAGATCCTCTAGTAAACCAATCAACCATTTCTGTAGGCGAGAGGGAGACTGCTAAGATCTACTCAACAGCTCTTATCTTTATGGTCCCTCTTTCTTTTGAAGCCATATACATATTTCATATAACTTATATATAAGAAAATATCCTCTTTATACATGCTATTGTTTACAAGTTATGCAAAGTGTCACTCTCTAGTAATTAAGAAGTGCTTTCATTTCTCTTGGTTAATCAGTTTTCTTCCCCTGTCTTCTGGCCTCACGGAAGCCTAACTGATCTTTTTACTAACAGGATCTTCTGAGGATGCCATGTGGACGGAGCCACACAGCATTTATTCTTTTGGGTCCGGCTCACTTTTCCTTCAGAAGTGCTTTGGGGTTCATCTGTGCCCTTTTTTATTCTTCATAAGAACTTTCCCTTTTGTTTCTGAGGACTGTGGTCTTTTAAGAGTGTATGGGCTTTGATGCAAGACATTTCCTATCCATTCACACTGAGGCAGTGAGAGGTCTGTGATTGGAGGGGAGAGAGGAGGAGCTAAGAGAAGGCGGGGCGGAGAGAAAGGTAGCTGGGAGCCAGGGAGCTGCGGGAGGGAGCGAGGAAGATGCCCAGATCCAGATGTCATCAGATGTGCTTCTGGTGTGCTGAGAGGTTAGAAATATTGGGGTAAGATCTTATCATTGTAAATTGGCTTTATGTAATTGGGAATTTCATAACTATAAATATATTTGGCTAACTACTCAAGTTTAAGAGTCGTGCTTTGCGGGTTACTTGGGCAGGAGAGAGAGACCCACCGGAACTTGGAGCAGAGGCCTGGCAGGGTGGTACTATAACAATTTCCCACTACAATGTTTGTCCACTGGTTTCTGAAGTTCAGTGATGAGAGATGAAAGTGCTTTAAATGTCGGAGTAAAGTTTGTGTGTGTTCATATAGAAATGTACTGGTGTGCAATTTCCCTGTAAAAGAGCTGGGTCAAACAGCAATATCTGCTTTATGAGATAATGTCAAGATATATTCCAAAGAGATTTTACCATTTTGTTCCTCCAGTAAAATTTAATGAGAGCCCAAGTTGGTCCATAGTTTGCATGCATTATATATTGCCTGTTTTAATTTAACCAGTTTTAAAAGGCATGTATTAATTAATTAATACTTGCGGTATTAATTTGTATTTCCCCAATAGGTAATGATGTGGAATGATCTTTTGCTTGTTGCTTTTGCATCTATATACTTCTATTTGCTGATGTGTGTTGACCACCTAATTTTGCTACTTAGTCACAGTGATTCTACCGGCCTCACATCATAAATGAATATTCTTTACAGTTTCTCTCATATATATATATATATATATATATATATATATATATATATATATATATAATTATGCAAGAAATAAAAAAAGAGCAAATGCCCTAAAATCCAAGCATGACTAAGTTAACAAGAAGGTTTTTCTTTTTTTATCAGCGTGGTGGTCTGTGTGACCTGAGCCCTCTTCTGGGCATCTTCAAACTGTTCTGCCCTTCCGTTCCTTGCTCCCTCGAGTTGACTCATGTTCATGGGTGTATATGTGGGACAAGCTTTCTCCGTAGCCTTTGATCTTGGGATGACTTTAGTTGAGAAGATCTTTCAGACATGTGCCTAGCTCTTCACTCCATTTAGGACTCTGACCAAGTTTTTCCTTGTTTGTTAGATCTCTGCAGATCAGCCAGTGTAAACTACATCTCCTTCTCTCATCAATAACATTCATGGGAACATTTATCACTATCAGGAGCACTGGAGATCATCTATGTCTTTATTAGCTATTTCTTCCCACTGAAATGTACGTTCTAGAAATACAGGAATCTGACCTGTCTTATTTCTCTTCTGGACACCATGGTGTGAGAAAGTGAAGGGCAGAGGAGACACTCAGTAAACTTGAGAGTGCAATGAGTAAGTCTGCAGGCAAGTGGGAGAGATAGTGACTGCTCTCCAGCGTGTTTCGACACGCCTTCGCCCAGGATCTCAAGGGTTCTTGAGCTGTCTCACCTTTGACCCACAAGAACTCCTAACCAGCTTTGCTTTGCTGGAGCCTAGGTAACATTCGCATGTGACCCTGTAAAGCCTTGTCCAAAAATGGCAGCTAAAAAAGGGAGCAGTGCGTGTCCTTACTTGAGGGCCACCACACACATGTTCTCAGGTTATGATAGGACAGAGCAGACAGACTCAGACTTGGTAGATCTAAGGAATCCTCACCCTGGTGACAGTCTGTGAGTGAGCTCAGACTCTTCTCTTAGGAATCCATGGGTCATTGTTTTCACACTTGTCTCTATTTTTGTTGTCCTGACTCTCTTGGGTTGCACATATAGCCAAGGGAAAGGCTTGCTTTCGATGTGTTCGGTTCCTCTTAAGTTGACAGGGAGAGTCCCAGGGAAGGGTGGTTCTCCATTGAGTTATGGGTAGGCTATTCTGAGCCAAAAGTCTCCAAGCTAAGAACTTCCAGAAGCTATTCTTTGGTGGATAGTAAGAGCATCCCTAGTTCTCAGTACTTTTGGATACACTTTGATGTTTCTTCTCATAAACAGCTCTCATCTAAGTTCAAACGTGGGGACCTTCCTGAACGTGAACGTGGAGAGCCGACTGTAGACAGAGACTAATTATGGCAGTGGTGGGGAAACGACCAGTTGAGCAACTGTTTGAATGAATGAAACATTTATAAGCAATCAGTTTTTGACATCAAGAACATCTAAAGTCATGCCTCCCACTCCTCCCAAAAAAGTAGAAAGCATGTCTAGGAATATACTCTCTCTTTCTCTCTCCCTCTCCCTCTCCATCTCCCTCTCCCTCTCCCCCCCTCTCTTTTTGATATAGGCATTCTGATTTTTTTCTAATTTCCTTTTCAACACAAAAAGTATTGGGCAAAAATGGCATTCTCTCCTACATTGATAAAACACATAACACTCTTTGGGTCTTTTTATTGTCAAGATTTCACAAATGGACATGAGTGTTACAGGACACAAGGGGCCACTGTTTGCAGCTTCTCCCTTGGGCTGATTTCCTGTATAAATTGTTGAATCTGGTTTTCAGAAATCCTCTAAGCTGAGGATGCTTCAGAACTGATCTTTGCCTCCTCACTGATCTTAAACAAAATTATGAAAATCTTCCCAAATCCTGATTTTATCACACCGAGAAATTCTGACAGTGGTGCTTCTGGGGGTTAATGGTGGTCTGATTATCCTGCACCAATAAGGAAAAGGAGTCAGTCTTTTGGCGAGATCATGTCAGAACTAGTCAGATAATATAGATATTTCTACCTACCCACATTTCTAGGAGGTTGTTGCTGCTTTAATTAAATGTTATATGAATACATTTCAAAAGGACCCAAACACAGGGCAAACTCTGTTTTGGAAGTGGTGCTCCTCCATTTAAAATGTATTTGAAATGTAATTAAAAAAACAGCAGACAATGGGAAAGAAAAACTAAAACAACTTGAAACAAGCAGAATATAGTAGCTCATCATTACGCTAATATATCAAACAATGTGATCTTAGCTTAATTATCCCCTTTGAGAGTTGAGAAAACTAAGCACAACCTTCAATTTACAGCTGTTTGGTGCTGGGAACCTGAATTATTATTTAAGAAGAAGGGAGAAAAGTTTATTTATTGTGACCTGCGCTCAGTTTTTATTCATCGTGGAAGAATCTGTATATTCACAAATGAGGGCCATCCATCCCGGCGGAGCCTCGCATTCTTCAGCCGTCCTGGCCAGCGTCGACCGCACCTCTCCAGCCTTTGTGCTCGTCGCGAAGCCTCTTCATCCATTGTTCATCATCTTGATGGTCCAGCTTTATCTTGCCTTTGTGCAGCTGCATTCCGCTTATCCAAAGTGCTGAGGGAGCTGAGGGAAAGAGAAAGGAAGGAGCGAGCAGGCAGGGGAGAGAGCTGCCTGCGAGACCGAGGAGAAAAGGCAGTGGCCGGTGCACATATGAGGATAATTCGTAGTTTCTCAATAATAATAATATAAAAAAGGAGGACAGGCTAATTACTGGCTTAACTAGGGCAGCCTGTGGATCTTCATGTCAAAAGGACTGCCGTAATTATTTGTCATCAAAGCACATTCATATTGTGGCACAAAGGAAGGGCCTTTTGCAAATGGATCCTGCTAATAAACAGGTCTGAGAGGAGCATTATGTGTCTCCCTGGTTGCAGGCACATTAACACAGTGACATGGAGCATAACTCCGGGCCTCAGGAAAAAAACACCAGAATGATAATTATCCCCCACCTCCCCAGCCTCTCCCGCCTTTCTTTTTGTGTTGGGCGAGGAAGCTGAACATGACCCATTGGAGGGCCCAAGGCAGGCTATTAGTGACCCCAGAGCCCTGACAAGGTGCCTCTGTTCTTTTAAAAGCTGCCTCTTGATGCAGGAGGGCCACACAGACCAGCAGGCTCGCCTCCAAATGGTCCGGCACACACTTCAACCCTAAAGACACCTGGAAGGTCATGACCAACTTAATGCAAATGAAGACAGCCAAGGGGAAGCCCTGAGGAACCCTGACGTGAGGCGAGGCAGCTGCCCACCCTTTCTTCTTCTTTGTCTATGCCGGCTCAAATGAACTCACTCATGTTCTGGAGAAACTAAATTCAGAGACAAAGAAGTTCTCTCTTGTTTTCTCCTTTTAAATACACAAAGTCTTAGGGAAATATTTGCCTGCCGTGGGATAATTTATGGGAGAAAAGCTGTGGGACAATAATGTATGAGAAACGCGGGGGAAAGGTGGAGAGGTGGCTGTAAACACAGCCCCTTACATTAGCCCTTCTTCTGGCAGATGTAAACACACCGGTTCCCCACAGGTAGGAGGTCACCGGAGGCCAGGGGCCTGGAGTTCAGAGAACAGCGCTGACCGCCTTTCTTGCTTCTCGCTGGGCAGTTAGTACCAGGCCCATCACTAGTGGAAACTCAAGCAAACAAGCCAATGCCCAGACGATGTCACCTGTGAGCTCCAGCCTGCCCAGTGCTGGAGACTGCCGTGGCTGTAAATCCTCAGAAGGCTCCAGGCTTTATCTGCCTCCAGGCAGAGTGACTGCTATGGAGGAAAGGGCCAGCAATCAGTTTGCAAGGGGTAGATGATTGTCCTTTTCTTGCCTTCCTCTTCCCTTTCTAGCTCTGATGGTTCTGTGGTTTCCTGAAGCCACTTGGCAGCGCACAGCCTGGATGAGGTGGGCAGCTTTCTGTTCTATATGCACCAGGAGCAAACCCAATCCCAACTCTTATTTTACCCAGCAGAGAAATTAAGAGTAGAAATTTGCATTGCAAAAGAATCCTAACTTCACACAAGCTAGTTTCCCAGAGCATTTAAATATTTAATTATTTGAAGGGCTGGAGGTAGAGAAACTTCAAGTTAAAATGTTATGAGCCATTTCTAATGGAAGACTTATCAGGAATGGAAGCAATAACAGGCTGTGTCTCTAGGAAAACAAATGAAGGGGCTTTAGGATTTGACTCAAAGCTGTTTGAGAGTGTGCCCTGTGTCTGAAGTAGCTCTAACCTAGAGGTGCTAGCATTCTTAGTCTGAATCTCAAGAGAACTGATCAGTCAGTCAGTCAGTCACTCACTCAATCAATTAATATCAATTAATATCAATCAACCAACCAGCCAATATTAATCTGTTTTTACTTGACTGTTTCCTTTTCTATTTTTTAAATATTTCTTTCTTTACAAATTTTATAGCATTAAGGAATTAAAATACGTGCACATCATAGTTTTCTCAGTTACAAACATTGAAGACAAAAAGGGTCACATGACATTATTTCTTGTTATATCTCTGCAGTTCCTTTGGAACTTTAAATGCCTGTATCCTGCCACTTACTAGACCCATCTCTAAGCTTGTCTGACAGACATCTCAAGCCCCACCCCTCTCTCCCTATCATGCTTACTTTCTTCACTGTTTCCCTAACATCTTCAGATGATGACTCCACTTGTCCGTATTAAGGTAAGAAGCCTGTCCTCATCTTATTGCTTTTCTGACTGTTGGCATTTTCTGTCACGAGCTAGCTGGCTCTACCTCAGAGGACAACCCAGTCAACCCCTTGCTACCTTGGCCTCATCACCCTCTTCTGTTCCCTGCATTACTCAGATAGCCCCAGAGTGCAGGTTAGCCTTCAGTATTAAGTCAGGAAGCTGAAAAGAGTAGGCTTCACTCTTTTTAGGAAGGAAGTTCTGAGAAGGGCCTGGGGAGGCGATGGACCAAGACTTCAGAATTTGTAGTCAACTTTCTAATTCAGCATAATTCTGTTCTTTTCAACTACAAGTAGTCACCTGGGTCATTTGTGTTAATGGCCCAAGAGGACCATCTCAAATTATAGATTTTACTTTCCCCAAATAGGCTCATCTACTTCTCCCACAATGCACCCTGATTTTCATGTGGCCTTTTCACCTCTCTCTGCACAGTCACTCTTCAGAACTTCCTCAATGGTGCCTACTCTTTATAGCTCCTGACTTAACATGAAGACTAACCTGAACCCTGGCACCTGTGTCTCCCTTGCTTTGTTGTGTTGTTGAATTTATCAATAAAAGATATTGAACATAATATGTAAAATATGCTTGTTAATTGTTATGTGAAACTTTTTGCTAATAATCTCTCAGAGGGTTAGTGAAATTTCTTGCTCCTTGTTTTCTATGTCCTGATTTATTCCTATGTTTATACAATAGTATCTGGAATATTATGATTTCTCATTAGATACTTGTGGCATGAATATTGGATAAATGATGTTCAAAGTTTTAAAAAATGTAGACCAGTAATAGTGATCTGTTTTAAAGAAAGGGGCTGGAGAGATGGCTCTGGGGTTCAAAGCACTGGCTGCTCTTTCAGAGAATTCGGGTTTGGTTCACAGCATCCGCATGGCAGCTCAGAGCCATCTGTAACTTCAGTTGGAGGAGTTCTGATGCCCTCTTCTGGCCTCTGCAGGTGCCAGGTACAGAAGTGATTCACATCCATATCTGCAGGCAAACATTCACACACACTGTTATGACACAGTCTCACATGTTTTAATGCTTGGCTCTTGTTTTACAAGTGTTTTTTAGCTTAGATTCACGACTGTGGAATCCTCAAGTCAACATAGCTGCTTTCAGTTCATTGGTTTTTACCCAGTGCTAAAGTATCATATACCACAGCCAGCCATGCAGATTAAATAGACAGCAACACATCGCATGAGATACTCCTCAGTTGCCCATTTTAGACAATGGCCTTCAAAATAATGTCTACATTACACCCAAAGCTTTTCAGTTGGGCATGTTTTTCAATATTGAACAACAGTTGGGTAAACAGGTCCTTTTCTTTAAAGTATGTGTGTGGGGGTGCTGTATGTATGCATGTGGGGCGTGGTTACTTGTGCATAGGCACAGAAGCTACAGGGGGTGTCAAGTGTCTTCTTTTATTGAGCTTGTCTGATTGCTTTGGGATATAGTCAACAAGGTGCTGCTTGTTTCTTGATTCGGCTGGTGGCCAGCAAGCTCCAGAGATCCTCCTGTCTTCCTTTCCCAGGGTTACTTTTAGAGGTGCATATAACCTTGCCTGGGTTTTATATAGGCTCTGGGGACCCAAATCCTGGTCCTCCTGCTTACACAGCCAGTGCTTTTGCCCACAGAACTACCTCCTTAGCTACTAGTTGTCAACTCAATTCCCAGTTCGGAATCTCTGTCTTTATTTCTCTATATCAATATTTTAATCAAAGAATAGAGACAAATTGGAGAGGTGGTATCCAAATAATAATTACAAGTTAGTTTGTTACACATCACAAGACACTTCTAGACCAAAGATGTGGCAGGGAAGGAAGAAACATCAGTAGAAAAGGCTGCTGTTTGTTGCTTGAGTTAAGTCTCCAGATCTGTTATCTCAGGATCGAGGCAGAGCTCGCTCTGGTTATAAAGGAATGATATTCTTTTCAAGTTCATGAAGGTCTTCTGGGTTTCCTGCATAATTGAGAAAAAGCCAGATGGAAACTGGGTGTTATCTCAGTTAACCTAAATCTGCTCTAGACCAGCAGACCACTGGGCACTGCTGCAGGATGCCAAGTACTGTGTACCTGGAAAAGTCTGTGCATGGTTGATACTCTTATCTTCTTCACCTCAGTGACTATGGCTAGACACTTAGCATTTCTTCTGATGTCTCTGGCTTGTCACTGGATTCCAGAAACAAGCTGGAGAGCCACAAACTCATGAATCAGCTTACAATGTTGAAGGAAGAGTCGTGTTAGCTTATGACAAACCTGGATTAGTTTGTTGGACTGTGAAATTACTGACAAAGGAGAACTTCAGTTCATATTCAAAAAAACATTTCTGAGACCCTTGAACTGGAGAAACGGGCATAAATGGGATAATAAGAATCAGAGGAGGTCATGGTTTAACTGTCTTATTGACTTTTCTATTGCTGTGATGATGAATAAAATACCATGTCCAAGGTTACTTATAAAATAAAGCATTTAATTTATCTTATGGTTTCAGAGTGTTAGAGTCCATGATGAATAACTGAGAGTTCATCTTAATCTGCAACCACAGGCAGGGGGTGTCAGGGGGGTGGGGGAGACTATAAGCATTGGAAATTACACAGAGCCCTCAAAGCCCATCTCCAGTGATACATGCTTTTTCCAATGAGGACACACCTCTAAATTCTTCCAGAACAGTCCCACCAACTGGAGGAACCTATGGGGACCAGTCTCATTCAAATTACCACAAAGTCACTAATGATATATGGAGAAAATTAGAGTCCTGATGAGTCATTTTGCCAAGTGCTTTCCCCTAAGATATCGCTGTTCACACTTGGTGTGTATGATGGTTCAAAGGTAAGGCTGGGAAGCATCCAGAAAGTTGTACTTTTGGTATTTTTCTCTCTTTTGTGTATACGTCATAAAATGTCACCCTAGAAAACCTAATGAGAACACATTTGTGAAGACCTACCAATGTCTCTTATCTGTTAATTAGTGAATTACATGTAGCATATATTTGATGCTGATCCTAAAGCTCTCTAAAATTTGAATTTCAGACAATTTCCTTGTCCAAATTTTCAGCTCACAAATGTATGACCATTTAAACCATTTACTTAAAACAAAATCTTGTGTGTGGTGTTAATTATTGACTTAGAAAACATACCTCAAACAAGCCATCTTATAATTTTTTTGTTTTCAAAATTGAAATATAATTCTATAATTTTCCCCCTTCCCCTTTTCCTCACCAAACCTCCTTCCCATGTACCATGTACATATATATATATATATATATATATATATATATATATATATACATATATATATACACATATGTATGTACATATACACACATATGGTGTATGTGTATATGCATGTGTGTATATGCATGTGTGTATACATGTATACACACAACCTATTTAAGACACATAATGCTACTTGTATGTATATGATTTCAGGGCTGAGCACTTGGAATTCAATAGCCAACTTGGAGGCTCTTCCCCATAGAAGACTGTTTTTCCTGCTTTCAGTCTTCATAGGTCTCACAGTCATTAAAGAAAGACCTCCTTGCAGTAGATGGAGACTATTACAGAAAAGCACAGCTGATTCAAATGTAGAGAACAGGAGATCTTGTGCTATTCAGCTACAACTGTTATATCCATAGCAAAACTCCTACCTTTAGGCTCAAGGCTCATAGCAGAAGAGGTAGGCAGAGACTTAGAGAGGAATAGAAATTGCTGTAGGACTTCCATCTAGGACTATCCTTAGAGCTATACTCAGGAAGTCTTGTCAGTGCCTAGATACAGCCTGAAGACTGGTGACACCAATGCACATGCTAATGTAAACAAAGGAGAGTGCATGGGCTTGCCACCTTAGACAATGAACTATGCCAATTAATGCATGTGAAGTGTTTCCTGACTCTGCATAGGCAGTAGTACCTCTTTTGAAGGAACCACACTATCTGCTTTTTACAGCTCTGAGAGCAGAACTAGTAAAGATTCCCTCTGTATGCCTGGCCACCTTCTCTGTGTTCAGCAATATTCCAAGGCTCCATTGGCAGGGCTTCTGCTCACAAAGGGGTATTCCTTTCCCATTCTATAGGCCAATTCTTAAAACCTAGTGGATTTTGCCATATTTCCATAAGAAGGGACTGTGTTCTTCCACTGTACTCCCTTGTCCTCAAGTCCCTAGGCTTGCTTCGTAAAAGAGAAGTATCAGGACAGTCAGCGGAATGGGTGCCACAGTTCAAATTTTCCCAGGACAGTGGGAAGTAGAGTGAGCTCTGGTGTTGACAGTGTAGATCAATGGTCTGCTAGGGTAGATGTGTTTGGAAGGCATGCACAGGTCTGGCTTTTCACCAATGCCACCACTCATTGTGGATGGCTTAATTACTTCACAAAAGCTGATAACTCACAGAATTTGAAAGAGAAATCCCAAAATTTAGCTTAGGATAAATTCATTGTTTTATTACACTAAGAAACATCTTAATTTCTGTCTCTGTCACTGTCTCTGTCTCTGTCTCTCTCTTTTTCTCTGTCTCTGTCTCTCTCCCCCCCCAGCAGTTTAGAAGACAAAAATCTCTCTCTCCTGAACTTTAAAGTGTTTAAAAATTTAAAGATTGTTTTTTTTAAAATGTTAAGATGTTTCATATAATGATGTTAATATTAAAATGCCATATTGGAGACAAGCAACACATGAAAGATTTTAGTTGAAGAGTGGCATGTTTCTATGTCAAAAGCCCAATTTTGATAGCTAGTTATACATCAATTTGACACAAACTGGAGTCATTTGGGAAGAGGAAGCCTCAGTAGAGAAAATGGCCCTACAAGACTGGCCTGTGACCAAGCCTTGGAACATTCTCACGATGGCTGATTTACGTAGGTGGGCCCAGATTACTGTGGATCGCACCACCCCTGGGATTGTGGTCCTCAATGCTATAAGAAAGTAGGACGAGCAAGCCATGAGGGGCAATCCAGTGAGCAGCATACTTCTGTGGTTTCTTCATCTTGAGTTTCTGCTCTAGCTTACCTTCAGGGTGGACTATTAACAGGGCCTGTAAACTGAAATTAATCCTTTCCTCTAAAGTGTCTAACTAAGACAGATATCACACTTCCTTTGATATTCGGTTGCTGTCTGTCTGCACCTGTCAGATACAGATACAGTCTGCAGAGAGGGACTGTATTTAGATTCTAAGGAGTAATCTGAATGTTAAACACACACACACACACACACACACACACACACACACACTCACCTTGTGTACTCTAAAGATTGATGTATTGAAGAGTAAACTTGACATTAATAGTTACTTGCTTTTTATGCTCCAAGGTCCCCACACTAGGAATGGATATCTTTTCATCTTTAGTGAGTGTTACCAGGCATCACAATCATTGCCATCAATCAGTCAACAAATATTTGCTGCCTACCATGTACAGAGGCTATCATGTCTTATTTGGGCTTAGTTGTAAGTTGTAAGCCCCAAGACCAGCCTCATCGCTGTCTTAGTAGGCTGATTGACGATTCTAGGTCTTAAAAATTCTGTATTTCTATCTCTCTTCACATAATATCTTAAATACTTAATTTTAAGGCTTATCAAGTAGAATTCCTTTGAAAAAAAGTTAGGTTAAGATGTTTCTATTTTTTCCATTTGGATAGAAAATACATTATTCCTGATACTCATCTGGAGCCAAGGATTTATTCGATAAATTCAAGTTTCATTATTTTTGTTCATCTACCAGAATATGTTTAGATGATACGGGAATCTATACTCTTACTATTTAACTCCTGAGGGCCTGTGAGCTCACTGAGGCCCTGCTCAGAGGCTTTGTGCATATGGCACAGCTCTAGAAAGAAGCAATAAGCACTGGAAGAAAGTATCTTTTGGAAAGTTTTTCTTTTGTGAGGTTATCTGTTGATAATGAAATATGGAAAAATTTCAACTATGCAAGGGTGAGTTTTAAAAATACTCTACAAAAATACATGTATAAACAGAAGTAGTCTATCGTTGCTGCAAATCTCAATATGTGATTTTTTTCCATTTTGAGGTTTTTATTCTTAGGTTCCTATACATGCGCGCGCGCGCGTGTGCACACACACACACACACACACACACACACCATAACTTTCTATTGATTGGACAAGAGATGCCTCTGAAATATCCTTATCAAGGTCATCATGCGACTTCTGAAAAATCGAATACCCTACTTTGAAAATATTTAAAGAGATGTAATGCATTTTCAGTACAAGATGATAGCATAGTTGTTTTTGCAGTTGTTGTCATTGCTAGAGTACAGAACATTAGTCCTTGCCACTAGATATTTTTTAAATGTAATAAGAAAGGAGTACGATATGATCAACCCAACCAAAGTGCTAGAAGATCTACAGCCACCTGTTAGCGTCTTCCAGTTGATAATTTTGAACAAATGTCAGTAGTATCAGGTCTTTGCATGCTTGAGATAAAGGCAGAGTCACCCACTTTCTATATTACTGACGCTTTTTTCTTTCTGTTCAAATTTTCATTTTGTTTGCGTCAACCTTTTCAACAACTGAGCAAGCAAAGTGTATGAGTCTGTGCTCACACAGACTCTGGGGACCAAACAAAGGGAGATGCGTTTTTCTTGTATTCCACAGGAGCATGAGTAAGTGAATAATGTCTTATCCTTTGAAAATGACCAAAAGAGATATTGTTCCTGGCCCTACATCAGGGTCACAGCTTGAAACCAAGGTGATTTTCCACAATGAGGATCTTTGGCATGCCCTCCTCCATCTGCACTGTTTTCAACTGTTCCCGTAGAGAAGGCCCGGGCTAGGAGAGTTGATTCACAGATAGGTGTGGCTTTGATAAAGACTTTAGTCTGCTCTGTGTAGACCAGTTCCCTATGCAGCGTGTCTCACTGTTCCTTGCCTATGTTGTATTTTAGTCATGTGAAGAACAATGTCTGAATTGTTTTTATTTTCTATGAGAATGCTATCAACTTGGTAATTTATGGAGAATGGAAATATGGTTTCCATGTTTTGAAAGGCTAGAAGTCAAAGATCAAGGTGACAATATCTGAAAATGACCTCTGGCTGCAGACTGGCAAAGAAGAGCAGACTCCCCTGTGCATACCCTGTTATAAGGGCAGGGAGCTCAGTAATGAGAGAGAAGCAATCAGAAACCAGGAAGCCCATAGAGTTAGGCCTTTTGCAGAATCACAGTGACTATCCGACGGACTTCTGAGCAAGTCAGCCAAACCTTAACAGATGACATCATTTTAGTAACACCACTTAAAGGTAATAGGTTTTTGCATTATGTGACCTCAGGTATTGTACAATAGTTAAAGGGATGAGGCAGGGCCAAGAGGGACTTGCTCAGGCTTCCTAGAGTCATCTGAGATAGCTTCTTGAAGTCTTTGAGCATCTCTTCTGCCAGTAGGTTTGGTAGCCTCTACAACTGGCTGTTGTTGGACAAGGGATATTCCTGCTGGACTTGAATTGGGGTTTCTTTCATTTACTAAATGTTAATAAGTAGCACTAACTAAAAATGTCTTAATTCCTCGTATAAAAGCATATTTCTTCTGATTTGTAGCATATTTCCTTATCTGTGCTCACAGAAGAAGACACCCCTGTTCTGTCTTCTTGCTGACTCATTTCTGTATCCAAGATCAGAAGCACTCCTGCCCCAAGCATCCATGGGCTACTGAATCTGCACATTTCTCACCAGGTTTTAACTGCATCATGTGCTGTCAGTAAAGACAAAGTAAGGACTGTGTCTAGTAGCAATGCTAGGCTACCTCTTGTCTGAGGCTCATCTAGGGGAAGGTGGGAAATAGCCTCCTGGTGGAACTTTTATTGGAAATACTTTACCTAGACATATTCATCTTTCAGAGAATGTACATTTATTGGTTTGATTTCTAAACCAGGGAGAACTGTTGTTAAGATTTCATGGTTCAGATATATACAGTCATATTATGGACCCAGTGGTGATATCAGTAATAAAAATATTATTTTTATATAATTGTATCAATATACGAATTGCTATAGAGTGAAGAACTGGAAAGAAGAATCCCAGCCCACCATTCTTTGGCATTAGCTTACTCTTGGAAATATTCATGGCTTATATGTCAGGATGAGTATTCAAAGATACACAGTAACAATTAGTTGTGGTTTTGTGTGTGTGTGTGTGTGTGTGTGTGTGTTTTCTTTTTCTTCCTTTTCATTCCTTCTTTCTCCTCCTTTGGATAAAATTTTACTCTTTTGTTCAAAGTCCAAATGGCCTGCAGTGAGAGGCTGGGTCCTTCTACAGCAAATGTGCTGTATTTGAACTTTGCTATCACACAACACTTTCTGTGGCCGCTTGTCTGAAATGACTTAATTTGCACTGCAGAACCAGCCCTGAACCCACAAATACTCCAAAAAGCCACAGTGAGCCAGGGCAGCAGACCTATTACTAATTTTTTATTAAAATCCCCGAGGCGCCCAGCACCGGGCCCCAAAGCAGCTTTAATAATAGACAACACACAGCACATTTTTCTTGTGTTGCCGTGTAATCAAATCTGAGGCTACTGCTCACTTTCTTTGTTTTACCTAGAGGACCGGCTTCCAATTTAGTTGTGGCCGACTCTAAACTGATTCTTCATTGTAATTAATGCCTGCTTTGGCCTCAGCCACTTACACAACTTTCCATTAGAGGTTTGCAGCCATCCACTGAGTATTTTACTAAGTTACCCTCACAGACCTGCTACAGCTGCAATTTTGTTAAAGTCCTTTTTATTATTTTTTTACAAAGAATTTTTAAATTGCTTAGCTAAATAGTTTTTTTTAATTCCCCCCTTTCTCTTCTTGTGCTGTACCTATTAAAATGTTTGGACCAGAGTCCAAGTTATAGCCATACATACAACACACACACACACACACACACACACACACACACAATTCACCCCTTTTCTGCCTCAAATAACCCCAGCCTGTAACTGATTTCAGAAAGAAGGCTGGGAGAACTTATTTAGATCACGGTCTGCTAGGGCTTATTTTCTGTCTGTTTTGTTCTGTCCGTTTCCTCTGCGTTAGAACTTGGACATTCAAATTCCTTGCAGACTGTTGAGAGACCTCTGTAAACATCCGTGCAGTAGTTCCCTCACAGCTAAACTTAAAGAAGCACATGATATGTCTTTGCTGCTCCTTGAACCTTCTCTGTTAGCTAGGTTGACATTTTCAGTGGCTTTTCTTAGAGCCTTGTATAGAATAGCTTTCCTAGAAGATTCTATGTCTGCCTATGGCTATCTTCCCTCTCCCATTCCCAGACTTTACTAAACTGTAAAGAACAACCATCAGACACCGTAGACCCTGGCTCCTCAGTTCCTTCCCATTTCCACCTGGAGAGGTGGTCTCAGGGGGAACCTATGAACACAAAAGATTCCACAACCTGTCCTGGATAACACGTAGCTTCCGAAGGGAGGAGCTTGGAAGGAGCGATTCTTTTAGAAGCTTTTGCTGACAACACCCTAAACACACATGATGGTACCTCTGTGTAATTTTTTAATTCCAATGTTTTAAATATTAGTACTTTGCCCACTAGGACTGGTAGGAAAACAACAGATTTCCTTAAAGCTCTCTGTAGTGTTTCATAATCATTGGCTCTTGGATGATATTTTGCAGTATGGCACAGTGCTGTTGGCCTTGTAAGTAGGATTTATAGACTCTGTTCACTTTTACCATGTGAGTTGTTGGAGTTGAAGCTGATACAAAGGCTTAATGGAATAATCTATCTATGTTATGGTTAGCTGCCCATAACTGGCTCATGAGTGATAAAAGGTATCACAGTTAGAGGCTGGGGACAGTTGAGGTCCTAGATAGTTCCTGGTTATCGCTTTTTTTTTTTTTTTTTTTTTTTAGCAAACATGATCAATTGGTCCCTTTCATATGGTGTCACTTCAAATTTATGTCCAGTCCTTTCTTCTTTCGTCAAGAAGCATCTTTGGATATCATTAAACAAACAGAAACACTTAAATAAAGTGGTTGACCCACTATTCTTTTAAACATAGTTATCCTTCACACAAGAAGCAAGGCATTTAGTATGAAGCTAGCCTGAGTATAGAGTTTAGAAAATCTCATGTGTCTTGTGTGTGTGTGTGTGTGTGTGTGTGTGTGTGTGTATGTGTGTGTGTATATCACTTATACTTCTAAATATAGTCTGGCACTGAGCAGAGGGTAATGTTTAATTTCCCAGGTTATGTATTTTGCTTCTCAGTTGAAAAGCTCCTACGTACACTGGGACATGTGTTGTAAGTACTGAAGACTAACAAAGATTATCAGCCAGCACTAAGGAGAAAATCCTATGTTTGTTTGTTTGTTTTTATTTTTGGATTGGATATTTTCTTTATTTACATTTCAAATATTTTCCCCTTTCCAGGTCTCCCCTTTGGAAGCCCCCTATCCCATCTCCCCTCCCCCTGCCTCTATGAGGGTCCTCCCCCCCACTCCCTTCCTCTTGCCCTGGCATTCCCCTCACAGGGGCATTGAACACCCTCAGGCCCAGGGACCGCTCCTGCCCCTGACATGTGGCCAGCGCCATGGGTCGCTCCATTTGTATTCTTTGGCTGGTGGTTCATTCCTGGGAGCTCTGTGGGAGAATCCCGCCTGTAGACACCGTTGCTCCCTCCATGGGGCTGCAAAACCTCTCAGCTCCTCAGTCCCTTCTGCAACTCCACCATCTGGAACCCCCGAGCTCAGTCCAATGGTTGACCGTGAGCTTCCACCTCTGTATCTGTCAGGCTCTGGCAGAGCCTCTCAGGAGACAGCCATATCAGCTTTCTATCAGCAAGCACTTCCTGGCATCCACCACAATGTCCGGGCTTGGTGACTATATGTGGGAATCTCCAGTTTGGGCAGTCTCTGGATGGCCTTTCCTTCAGTCTCTGCTCCACACTTTGTCTCCATATTTCCTCCTGTGAGTATTTTGTTCACCCTTCTAAAAATCACTGAAGCATCCACATTTTGGTCTTCCTTCTTCTTAGGCTTCATATGGTCTGTGAATTATATACTGGGTATTCCTAGCTTCTGGGCTAATATCCACTTATTAGTGAGTATATCTGTGTTCTTTTGTGATTGGATTACCTCACTCAGGATGATATTTTCTAGTTCTATCCATTTGCCTAAGAATTTCATGAATTCATTGTTTTTAATAGATGTGTAGTATTCCATTGTGTAAAAGTACATTTTCCGAATCCATTCCTCTGTTGGGGACATCTGGGTTCTTTCCAGCTTCTGGCTGTTATAAATAAGGCTGCTATGAACATAGTGGAGCATGTATCCTTATTACCTGTTGGAGCATTTTCTGGGTATATGCCCAGGAGTGGTATAGCTGGGTCCTATTTTCTGAGGAACTGCCAAACTGATTTCCAGAGTGGTTGTACCAGCTTGCAATCCCACCAGCAATGGAGGAGTGTTCATCTTTCGCTACATCCTTGGCAGTATCTGCTGTCACCTGAGTTTTGGATCTTAGCCATTCTGACTGGTGTGAGGTGGAATCTCAAGGTTGTTTTGATTTGCATTTCCCTGATGACTAAGGATGTTGAACATTTCATTAGGTGCTTCTTGGCCATTTAGTATTCCTCAGTTGAGAATTCTCTGTTTAGCTCTGTTCCCCATGTTTAATAGGGTGATTGGGTTCTCTGGGGTCTCACTTCTTATAAGTTAACTAAGGTGTGCTCCACACAGTTGTAGATTGTATCCCCCCTTTTACCCCTTCTCTTGGCCCGAGTAACCAGCTTGTCCTCTCCTGCCTGCTTTCTGAATGTGAGCATGCGTGACACCTCTTTTTTCCACCAGTGCTTCTCCCACCAGCAAACAGCTCTCCACAGCCCCTTCCATACCCATAGGCTTTTCTTTAAGAACTGCCTGGCAGCAAGTGTGGGAGACTGCCTACCACCAATTACAGGAGGCAATGGTCATCCTGCTCTGTCCCAGGCACACACAATGGCTCTATTTTCACTTATTTTCAAGTTAAATCAGGAAGCTTCACTCCGTGGTCTTTAAGTTAAGAAGTGCAATGGATAGTTCCCTTTTGTAGATTTTTCTGAAGTGTGCATGTACATGTGTGAATTCATTGAAAGGCAGGAACATTCTATCTGGGTCTTTGACAGATGTTAGAATTTTCTAACAAGTAGAACAATTGACTATATCTACCAGGTACCCAAACAGAATGTCCCTTACCAGCACTTATGTGGAATCAGATGGATTTAGCATAGATGCATTTTGTTTCCACATCAATGGGATAGTTTCTTCTTTTCCTGACACAAATCAAGATGCTAAAGTATTAGATAGGGCTTGGATGGTTGTGGTTGGGCTGAACCAACTGGCAAGCGTCTTTTTCATGATGGGGAGCACGAGGGCACGTACTCTTTCAAGTCATTGGGGTGACTTAGTAGCCATCCTCTTGGCATTCACAAAGGGCGGAACTCTAACTCAACCTCCTCACTACGCTTGAGGTGCCAGCATAGCAGTTCAGTGTTTGAAAGAGGCAGGCACAGCAACTTCTGGAAGACGTAATGAAGAAAGTTAAACTCAGAGGTTGCTTAAATAATGTAAAAACTACGATGTAATAAACAAATGACCTATCATGCACTGGTCTTGCGTTTACGGTGTGGACGCAGATGACGTCTCTGACAGCAGGGAGGAAGAACTTTCAAGTGAATGAAGACTTCAGGGAGAGGCACAGGGGCAGAAGACACAGGGATGTGGAAGCTGAAGAGGCGTGAGGGAGGCTGGGCAAACCCTGCACTCTGCCCTGAGCAGCATGAAATCGCACAGGCAGGTGCCCAGGCACTGGGGATCTTACCTCCCGGGTGCTTGGAGAAGGAGGAGAGCATGCTCCATTCATTGTGGTCATTGTCCTAAAGAGATGGACCTGACAATTCTGACTCAGGTGGACTGACTGAGTTGTCCACATGGACAGTCTTAATTAACCTGTGGCCTTCAGGAAAGCATGTTCCAGTTGGCCTTTACTCTGCTTAGTATTACAATGAAATTATGGACTATATCTTATCAGAGGAGAGTGAATAGGGAGAATAGCACGTGCTCCCCTGGGAATAACAAACTCTCTCTCTCTCTCTCTCTCTCTCTCTCTCTCTCTCTCTCTGTGTGTGTGTGTGTGTGTGTGTGTGTGTGTGTGTGTGTGTGTACACATATACATACACATATACATACACACATACATATACATATATATTAATATATATATTAAAGTTATTTAATTTTTCCTCTGTATGGCCAGACTGGTACACCGCTGGCTCGTAGGCTGGGCTGCTGGGTTGGAGTAGTCATATCCTTAAGAAATCATTGCTATCCAACATTTTTCCTCTGCGTGCTCATCCTGAGTGTCTTTCCCTTTTGTGTATGTGTGTGTTTGAGACAGATGGCAGCTTTACAGTGTGATGTTAGGAGGAAAAGTGTTTGGGAAGGGAAGGGGTAGGCAAACAAGAAAAGCAAGCCTTGAATAAGCAATTTTTCTTAAAAGGAATACATCCTGGGACAGTTTATTTTTGTGATCTGCCTGGAATTTGGGGACAATGTGCTAGAATTCTCTTCTTGCCTTCAGTTGGCAAGCTGCCTAAAAATGGTAGAGGACTTGGAAGAGAGACACAATGTTTCTATTAAAATAAGACTTTATTGAAAGCAGGGCCAGTGGCTAAAGTTAGTCCTTGTTTTTTTTAAGGCGCTGTTCCTGGGTCTATGAGAACAGTGAAGTGGAGAATGGAAACTATTACCCAGCTTGGGCGCCAGGGCTCAAATATCTAAGTATATGCAAATCACTGCAGGCCAAGAGCTGGGCTGCTCTTGGAAGATAATATGGATTATTTGGATAATTTCTTTAATTTCTCATTTTATTTATGGAGTGAACGAAGTCTATATTTGAGCTCAGGATGAGTTTAATATATTCTCTTGAGCTGGAAATACTCCTCTGCGTCTCTTCTTTTCCTTCAGGGTTGTTACTGTTAATGTTTATAGGAAAAACCTCCTTATGGCTTGGGGATCATGCTGGGCTCTGGTCACATCAAATATCTTTGCAGTATTGCAGTCCTCCAGATGTGCAGGGATGGCTTCCAGACCAGATTCTGGTTCTTACAAGAGCCCCAAACAAACTCTTCTCCATCACAACCAGCAGTTGTTGTTTTAAGATTTCTCTATTTGAATCAGTCTCAAAACTCAAGGACCATGCTGGTTCCTTGTTTTCACTGTGATTCCACCTTGGCCTGTGTGCCATGGAGTCTTTTTGATACATTTCCCACATACAGGTAATATTCATTCATGTTTATTAGGCTTAATAGATATAATATGTCACTCAATATTTGTGAGTTAATCTCGATTATTATCTATAATTGTCAAAATAATTGTTACACTGTATTAAAAACATTTATTTATATGTGTACACTTTTGTCTATGTGTGTATTCGTGTGTCTCTCTGTGTTGTATATGTGTGTGTGTCTCTGTGTGTTGTGTATGTGTGTATCCATGTGGACACATGCTTGTTTTAACAGATGTAGCCCTCAGAGAGCAACTTGTAGGAGTTGTTTCTTTCCTGCTACCAGGTTGCTTCTGGGGATTGAACTATAGCAAACACGTTTTGCTGCTGAATGGTATGGATAAAGGGATAAAGGATGAGAATTAAACCATAAAACTGTGCTGAAAGCTTCAAACAATACAAAGCTATAGTATGTCCCTGAATGGGAAGGTTAGTTGAAATGGAATTAGGATCACCCAATAATCTTTATTTTGTGCATTTCTAAAAAAAAAAAAAAGAAAAAAAAAGGAACAATCTTAGTTAAGATGTCAAGATAAGTATAAAGTTCACTTTGGAAAGAAATTACAAGTAATAAGAGGTTTTGTAAAGGAGATAGTTCTTCTCTATTGACAATGCTATGTTCTTCCAAACTAAACTATTGGAAAGTATGTAGAAGTGGATATGTGAAGCTAAGCAGGTGTCTGAGAGCCAGATGTCAATGCATGTGGTTGGAAGCGTGGCAGTCATACCCACACAGTAGCCCAGGAAGAGGAGAGGCTGCTTAATGAACAGTCCTAGCAAAATAGCTTTATAAGTTGGACAAAGAAATTTATAGCACTACTTCTTTTTTATGCAATGATTATACTAATTCCAAGTAATAAGTTACTAAATAAAGCCAGTAAGATATATAAAATATATTTATGTATTTAATATTTTCTACATATAAAAATTATTATGTGTCAAAAGATATGAAAATAACCCACATAAAATTGAAACACTTGGGGCTGGAAAGATAACGCAGTAGTTTGAGAGTCCTGGCTATTTTCCTAGAAAATGTGAGTTCAGTTCCCAGGACCTGAACAGTAGCTGACAATCATGTGTAACCCTAGTTCCAGGAACCCTGTTCTCTACAGGTACTAGGCATGTATGTAGTATGAAGACATACATACATACATGCAGGCAAAACTCTTATGCACATATGAATAAAAGTGAAAACACTTATGCCAATGACATAAATAAAACTTAATGACAAACAACAAAGAAAATACTTTGCAATTATTCATGCTACGACAATGTAGTAGCATAAATTGGTAGGCAAAGATGAGAAAACCTCCTAATTCCATTTCAAAATGTAGGTAAGTGAACACAAATGATTAGGCATATATGTTTAGCATGTGCTTATCAAGTATTTTGAACTCTAAATTTGCCAAAAGTACTTCAGTAAGTATAATGATGTCTCATATTTGATTATGAAGATGTCACAGACCTAATCAACAGTGTGACATTCCTCTCTGAGACCATGAGTGTAGGCAGAAAGGCTTACTCAGACAGGGATACAGAAATGCACTGCTCGGTTGTCTATTCAGCAGGGAAGTTTTAAGACTTAGTTTTGTTTCCTCGTGTGTATGCATGTGCGTATGCCACCTGCACGGGGACACCCTTAAGGCTGAAGGTGTTGAACTTTGTAGAACTGGAGTTCTGCGCAGTAGTGAGCTCCCGATCACGTGGGCGCTCTTAACCACTGGTGGCCCCTCAGATCCTAGTCTGCACTTTTGAAACATAAAAAAGATGGTCAAAGTTTGCACATCTATGATTTGTGTATAGGCTTCCTTCCTAAATGTGCAACAAAAGGAAACAGTTAAAAATTATAGTACACAAAGCTCTAAAATAAAAATTTATAGCTGCTCAAAATGTAAAATAATACTTTCTATAATGGGAAAGACTCAATAAGTAAAACAAGTATGATCTAATTTATACAATTTTTTCCATAAGTAAATCTCACATAACACACACACACACACACACACACACACACACACACACATTTCTTTTTTCTTTACTGAAAAGAATGTGAGAACTAAAAATTATGTAAAAATTATGTAAAAATTATGTAAAGAGTAGACCCTTTACATAATATATATCTATAGTTTAATTTTTTTAAAAATGATTTGTCAAGTGTTATATTTTCAAAGAGGAGCTGAACCAGTCCTAGTGTTGTGTTTAGATTCAGCTTCTAGCTGAGGCGAAGGACTGTCCTGCAACAGCCTTTGGTCCGAGAGCCCCAGTGATCGATGCTCAGGAGGAGGAACTTCTGTCTCTACTCATCAGAGAACTGCTATGGCCACCCCCACACCCCCTCCAAATCAGGGAAAGCTCTAGGAATTTGTAGGAATGCTTGGGTGACATTGTCATTTAAATTGTTTTAATTTCACTGAATTTTCTTTTATCTCTAGTAAAACATTTTGAAATAGCCCTTAAAAAAAGACTAGAACCAAGCTATTGGCTGATCAATTTGATTAGCAGTTAGGAATTATAAATGGAAGATAAAATGAGTCTTTTCTTGTTATGCAGCCCTGGTAATAAATGGCAAGTACATATTTTTCTGAGGCTTTTATTCTTAGAAAGGAAGCAAAGGATATAATAGGTTTTTAAAATACATGCCACATAATTTATTCTGACAAACAGATGTATTTTGTTGTTGCTATTATCATTTGATGAAATACTTTAAAACTAGTCCAAGGTGGTCCATTCAAATATAATACATCTAGTACATCGAGCAGTTAACAAAATTTGGATGTGTAGCATAGAATGGTCATTATTTTTACTGAAAAAAATAAAGGCACTAATTACTTACAGACAAGATACTTAGCACAAACAGATAAGCTTCAAAATGAAAAATTCTCGGTTTATGATAATTATGTTCTCTGCTTTGTTTTCAGAGACTGATAATTTGAGGCTTTAAAATCACCAGGAAGCCATTAATTGGAATTCTTCAATAAAAAATAAATTACATAGAAGTTCATGATGAGTTGTAAAGGCAGAGAGACTATATTATACAGTGGGCGACATTGCCTCACTATTTATAACCTCGTTCAAATATGTCTAGCAGGAAACTCGAAGAGATTTGAGATGTGCGGATAGCAATTACTCACAGATCCAAACTATCTGCAGATATTTCAAATAGCAGCTTTTAGCAGATTTCCTCACCAACAAAGGCAGCTTTCATTTGAAACAGCATTCTGCTAACGTGTTGCTTCTTGCTTTTGACATCTTCCCTGGCTTCCTAAGGTCATATGAGATCTTAGCTTAGGAGAGATAAGTCTTCACATAACAAGACATGGTGGAGCCCATAGAAGAATACTTTATCTCTGTGTAAAAGCAGGTACATGCTGGAGTAGGTTCCTTATGTTTTGTTGAAGGTCCAGGTTGCAGTGGCTGCACAGGTTAGCTGGAACCCAGCTTTGCAACATTACTCCTTTATGATTTCTAAAGAAAATCAAAGCATTGTAAATCCTGATCTACCATGCTTGTGCAGGGCTGGAAGCAAGAGTCAGGCAAGAGGTAAGGGAGTCTCTGTGGGAGGAAACAAAAAAAAAAAAAAGCATACCTAATCAGGGTCTAAGTGAGCTGCCAACTTTGCATTTCAAGGCTGGGAGGGTGGGGGGGGGTCAATGTTATACAAAGCTATCATACTAACAGAAGATTAGGTAGTCAATACAAATAGGATATTGATGTCTGGATGCCCATTACCTCCCTTTCCAGTGATGTCAGCACAGAACAAGGATATTTTGATCATCTCCATGAAGAGTAAGAATTTCTGAAATGGAGATAAACAAACAGTCCTCTATGGGAAAACAGGAGCTGGGGCCTGGGTCTAAGATGGTGGTTTATATTCAGTTTTAATACTCACCTCTGCCATTCACTCAACAGGCTGTTCAGAATTGTAGAGGATTAGGGTAAAAGCGATCTAAAATTTTTATTATAAGTATTGTCAGATACACATGGAGGTGACATCTTGGTTCTGTGGAATGGGCATATGTTTTGTAATATGTATTTGTTAGCAGATGTGCTTCAGTAATAGAGTTCTAAAACCTCAGTTACTTAACACACACAATAGAGGATGAGTTCTCAACCCTTCTTCATCCAGTATAGGTCGCTAGGGATTTCAGTTCATCCTAGTTATCAGGGAGCAAGGCTGATGAATTTACACATTGCTTATTAATGCAGGAAGGAACAGAGACTGAGGAACTGTGCTCGAGCCATCAGTACCTCCACTCAAAACCAATTCAAGTCATTTCTGCTCATGTTTTATTGTCCAGAGCAAGTAACTTGTCCACTGTTAACATCAAGGAGTGACAAAGATGTGCAGGTCTGGGGGAGGGCTAGAGCATTCGAAGACAACTCTAACTCATGCCCATTTCACTTCCCAGTGGTCTAACAATGAAGAGCATCAAAACTTAGTGTATAAAGCAGCACGCAATCATTTCTTACTTTTGTAGAAAATTTTAAAGTCCCAAATAAGTTTCACAGGTTTGAGTTCAAAGCAGAAGCGAGGGTAGGATCTCACTTTAGGCTCTAAAGGAACATAATAGTTTTCTTATTCAAGGTTCTAAACCTGGGCTTTGCTCCCAGTCCTTGGTGTGGGGTCTTTTCCTCCGTCCAAGCTGGCAGCGTAGCATCTTGCTTCTGTCATCAGACCTATTCTTTATGACATGTGTAGAAAGCAATCTCCTTTCTTCTTTTCCAAGGATGCTTTTGATTGCCTTCAGAGCTCATCTGGATAACATATATATATACTCACCCCATCTCAAGATACACAACATAGTCACATTGACAAAGTCCACTTTAGCAGTATGCAGTGATATTAAAAGGTTTCAAGGATTAGGACCTAGATTATCTTGTGGGGGCATAATTTACCCTACTTGGAGGTCATAGTCAAAGCCTTAGGAGTGATACACATATCCATAAGTTCCTTGATCAATAACCATAAGCATGTGCATTCTGAGACTAATTTTTTTTTTATTTGTAGAAGTGAAGCCTGAAGATTTCAATAGGTCATCATCTTTGTCGTTTTTCCTTATTGTATTAGTTATTCATTCTCCCATTCATTCCTTTGGTTATGCCATGTTGTTGCTCATTTGGCATAGCAGTGGGGTGAGGCCGCCCCGGTGATCTACTCCACCCAGCAAGGTTGCGCCAGCTCTCCAGACGGTGGCAGTTCCATGGCCCACCAGGGGATGCTCTTCATTCGGACATTCACAGTTACATCGTCTGCAATTTATTTTAACTTAGTAAGGTTTTGTGTTGATGGTAAAGTGGAGAGTTGACCACACTCGTTCACGTCCTGGATCATCTGGACAAGGAAGCAGTATGGCTCTTGGATTCAGTGTTCAGGTTTCCATCTCTATAGAGTCCCATGAGCCCCGTGCTCATCTGTTAGGCGAAACAACTATGATTCTTCATGATTATGTGGGCCAGAGAAAGCCTCTCTTCCACAGCCCTAGACCTAAAGAGTCTGAGCGAGTCTAGGACACGGCTCAGGAATGTGCAGCAGCAGCAGCAGCATTAAAACTGATTTTCATGAGGAAAGTCCAGAGGTCCCTTTCTGAGGAACACCAGCTAGCGGGATTGAACATGTTCCGACTGCAATGGTCTGTGGCAAAATGAGAGTTGAGCTTTCTCGGTGATTCTACTCCTAGACTCAGAACCTACATGAATTTCTTCCATATAGTACAAGGATTCGACATATAACTAACAGCAGTAGAAGAAAATGGGGGAAGATTTCCAAGACATTTTTCTTTCCTAAGCTGAGGGAAGAATGCCTTTGGAGGGACTCAGTAACTGCCCACGTGTGTTAACAAATTAAGGCGGTGATCTAGAGAGAGCTTGGTAAAATGTGTATTTTTAAAATTTCCTCAATCTTGATCTAAATATCCTAAATGCTTCTGAGCAGGAGAGGAGAAGAGGAGAAATCTGTCCTTCAGACTCCCAGCAGACTTGTCTTCAGTCACCCAGAGAAAGCAGTGAGAAAACATCCTAGGAAACTCAAGGGTAACTAGTCAGAGCAACATTCAAGGGGGACAGCGAACTACTGGCTTTTCAACTTGGCCAAGGACAGCAGTGGAAGGACAACTCAAGTATGCAATCAACAAACCAAAGCAGTGTGTTGCAGAAAGAAGGCAAAGGCAGGCACTGGGGATGTTACTAGAGAAATGTTAGTAGAGCACACACCTGACTCTCAGTAGTCATTACCTCAGCTCTTGACCAATGGCAAGAACACAACACAGTAGCACATAAACTGGGAAGGAAGGAGATGGTTGTTTCTGAAAGTCATATAAGGAAATAAGATCCTTCTAATAGCTCACCTTGAAGGGAGGTGACTGGCGATTCGAGTGACAACTAACTGTAGATGTTAATAGGAAAACAAAGCTTAGAAACACGATTTAAATGTTGGCTGGCATGTGCTAGGGATTGCAGCTGCTAAGCTCAAAGCTAGCACAGCAGAGAGTCAGAACCATCATTTCATAAAAGGACAAAATAGTAAATTAAGCCACAAAGGAAACAAGGTGAAGAGCAAAAAGGGGGAAATAGTCTGTTGAGATACAAAGGATGCCATTTTAATACTGACGCATTATGTGGAAATTTATCTTCTAAAATGTAAGCTCTTCTAGTTGACTAATAATGGTGATAACCAAGTTCAATGTTATTATAAGTAAATTCACCACAAATGAAATAACACAGGGAAAACGATAAAGGGTCAAGAAAATATACATATGTATATATATGAAAAAGGTAAATATTAATGAGATTAATTAAAAAGAAATGCATTAAATGTAATGATGTATGTACATTAGTGATATATTTCACCAACAAGATCCAATAGTCATAAAACCTTGTGCATCTAAAAGTACATCTTGAAATCTTGTGAAATTGATAGCTCATTTGAATTCTAAAATACATGTTGAGCAAAATTAATAGAAATGGAAGCAGAAAGTGTCAAAATCTCTAATCAGAAGTGAAAACTTTAAAATATTGCTCTGAAAAAGTCAGCAAAACATAAGGGACAATGTCAAGATGTTAGTACCAATGAAAAGACTAAGTGTATGCTTTGCAATGGAAATAGAATTATACTCCTATTAGATATGATTGAAGATAACCATTAGACATAGAAATATGTGTTTTTAGGTTCAATTGACACATTTTAAAAATTAAATAATGTACCAACCAAAGGGGTTTCTCAAAAAGATCACAGAAATAACTAGTCCAATTCTGTGACAGCAGAAATCTAAAATTAGCAGTTCAGGGACTAGGGAGATGGCGCCGTGGTTTATAGCATGCACCAATCTTACCGAACATCCCAGTTTGGTTCCTAGCACTCATGTTAGATAGCTCACAGCCACATATATGTCTAGCTGCTCACAATCTGACATTCTTAAGTAATGCATCCCGCTACACACATATATACATAGTTTTAAAAAGCGTTGAGTATGTGCTGGTACTAAAGATTGCTTAGAGGTTAAAAGCGTGCTTTGTTCTTCAGAGGATTTGAGTTTGGTTCTAAGCATCCCTACTGGGTATTTCACAACCACCTGTTTCTTTAGCTGCTGGATATTTCACAGTGTCTTCTGGACCCTGAGGGCAACTGCACTCACATGTGCACATGTTTACACACATGCACACGAAATTGGAAACAAACTATAAATCTTCAAAAAAAATAATTAGAAATTAAGTAAGAAAGAGTTAGTCAAAAAGTTTTCTTTCCCTCAAATTTAAAAACCAAAATAAGTCCATTCTCTCCTTTACTTGATGAGCAATTAGGTGACAGATAGCTGGAGAAAGGGCAGCAAGCCCGAGAGAACCTGATGCAAAAATCTCATAATTCTGGGCAGAAAAATTTTGTTAAAAATAGACTCAGTTAAATTAACACAATTTGGGCATGTTCATTTGTCATTACCTACTATAATGTGATATGTGGTTATCTTTTGTATCAGAAATCACATTTTAATACTATAGGAAAAAAAACAGATAGCCTGTTTGTGAAGATAAAGACAGAAAGAAAAGGATATCCTCTCCATATTGTTAGTCACAGGCAAAAAGTATCTCCACACAACCTGTGACCAGTGCAGTCTTCTGAAGACGTAGGGAGATCAACAGACATTTCATTTGTTAGCAAGTGTGGAATTGTGGATGTGAAATTATTCTGATTTGGTTTGTGTTAAAATGAAATAAAATAAGGTAAAATATAAATCTATCCATGTGTCCATAGAGAAGAGGTATGAAAGAAGCAGAAACCTCATGCTTGGTTGCAGATGCCTCATGCTTGACTGTGGCCACCTTGGTAAAGGAAACAGTCAAGTCTGTATTGGTTGATTGCCTAATAAGCATAGTTACGTGCATTTTCTTTTAAGTGTTGTCCAGTTATCTTATTTACAAGCTGTATGTATATAAACGATCTTATGAGGACATCAGAGGCATAGGTGCTTTGCTGTCCTTTCCCTCATTGGCTCTGCCCTCCAGGCAGAGGTCTGCTGAGGAAGGCAGTCACCAGCTATTTGGAGCAGGGGAGGGACGTCTCTCTTGAACCTGAGACTGCCCTATGATTCTATGTCTAGTGACATCCCTGTGGTGGTCGGGGGTGGATAACGTGAGCTCTGGGAAGAATTCTTTGACTGGTGGACTCTTAGGACAGGTTCATCCCTGTTCTAAAATGGCAGAAGTAGCTGCAGGCTGGTTGGAAGCCTGACAGTCTGCACAGCAATGTCGCTGTCCTTGGACCACTCCACACTTGACTCTGTAGCCTGCTCCAGTGCCCCCCAATGCTCCGACTTCAGAGTACATGCAGAATCGTTCCATAATGCTTTATTTGTGGTGCTAATTCCTCCTCTATTACTTTCTTTGACAAATACACATCTTTTTATGACCTAATGACATAGCCAGTGTGAGTCTATGGAGACAGGGTAACAGTGTCGAGAAAAAATGAAGCAGCCGTGGCCAGCATGCCAAGTGGTCTGTGCACAACATATTTCAATGCCAAGATGGAGAGGGTAAAGTAAGGGACAGTGCCAAACAGTAAACATATTGGATCTCTACAGGCACAAGAACAGCTCAGAGTGCTCCTTGAATAAAACCCATCCTAAATCACATGACATCAGCCAATAAGAGATGCAGAGCAGATTAAAAATGATCTCCTCCCCTTCATCAATACAGTGGCTGCTGTCCAGGGCTCATTGTTGACCCAGTCAACTTTGAGAAATGCCTTTTTTACTGAAAAGAAATTTTCTATAATGAGAGGTTATCTTTTATTTCTTTTATTAATTTTTTATTTTTTGTAACTGCCATTGAGGAAGAGAAACTTTCATTGAATCGACAGCTTTGGCAAGGAAATTGCTTTCTGATATCTCCCAAGTGTTCATCATCTATTCCATCTTCTTCATAACCTTCGTAAGGAAGAAACTAATACATTTTTTTTTAAAGTCCATCTAAGTGTGAGTTCCTGGATGCCCACAACTCTGGGCTTGGGACGAGAAAATGACCTTTGAATTCTGTTATGGTGGAAGTTTTCTGGGAAGCAGGCTATGATCTAGAGATTGGCACAATGCTATTGACTGAGGAATGGTCTCAGGGAGAAGTGCCTGTGAAATAGAGGATGGAGTTAGTTGTAGCCACATTGCAGCTGGAGGGCCCTGAAGAGGTTCCTCCTGTGTAGAGTGGTGCATAGATTCTTTGTAATCTGCTGTGGCTTTGGACATTGAGTCCCTGAGGAAAGGGACTGATCCTAGCAAGGTGGAGGTTGCCTGCCTTCAGGACCTCTCAGGAATGATTCCCCAAGTTCCTCATCACACCCCCTGCAATTGGAGAGCTGAAAGCTTGGTCTTGGTGCCCACTGTCTAAGTGGAAGCTCATGCTACGGCGAGTGGGTTAGAATATGGATATTTATTGCCCCCTACTCAGCTGTCATTGGACCAGTCAAATCATTCCCCACAGACCTGCAGCACAATGATTGAATCCACGACTGTGTCACTTCCACCTCTTGTTTCTATGTAAGAAGAATTTTCCTGTTGAAATGTTTTAGGCCTAAATCCTTACATTACAAGCAGGACAGCTGACATAGTCTGGTCAGCAAACCCACTCTGTTCTTTTGCTGTGCCTTTGTTCAAACTCTCCTGGGACAGCTCGGCGAAAGGAGGTCACCTGCATCTTTGACAGTCTGAAATGTTCAGGAACACTTCCAAAATTTAATTAAGTACTGATTGTCTTCTATGCACATGAGAGAAGGAGAAAAATCTTCAGAAATGACAGAATTAAGCATGCTCTATTTTGTAGCCTTGTAATGACCTGCAGCAAACGCCTGACCTAGTTCTGAGGGTCCTTGAGTCCACTCACATGAACACGATGCCTTACATAGCTGACTCAGAAATCAAAGTACAAAACTGGGAACATTCATGCTGATGGGGGGTGGGGGATGCGCTTTCCTGTGGGTAGAAAAGCCAATACTTAGAATGAAATGGAGATTGCCCCTAGTCATCCAGTTTAGACGCAGTTGTGCAGGAACCATGCAGTGTTTCAGAGGGGTGGCACCATCAGTGATAAGGACTCATCAGCAATTGGAGTCCCTTATCATTGTGATGATTCTGTGAACAGGTACTCCCCAGTAGCCTTACAGCTTAAATGCTTCTCCTTGACCCTCGGAGGTTCACTAGTGTGTTCCATGGATGTCCTAACTGCTGTGTATGTTAGAGTCCAATCCTCCCGCCCCCATGCTCTGGGCAGGGCAGCCCTTGTTGATCAGAAGAGTACATGTTTCTTCTACTCTTTCCAACAGAGTGCCACATTGACACCAAGAGGCAAAGATGGGCAGCGTTAGAGAAATCAGAACTGACCCCCTTGTATCGCGGGAGAACGCCCAGGGGAAATAGCTTCTCTAACCTGCTGTCGCCCAGTCACGTGCGATGGTGGTTTTCTCTCCACATTCAGACTTCAGCTGCTTGAAGAGTGTTCTGGAATGTTTCAAGTAATAAACAAAACCATCAACACGAACCAAAACAGCCAAAGGGGCCAAACAAAACAAAAGCAAATCAGTGAGGTAAACTTGTAAAATCCTGTTTCCCACACTCCCCATCTTGAAGATTTACAGTGAATGTTAATACACTGAAAGACTGGCCCTCTGCTTCCCGAAAGTCTGATCTGTTCAGGGTCTGGGGCCTTCCTTGATTCGTTTGTTCTTCTCTGACCTCTTTTGGATGACCTTTAGACTCTCAGCCTTCCCCAGATAGACTGCAGTCCGGTTCTTGCTGCAGTTGTTTGGGTTGAGCTCGCCAGATTGCCAGCCTGCCTGCGAACTCACAGGCCACCTGAGCCATCTTCTGGCAGGTCTGCCTCTGCCTCTCCAGGGACCCTTGGCCATTCCGTGAAAGGGGGTTAAGCAAGGCCCCAGGATTAACCGTCACATCCACACCGCTTCCTTCCCTCATCTCCCCCCTCTTCCTCTCACCCCCTCCTGTCTTTCCCCCCTCTTTTCTCTATGTCAACCTTGCACTTGCAGCATACATTGTGGATTCCTTTAATATTCAGTCTCTTCATTGTCTTTTAATCTTTCAACATGTAACAGACACCTATGGTCGCTATTTTGTCTGAGGTACTGCTGGACAATTGAAGAATCCCTCCTTATGGGCTGGATACCTTTGATCAAATCCATTCCTGAGATCCTGACTCAGAGGCCAGGCTGTCCTGGAGATGGGCGTTCCTTCTAGGAAACAGTTTTCGTATCTATGTGGAACTTGGTCCAGGAAGCAGGAGTGAGATCAAGGATGATATCAGGTCTCAAAAAATGCACAAGGATGACTGTGGGCTCCCAGTAAGCAAATCAGAGTTTATTTGATTGCTTGGTTCTTTTAGTCTGATATGATAGAAAAATGGTTGCAAGTCACTTAAGAAAGCGCCTGAGAGGCTTCCTTGAACACATTTCTTGTTTTCACTGGCCCTGCCCCTTCCCCTACTTACAAAGTTTTCTTATTTTGGTCCTTTAAAAATGGTCTAATAAAGCAGGGCGTGGTGGCGCACGCCTGTAATGCCAGCACTTGGGAGGAAGAGGCAGGCAGATTTCTGAGTTCGAGGCCAGCTTGGTCTACAGAGTGAGTTCCAGGATAGCCAGGACTACACAGAGAAACCCTGTCTTGAAAAACCAAAAAAAAAAAAAAAAAAAAAAAAAAAAAGTCTAATAACTTATTCTTATAAATAGTAGCTACTTACCCTCAAATTTACCTCCCCCCAAATAAATGTTCACAGTCAACTCCAGTGTACAATGTAAGGAAGTGATGGTAGCCATTTCTCCAGTAGGACTCACATGGCATCACGCATCTCCATAAAAATGGGAATTACATGGAATCTACTTTTCTTTCAGGCAATGGTCTCCTTAGAAAACATTCAATTTCTTCCTGCTTGAGAGCATAGTTGGGCAGCATTTCAAGGCCCAACTTTAATAGATTTCTTTCTATATATCTGAACAGATAGATACAAAGAGAGGGGGAGGGGAAAAAAGAAAATGAAGAGAGGGCTTTTATACTCTGAGAATACCTATAAGCTTTCAAAAGGGTAAGTATATATAATATTTCTTGGACAAATTGTATTTACCCAACAAAGCACCAACCTGGACTAGACACGTAATAAATTACAATGTTCAAATGTTCACAACAATAACAACATAAACCTTCCCAATATATAATCATGAGAAAATTTAGTTTGAGCTGTTCATTAAGGAAGAGAAACTTAACAAGGAAGATAAAACAAATATTATATTCATGTAAGACTCCCAGTGACAGAAGGGCCAGCGTAGCCTCTTGTCTCTTTGTTTCTAGTGTTTTAACCGATGGCAATGACTGCGTGCATTATTTTGTAGCATCTCTTGGTCCAGGACTTCTCAGGTAGGTTGATGGGGAAAGAAGACTGTCTGGCAAAAGTGCGTTTAGATCTTGAACCCTGATTGACTTTGGGGATTGGCTGTTTCTGGGCTTTTGAGAGATGTTTTCTTTGGCACGATGTGAGTGCAGCACCCGGCTTGCTGAGCAACTTCGACCCCGGGGACAGACACTCAGTTTCCAAGCAAAAATGGTAGAGCCTTCACCCTTCTGACAAGCTTTGCTTCTATCTAGAGAGCCATCGCTTTTCCCTGTAGTGCCCCAACATGCTGACCTGACGTGTCATAACAAGTTCTGAGGTACACCAGAGCAACTTGATTCTAGGAAGAATGGCTTTGCTTGACTTCTATTTGTTTTATGAAAATTTAAGTTGCTACTTTGGTACTTGCCTGTGGTACCATGTGGCTTTCCACTTTCTAAACCCGGGATTTAGAAGAAGCTGGACCAGCTTGGCCAGTCAGTGGGAGAGAATGAATAACATTCAGTGTCATGTGGGGGGCAGCATCCGCATGAATTGAGAGCATCGATCTAAGAGAGAATTCAAACAAACAGAGCATGTGCCAATAACTGAGACCTCATTGCTGCCTGAGTGACTGCATTCTGCGGGTGACTGGTTTTGCAATCTGTTCAAAATCCAACTCCTTGATTCATACCTGGTCCTAGAAAAACAGAAGGCAAAGATATTCCACCTGTTGCAAAAGATCCTCTAAGAGAATATCCCAGAGTGTGGACACAGTGTGATATCCTGTTTCTCTTCGCCAGTGTATGGCTGCCCAGAGAGAACTGTTGGGCTCAGCAGGGTAGGCAGAAACCCCAAGGCACCAGCAACAGCTAAAATGGATGAAGATACTCTGCAAATTTCCAGGAGTGCTGGTGGCAGAAGTAGCATCAGCTAGAATATATATATATATATATATATATATATATATATATATGTAATTGGGCTTCCTGTCTCAACAGGCAACAACCATTCAAACACAGTAACACTCATTTTTTTTTTGCATGGATGGAGAGAAGGAGAGTTTGTGGAGAGCTGCAGGTTGTAAAAGCCAGCACACAGGTTTGAGTGTCCTCCATCAGGTGGGCGGGCAGGACAAGGCAGCAGGTGTCTGGGGATCTCAACAGTACGAAGCAGGTCCTGAAAAAGCCGCCGAAATTTCAAATGGCTACTCCCTAGAGGCAAATAGTCACCTGTGGTGATTAGTAAACTCTGGTGATTCAGGCCTATATTGCAGGCCAGGAGGCCAACTCTCAAGGGCGGAGTGTAGAATATCTTGCCAGTGCTGTGGATGGAAGCAGCGGTATGTTCTTGCTCTGATCTCCCAGTCGGTCACGGTCTATTGCTGATCTTTGTATCCTGAGCTGGTTTGGGCACTGAAGTGGTCCATGAGACCGGCGGCCTGGGTGTGCTTCGCCTCCTTCTCTTCACTGCCATCACATCTCCATTTGCCAGGAGAAGATGGATATATGCACTAGTTTGGGCTCTCATTCATCCCTCTGGGGGAGGGGGTGAGCGTCAAAGAATGTTCCAAGAAGTTGGTTCTTTTTTTCTTGTTTCTTTTTATTTCTATTACAAGAGGACCCACAAAGAAGAATAAATGTATGTGACCTCACAAGGTGGTATTTTGTAAAAGACGTTTCAGTAATTATTCTTCCCTAACTTCAAATGTTACTTTCCTGGCTTCCTTTCAGAGTTCCTGGGCACCCACCCATCTGTTAGTTTTGTTTCTGAATGTCAGTGCTCCACAGCCTACATTTTGACTCTAACCCTTAAGGATCTTCTCTTTCTATTACAGGGGTCTCTAGACAAAGGAGTCAGTGAGTGCTTGAGAAATCCTTAGGACCACAGAGCCTGAAAGTAAGAGCGTGTCCCCCACGGGAGGTTCCAGGAAGGGTAGGTCATCGGTCTGCATGTTGTTTTCCTCAGTCAACAAACACAGGTTCCCACACAAGATAGTTAAAGCACAGTCTAATGAGCGACCATCACCTTTCTGTTTCATAGTGGTGTTCCGAACTGAGATTGAATGGCTGTGCACAAGAGAAGGGGGCACAGAGATAACAAAGATAAATGTGTATACTTCTTGGGTCTACATGGTGTGTTTGTTAGAACTCTTGAGACGTTGTGTGAGGAGGTAAGTGGGAAGCAGTTACCCAAGCATATATTGTAACTCCTGATATTACAAAGTAGTTATCCAAAAATAATACAATGCTTCATTTCTTTGTATATTAAATAGACATGTAGACATATTATATATGCATATGCAAATGCACAGATGCATGTGTGTATGCACTTAACAGTCCCAGACTGAAAGGGAGGTCAGAATCCTCATATATAACACAACATTGGGAAGCAATTTTCAGCTTGGGCTCTTTTCCTCTTTCTTTCGTGGGTTGAGCTGATGCTGTTTGAATAGTCTTCCTCTTCCTTCCTCTGCTCAGTGGGTTTCCATTTGTCACTGTGTTAATCCATACGTTGCCTAAGCTCTGTACACATTCATGGTTTCTGAGAACTTCTCCAGGAGGCTAATATTCTCTCTGCCTTAGCTTTGTAGCGGCAGGAACCTGGTAAAGAAATGTGGATGCTAATTAGGGTTTGCTGTAGGAGGAGATGGTAGAAGTGAAATTCCAGAAGCCAGGAGGCAGCACCGAGGCCAGTGCTAACACCAGTACCTTTTGCTGAGGGTGGGTGGGAAGTGCTACAAGACGGGAAACAAGCGCCCACAATCCTGTACTTATTCTTAACGATGAAGCAGAGGACAGCAGGAAGGCAAGCCACATCACTGCCTGGATGGAAAAAGACAGACACTGTAGAGACAGAGAGGTTCAGGGGGCAGGAGCATTAGAAAACTTTAGTGTGGTAAATGCTGTAAGAGTTAATGCCTCATTTCCCAGAATACTGAAGACAGGAAGTACTTCCTTAGTGGAAAAGAAGTTCGTGGAGTGTTGATCTCCATGGATACCCGAGGCTATAACTTCCCTCTGTTCTCATTTTCTTGTGAGAATTAAGAATTACTTAGCATCAGAGAAACGGAAAGATCTGGGTCACAGACACTTTGAGAGCTAACCCCCTGACTGGAGGGGAGACTGTGAGCCTCCTTCTTACTGGCACTGACCTTGGAAGCTGACAGGCAGAACACTGAAATGGCCAGGCTGTGGTCCTTGTACTACCGCAGCCGGCCTAGGAGGACAGCTTTCTGACCATTCCTATACAGGAATGATTTCTTCATTGCAGAAGAGTAAGTGATCAGGGAAATTGTGTATCAGTCTAAAGTTGACTTCTCTGTACCAGGACACCTGCACGGTGACATTAACCAGAGATGCATCATCTTAGAGAATTTCTAATCCTTTGGGTCACTACCCAAGCCAACTAGGGCTGGCCTGTCTATAGCACAGAAGGTGTCCACCCCCAGCACCATCCCTTGGCAGGCAGTTCCACATGCTTCTGAGTAAACATGTTGGCCGTGCAGCTTCCGTTCTGGTAGGTGGACCCTGGCAGGACTGTGGAGTGTGAGAAGCAAAAGCCTCTTTCTACACTCTTCAAAGCAGCAACCCATCCTGTATCAAAGGCTGCCGCTTTGTGTGGGAACACAAAGTGAGGCTGAGACACCATTGGGATTGGATGGCAGCGCTCTGTACTGTGCGTGTGGTCATTGTGCCGGCCCTGTGTGTGGCCGCTGCCGAGGCTGCGCCGGTGGGATCCTTGCCGAGCGAGGCCCTCTCAGATGGTACACAGTGTTCTTTGAGCCGACTTGGGAACCACTCTCTGAGCGAGCATTCTTTCTGTAAAGAGGTTCTGTGTGGAGGAAGCTGTGAGACCCAGCGGAGTCTAAGGTCCTGACGCCCGGACCGCCTCGCCTTCAGTTCCCACTCACCTTGGCATTCGAGAGCTCCTTGTGATTTCTTGGAGGCGGAGCCTTTGGATATAGCCTGGCTCTTTACACCCAGGTCCCCAGCGGTGCTCTCTCCTCAGCTAGAAGCAGAAGCAACAAGGACCATCACCTCAGTAGCATTTGCCCATTGGGTACCAGACTCTCCACATCACCTGCTTTGAGTGGATGATTAGATGAAAAATAATTCCTCTGGCTTGCCAGGACCAAAATAGTAGTGAGTTAGAGCCTGTCCTCAGGCCTGTTCCTTGGTTTTCTGGCTAGTTTTCCTGAAAGCCACTTGGTTCAAAGGAACCAACCCTCCTTTTTTTTTTTTTTTTTCTAAACTCTCTCCGACCTTTCCTTTAACTCTCTGCTGACATGTGTGCATGTGTTTTTATTCCAGGCAGCCACAGGCCCATTTGGACATGGATGCAAATCAAAAGTAAATACATCCATGATAAAGAAGGTCTCTTCCCCGCTTACAAAGCCACCAGTCTGTACTCGCTTCAGCTGGATGCTTTATTTGCTGGGTCCCCATGTCAGCACTCAACAGGCGTGCAAACAAAATCTGTCCCTTTCAACACTGCACATTCCTTTCCTGAGCTTAGGGGAAGAGGTGACAAACACGACTTGTCAATTAGGAGCCGGCCAGCCTTGCCTTTACCAAGGCCTGTATCCTTAATGGCTAAGTAAGGAGACAGGCTTTCCCCACAAGGTTCGAACCCTGCACAGCTCATGCAGTTCCCACAATTCTGAACGTCGTCTGGCTTAGTCTATTTTCTTCTCTCTTCCTGTCCCGGGAGGGGGCAGTCAATGCTTCTGTTTATCCACAGGGCTAGTTCCTGCCTTAGTGACAGCATTCCTCTGTGTACTGCCACTGGTCCCCATTCCTTGTTATGTCTTGTCCTCTCCCACCTCTTCCTTTTTTAGAATCACTTTTCTGCATTTGAACCTGGAAGCCTTTCCCTCTCGTTTTGCTCTAGGTGACTCTCTGGTTAACCTTTGGTTCTCACGTCTCCTGTCTGTTCTTCCTTCCAAGGCTAGACTTGGGCTCGTGATGGGCTTCAGTATTTTTCCTCCGTTCTTTGAACTCATTAAGCAGCTCTCTTTGTCTCAAGAATTGGTTTACTTCCCTGTGAGTTTTCTCATTATTATTTTCACCATAATCCTTTTCCACAAATGTTGGGTCTCTGTTGTCTCCAGCCCTGGCAAACCCTCCTTATGCAGCTCCTGCTTCCACTCACCTCAAGAAGCTTTATTAAGCATTGGACGTTTTCATTATGCTCCAAATCCAAGTGACCACTCCCTCCTTGCAGCCTGTGAAGTCTTTTCTTCTACTGGGTCTGTGCTTGCCTGCCCTTGCTCCTGGAAAGGACAGCCTACTGTCTGTCTGTCTGTCTGTCTGTCTGTCTGCTGTCTCCGTCAGCCCTCTGCTCTGCCTTGACTCCCGACAAGAGGTTCTTCAGCTCCAACACTCAGGGGGCAACAGTCCCTCGGGAATCTCAAGCTTCCTGCCCAGTTCACCTGTTTCAGAATGAAACAGACAAGAACTGGCTTCTTTTGCTTTTCTGACTCATCTTGCCTCTCTTCTATGAGCCTCCATGTCTTCTGAGTCTCTGGTCCATGTTTAAGGAATTCAGTCAGTTGCTGGATTTTGTCAGTTTCTTATCAGCATCTCTTATACCCTGTCTCCTCCCCTCCCCTCTCCTCTCCTCCCCTCCCCTCCTCTCCCCTCCTCTCCTCTCAGTTCTTCTTCCCTTCCCACCTCTCCTTTTCTCTCCTTCCCTCCCCTCTCCTCTTTCCCCCTCTCCATTCTTTCCCTTTTCTGAGTTTCATTATGTTGCCCAGACTGGATTATACCATATAAGTTCAAATGATCATCCTACCTCATCCTCTCAAATAACTGGAACCACAGGAACTGCACTATTTCTTTCTAGATTTTTTTTATTTCCCCAAATAACCTTGTTTTAAATGGCTAAGCCTCCTTCAAAAGCTGGCCAAGATTTGTCACAGCTAGTCTGGCACCTAGCTCATATATTTCACACCACCTTTCTCTCTCATCATGCATATTTGAACTGTGAAACATTCATGCATTTTAAGGATATTTTATTATGTTGACCTTATCTAGTTTGAAATCATTAGCTTTATAGGGAAGTTATATGAGAAAATAAATAAATATTTATAGATACATATTTATAAATTGTGCTGGTGTTACAGGTAAATAGCACTATACCCATCAAAGTATAGCATTTTCGTCAGTTTCGTCTATGTGAAACTGTTTGCTTATTTAGAAAAGACTAACAAGAACTAACCTTGTGGTAGAAATCAAAGGCTGAACAGTAAGAACACTCCAGGAAAGAGTCATGGAAGAGGCAGGGACCTTCCTGAAAGTTGTAGGATTCATAGAAGACAAGAAAAGACTTCCCAGAGGAAGTAGACACAAGTAGAAGATCTTCTTGCCAACAAAGTAGCATCTTTGTCTACATTAGTATCCTAGTTTTGTAGCAAACGTGAAACAAGGAGAGGAGAAGAAACATTGGGAAACAATGTCAAACAACTTCTGGCAAATAACTGGAAAACCTTGTGCAAAACCACAGTAGCCTGGACTTCACTGTCCGGGAACGCCCAGGCCCGTCCATCTCCATATGGGTAGAGTTTATATCTGTGAGTTATTTTATTTGATTATATATTGCATTAGGTGTGGATACTTTTATTTCTGAATACAAAAACCTAGGGCACTATGCAGGACAGACCCTTAGGCTTTGTTCCTGGATTTTCATTTACTAGCTACAGAGCCTTGCAAGATTTCCAGAAATGTTTAAGAGGCAGCATTAGCTCTCTAATAGAATTTTTAAGAAGTAGACAAAATGCTAAGAAATATTACATAGCTGCTTGGATCATACCACAAATAATAAAATTTTGAATTTTTTATTAAGGTAAGTGATAAATAACATAAAATGACCCACTTTATCAGTGTTGAGGTATGTGATTCTTTGTTACATTAATTTCATTCACAACAACACTTTGCCATTACCAGTATTTCCAATATTTTTCACCAATCCAACACATACTTGTAACTATGAAATAACATTAAATACATGCTTTCCTACCCAACAACTTCTAATAACATGTATTTTATTTTCTATAGCTATCAATTTATCCATTCTAATCACTTAATGCAAGTGAAAACATACAATTCATGTCCCACTGTGTCTGCCTGTATGTAGCATGTTCACCGGGTTTATTTATACCACAGCATAGGTCAGAACACTTTCTACCAACCCTCTTCCAGCCTCCAGTGTGTGGCTGTACCTCACGTTGCTTACTCACTTCATCTACAAGATGACCATGGCTTGTTTCCGTATTCTGTCTATTGTGGACGTCGCAGACAACGCTGGCATGTCTCTCTTCGTTTGGGCGCATATACAAAGATGAAATGCTGAGTTGTATTGTAATTCTGTGTTTAACTTGTTGAAGGGTAGCAAACTATCCTAAGTAAGCCATAATGCCTCCATGTTTCTTTTACATTTCTACCCAGGCAGCAAAGTTCTGTCTCCATATCTTCACCAAATTTTGTTATTTTCTCCCCCTATTTTTTTTTAAAAATGTAGATAGCCAAGTAGATATGAAGTAGTATGTTTTGTAATTATCATTTTCATTTTTCAGGCAACTAATGAAATCACTTGTTCTTTCTATGTAGACTGGTCATATTATATTCTTACTTGCCTATTTAAATTCTAGGCAGTGTATATCCTCCAAGGGTGGTAAACATTTTCTCTTAAATTTTCCCTCCCTTAGTTATGCCTTTTGTTGCAAAAAAAAAAAAAAAGTCTGATTTTGCAAGTCTTTCCCCCTCAGTGTTATACTAAGAGAATCTATTGGCAAATTCATGCTCATAAAGACTTAACAGTTTCAGTGAAAAATTAATGGTTTTAACTCTTTTGTCTAGAATATTCTGTCACCTTGAGTCCTTGTTTGTGTACAGTATGAGCTAGAGGACCAGCTTCATTCCTGTTCTGCAGAAATCCATGTGTTCTAAGACATGGCGCCCATAGACACAGTGTGACAAGTTTCTCAAGAGTCACCTTCCCATGGTTGCATATATTGATTTACTCGGCATTTTATTGTGTTGGGGTGCACTCTTCAGCCAGTAACAACGTGATTTGTTTCCTGGTAATCTGCAGAAGATTTTGAAACAAGAAAACGGGAATTATCTGAGTTTGTTTTTCTTTTTCATCCCTTGGATATCTGTGTGAATCTGAGAATCTGTTTTTCCATCCCTGCAAAGGTGGCTGTTGGGATTTCAGGAGTTGCCTTGCATCTGCAGATAGTTTTGAATCATGTCCTACTGTAACTGTGTAAATATAGTTATTCACGATCACAGGATGCTTTCTTAGATATTTAGAATTTTAAAATATTTATTCAGTATTACTTTATAACTTTTTATTGTGATATTTATACGCTATGATTAAATTTAGCCCTGAGTATTTGATTTTAAATATTCTATCACAAATAGACGTGCATCACACTTTGGTTTGGGAGTTATTCAGCACAGGGTTAGACAGAGTACTAATTTGCATATGTATACTTTCTTTTATATATTTTTGCTTGCTATCTATATTTTATTTGTGTTTATATCATATTCCACTTGCCACATTTAAATATGCAATGTTTGAGTTTTAATTATGTCCAATTATTTTATTTCTTTAGTGACAGTTTTTAACTTATTCATTACTTAAGAATCTACTATTTAATTTTTACCTATTGGCAAATTTCCAAGGTTTCCTATAAAACTCTGACTTCATAATATTATGATCAGAAGAGACATTTTTTGTGTGATTCCAGTATTTCTATTTATCATAGCTTATTTTGTGTTATAAGATTTATTCTGGAGAACATTTCATGTTCTGACTTGATTGTTTATGTATTCTACATGCATCCCCTTGGACCTCAGACCTACATGAAGCCTGTTTCTCCCTCCTCCCCTCCCTCTGTCACCTTTTGTGTCATTGTTACCTGTTCTAAAGCTCTTCTCTACCATATTTATACTTGTTACATCTTTCTCATAAGATGACTCCAGATAATGGAGAGTGTCCTTCTTTGTGTCTTATGACAGCTTTTAGCATGAACTTTGTTTTGTCTGATATCAATATAGCTACGTTAGTTGTTCTTTGAGGAGTGTGTGCACAATAACCCTTTCCATCTTTTCTTGTCAATTAACTTTATATTTAATGAATCTAGAGTGAATCTTTCACATGTCGTATAGAATTGAATAATGTTTTAAAATTCATTTTCTCAGCCTCTGCCTTTTGATTGGAGAATTTCACCCATTTATATTAAAATTCATTACTGATAAGACTTAAGTGACTTTACTGTTTTTTTTTATCATTTTTATGCCTTACTTTCTTAATTACATTTTTTATGTTTTGTACTGAATTATTTTGATTGAATAGTCATTTGCTATTATGTGTGCTGTTTTCAATATTTCACTTATGGTTATGATGAGGATTGTATTTAGCATCTGAAATTAACACAGATACAGTTAAATTTTGATTTGTATACTAACTTTATATCACAAAACCTGTGTCTATAATGCTTTATTCTATAGCTTACCTTATGCTATAACAAATTAAACCTTTGTACATTGTCAGCCCAATAATATTGATTATAATTATTTTTATGCTTTTGCCTTTTAGTTCTTATAGAACATAACAAATATAGTTACAGAAATACAATAGCAGACTTAATCTTCACTTATGCATTTACTTTCACCATATATATGCATACTTTTGAAATATCCATAACCTTAAATCTATTTTATTCTCATAATTTGTATTTCTGTGAACTAAAATAAGAACATGAAGAGACTTTGCACTGATAGCATGATGTCACCTGAGCTGACTGACAGTATGGTGGAGTGCATCTTACACTAACCACTGAATGCTACTCTGACACAGAAACCCATTTGGAATTAGTTTTGTTTTGTTTTGTTCTTTTCAGAGGGTCTCACCATACATCTCAGGTTGGACTTAAACTCCTGGCACTCCTCCTGATCTAGCTTTCTTCTTGCAGTGAATATAGGCAGTAGCTACCATGGCCGCTATCATATTGAAGAGATTTGCAATTTATACCATAATGTTCCTTCTGGAAATTGTTCACATGCTTTTTCATATGCTGTAGAGAATCCAGGTAGGAAGAGCAGATAAGACCTGAGAGCTCTCCTGTTAAGACTTTGTCTTTAAAGGAGCAAAGGGCTCATGAGGCCCTGGTCTTCTTCTTTTTTAAATTTATTTTTTTATTGAATATCATCTTCATTTACATTGCCAATGGTAAAACCTTGCCCAATATCTCCCCTCCCCTAAGACCCCCCAACCCCTCTCCATCTTCCTTCCCCCTGCTTCCACGTATATGCCTCTTCACCCAACACACTCTCTCTTCCTGCCCCTCTGTTTGTTCCAGAGGCCCTGGTCTTCTCGAGGGACCATGACAACTAGTTCTAGACAGTGGAGGGGATCACTTTCGTCAGTGCGTGGTCCCTCACTGAGTGAGGCCAACACTCAGGTAACAACCGCCAAACTGTATCCATGCAGGCAATTCTATTTAAATTCAGTGATCACACACACACACAAAAGACAGGAAAGTAGGAAAGGAGCTTGTTGGAAAAAGGATTTTAGCAGAAGAATAAGTAAGGATAAGACAGGGTTATAGGAAGCAAGAAGGAGCAAAATCCATTATATACATGTATGAAACTGTTAAGAAGCAAAAATAATAATTTCTAATAGAAAAAAAACCCGAAAATCTAAAACAATAATCCACTTCAGATGAGAACAAAATTGTTTTACAGCTACTATTTTAGGTTAGAACATGATGTGATAATCTACGAATTTTAAAATTTTGTTTTATAGCATCAAGAAAACCTACTGGGGAAAAAGAATTCACAGGCAGAACAGTTGATTAGCCTGGAGATTCAAGCAGCTACTGCTTGTAAGCTATTTGAAATGGACTTGTCATCAAAGAACAACTAGTGACTACAGAGATCCTCCTCATTTCTTAGCCGGCTTTGGGTTCATCCCTTATGTGATGTCATTCCACCTGAGCCCTGTCTTTGGAATGTCCTGTGAGATAGATTTAATAGAACTGGATTAAGCCATTGATTATCTGAGCATGTACTAATTTCTTCCACAGCTTTGAAGTCCTGCCAAATCTAGAATTCTTCTCCATCTTTCCTTCCTTCCTTCCCTTCTTCCCTCCCTCCCTTCCTCTAACTCTCCATGTGCACTGTGTATTTTTGTGTGCATTTGTGCTTGTGTATATGTTCATGTGCATTTATGTGTGTGTGTGTGTGTGTGTGTGTGTGTGTGTATGAGTGTGTGGATGTGTGCGTTTTGAGCATTTTGACAGCATCATTCTATCAGATGAGAAGCCCACCATAATCTTTTTTTACAATTTTTTTATTTATAAATAAATTTATTTATCTATTCACTTTACAACCACCATGCAGTTTTCATGACTGTTGCTCTGTAGTACAGCTTGAAGTCATGGATAGTGTCCTCCTCTACACAAGTGATAAATGGGCTGAGAAAGAAGTTAGGGACGCAGTACCCTTCTCAAGAGCCACAAATAATATAAAACACCTTGGTGTAACTCTAACCCAGTGAGACCTGTATGAAAATTCTGTATGACAAGACCTTCAAGTCTCTGCAGAAAGAAATTGTGGACGATATCAGAAGATGGAAAGATCTTCCATGCTCATGGATTGGTAGGGTTAATAGTGAAAATGACCATCTTACCAAAAGTGATTTATAAATCCAACACAAATTTTTACAGATCTAAAAAAAAAGTTCTTAACTTCATATGGAAAAACAAAACAAAACAAAACAAAACAAAAAAAAACCCAATCCATGATAGCTAAAAGAATCCTGAACAATAAAAGAACTTCTGGAAATATCACCATATCTTACCTAAGGTTCCTGCAATGTAACAGATTTCTCTCTTCTTGCCTTGAAATCCTCCCTGTCTTCAGAGAACTTGATATTTTTCCCTGTGAAAGTCTCTTTGAGCTCATGCTAACTGAGGACTGCTGGCTGATTTTCTTGGCTTTATGGATTCATGTCTTTCATCATAAATGTGCTGTTTTCAGCCTGCCTCATCTAAACTCTCCGTTCTTCTCCTTGTATCTACCATCTCCTCTAGGATTCCCAGAATACCTAAGTTTAAGTTAATCTCCTTGAGGAAATTCAGAAAACTCTGGGTTCTTTTTCCCCCTTCCTTTTCTTCTGTTCCTCAGCCTGGATGACATAAATTATTCCAATGTGAGTTCACTCATTATTCTGAAGACCCAAATCATCTACTGTTGAGGCCCTTTAATGAATTCTTAATTTTCACTCTTAATAAAGAAGGCCCTCAGCACCCCTCAGACCTTAGGAGGTCTCTTGTTTGGTTAAGCTCTCAGTTTTGATCTCACTTGCTTGAAAGTGCTTAGGTTGTGTCTCAGTGACCTTAGGCAATTTCTGGACCAAGCTTCTCATTACACAAAACAGAGACCACAGTCCTGAGTGTAGCTCCAAGTCTACTTAGAATAGATACATAAAATCATTTGCCAACACACCAGTCTTTTATTTTTCCCCAAGAAACAGACATTAGGTTCCTGCAGGGGATGTATGGATACACTGTTATGCCTCAAAGCCTTCACATGGACTTGAAATTGCTTTTGTTTTGATTTAGTGCTCATTTGTTTGCTTGTTGTTTTCCAACATTGTAGAAGAGTTGGTTCTGATAGTGTTTCTTGCATGTCTTTTTATGGGGGTGGTGAGGGATTGAAGCTTTTTACTGTGTTATTTTTCTGATTTCAACCCCACTCTAAAACTTTACCCAGTTGATCCTCTAAGTTTAAACGTATCCCAAAGGTTCTTTGAGAGAAGATATTGATATAGTTGTTGTAGATATAGATGTAAATGGAGAGAGAGAGAGAGAGAGAGAGAGAGAGAGAGAGAGAGAGAGAGATGGAGAGAGATATATACATATATAGAGAGATAGAGAGATGGATATAGAGAGAGGGAGAGATAGGGATAGAGAGATGGAGAGAGATAGAGATAGAAAGAGTGATAGAGAGATGGAGAGAGATAGAGAGAGGGAGAGATAGATGGAGAGAGATGGAGATAGAGAGGGGAGAGGGATAGAGGGGGAGAGACATAAAATTAGAGATACAGAGTTGCAGAGTTAGAGGTAGATAGAGACAGGGAGAGAGATAGTGTGTGTGTGTGTGTGTGTGTGTGTGTGTGTGTGTGTGTGAGAGAGAGAGAGAGAGAGAGAGAGAGAGAGAGAGAGAGAGAGAGAGAATCCTTGCGTTTGCAATCTTTCCCAGAAAATTCGGGACTCCAAAATTTCCAGGATAACTTCAGAACGTTTTAGGATTTTTACAATCCATCTTTCCTAGCTTCATTGACAGATAACTTGGATGTGGTTTGTAAAGCTTATTAAATGACAGGCTTCCATTTGACTCAAGGTTTTCTCACTGCTTTTCTCTCATGCTGAGCAATCCAATGCTGGCAAAATGACACTGGTATCTCACTACCACTGGCATAGATTGAAAGCTTGGAAGGGCAAACGGTCAACTATCAATTGTTACTGTAGAATGCCTCTTGAGAGACTCACTTCCCTTAACCCTCATCCCAGTAATTAGAAAATTATATTTTTATCATCACACACAGTTCTGTCTCCCCTAAGAAGAGACCAATAAACTATTTCCCCCATCTTGCTCCATTTTAAGCACCACTCATTCATGACTACCAGCTATGAATACAGAAGAATATTGTATGGTGGTGGTGAAATGCTTTTCTGTTCTTCCATGTTTTTTAAATAAAGAAGAGGAACTTGTGTAATTCTTGAATAAGACATTGGTGCCCAGGGAAGACATGCATTGTCTGTCATGCATAGGCCTGACAGGAAGCCCTGGTGTTGGAGCCTTTTCTGTGTAGCAAACAGCAGGATGCTGAATGAGCTGCACCTGTTGAAGAGGAGGTTCTGCTCTTCTCTAGTAAGCTGTTCAGGGCCATAAGACTGTCTGTCATAGTAATTGAGTAGTTTATAATTTTGCATATTTTACAACGAATTAAATATTTTTGGTCCATGTATGTGTTTATTAATATTATTTATATGTAATTGAGTATGTACTATATATGATAAGTTTTACTATCTTACACAATTCCTATTAACTGGTTGTACAACTTTAGGAAAGGATGACATAAACACTCAGGTAGGAGTAGTGACTTATAGTCCAAGCAACATTGCGTCAAAGTGAAGAACAGTCATTTTGGAGTTGTCCTGCTGACTGGCCTACTGACATGGCTGTGAAGCCTCCAGCTGGCTGCTTCAGGTGGAATGACAATTACATATATTCTGGTACTTGATGCTCACACAGCATAAAGAAAAAGGACAGCAGTGATCTTAAGTTCACAAAGGAAGCCTACAACCACAGGAAAAGTAAGCAAACGAAAACCCAGCCAACTGAAAGGAGGATTGGTAAAAACTTAGAAATATTGAACTTGCCGGGCGGTGGTGGTGCACGCCTTTAATCCCAGCACTTGGGAGGCAGAGGCAGGCGAATTTCTGAGTTTGAGGCCAGCCTGATCTACAGAGTGAGTTCCAGGACAGCCAGGAATATACAGAGAAACCCTGTCTCGAAAAACCCAAAAACAAAAAACAAAAAACAACAACAACAACAAAAAAAAAACAACCAGAATTTAATTGTAAATAATCTCAATGTAATTGTAAATAAATCCATTAGGTGACAGAAAGATGGAGTGGAAGAAATGATTCCTTCTTTAAGTTTATAACATAAGAACAGGGCTTCTTAACTCAGCTTAACATGACTTCTAAGAATTCTCTAATTCTCTTCTGCAATGTCTGCCTAGATTTTCTCTCACTGTTTTCTATGACCCTCTGCCCTCTCTATTGGATATGTGATATTTATATGCCATTTATTCCTTGGAAAAAAGAGCTATATACTAGTTATTATGGGAACTGGCAATTAGCAGGTTAGTAGTAAATGGATAATATATTAAAAAGCTGTTTGAAAAGAATCAATAATGTGTAATATAATATTTTTTCAAACTTATCTTCAAAATAAAAAAGTAATGTTTATTGAAAAGTGCATCTTGACTTCTAAGTAGCAAGTCAGATATTTGGCGACTCCTAATCTGGTATGCAATCCCACCAAAACGGTGTAAGTAGTTCAGGTTCTGGCAGCTCAGTTTTCTCACTAAAATAATCGCCATTCCAGACTGCCCATGCAACCCATTAGAAATGCCATAGGAGCAGATGCTGAGTCCTTGCATGGACCCAGGGGCTTGGCCTGGCTATCAATGGTCACAGATGGAAGAAATAACTTAGCCACTCACAAAACAACTGGGAATTCTCTGAGGAAAAAAACACAGCGCTGGAGAAGTTCACCATCTTTATCACAGAAGCTTGAACAGAGACCCAGAGTTATTGCATATATGTGAACAAGGAAGTGGGGTTTATGGTACACCTCTGGACCAAGGAGACAGTATCAGCCAATGTCAGTAAGCGCAGTCTCGGTGGGACACAGGCTTCAGGCCAGAGGAGAAAGCCACAGTGACCATTTTCTGCACATACCATAAATATCCACACGAGGACCCTGAAGATTTTACCATTCATATGGAGCTGAAGCTAAGGTCTCTAACATGACTGGCTGTGCTCATATGCATAATGCAAGTTCAGATGTGACTCAAAGCTTTGCCCACTCTCTCAGGCAGAAATATATCAATTATATGTTTATGTTCTTAATAGAGGAATACTGTGCACTTAAAAATTTTTAAATGTAGTTTTTGGGGTACTCTTATGCTCATAGTCAAATCTACACTTCTGTTTTCAAACTATGTAGGAAAAGTGTTCTCTAAACAATTTAAAATCAAACAACATCTAAACTGAACAGAAATCAATCTCTGTTTAAGACAAGTTTACAAAACACCGGTTTCTCTCAAAGGATGATTCTTCTGATTGGCTTAATAATTTAACCTTTTCTTTCCAAGCATGTGTGTGGAAGCAGTGTGCTCTCTGCCCATGCCTACTGCTGTGACTGCTCAGCCACTGCTGAGTGGTAGCGGGAAGAAACTCTCCCTACTAAACCACCCTGCTTTCTCCAGGAAGCTGAGTTTAAGAACATAAGTGTTGTCTTGCAAACTATAACTTTCAGAACTGTGCACAGATACTTTGAGAAATAAGAAAAGAAACGTTAGCATGATTCAGGAAGAAAATATCTGTGTTCTTGATCATAAACTTAGATATTGCAAAAGGCAATATCTAAGGTTTGGATTGTTTTCTTTACTTTTCTTTCTCTTTCCTGTTAAAGATCGTCCTGTGAGCTTTGTTCTTACTGTTATTTTTGTTTTGTTTTGCTTTCTGGTTTAGGTAGAGTGTTAAGTCCAAAATTAGGCTCCTCCCATAGTTCTGATCTCTCATGAGCCCAATTTATCACAGCTCTTCTTTCAGCTGAGCAGGTACAATTTGGGCTTTGTCTCTTTTCCAATCATTGTACAATCCATATGTGTTTAGTGTAGCTGAAATAAGTTCACATTCTGCTAATATATAGTAGAACATAATGTTTAATATTCTGTTACATTAATTAATAACCAAATAGTTACAAGTTAGAAATTTAACTATATAAGACTTTGGTTTCAAATCATACTCAAAGGATTCCCAAGGAAAGCATACTTCTAAGTTACTTTTATAGAAACGATGATGGGCACAGGGGAAAATTTCCTGAACAGAACACCAATAGTTTATGCTCTAAATGAGGAATCTACAAATGGGACTTCATAAAATTGCAAAGCTTCTGTAAGGGAAAGGACACTGTCAAAAGGACAAAATGGCAACCAACAGATTGGAAAAAGATCTTTACCAATCCTACATCTGATAGAGGGTTAATATCCAACATATATAAAGAACTCAAGAAGTTAGATTCCAGAGAACCAAATAACCCTATTAAAAATGGGGAACAGAGCAAAACAGAGAATCCTCAGCAGAGGAACCTTGAATGGATGAGAAGCACCTAGAGAAGTATTCAGCATTATTCATTATCAGGGAAATGAAAATCAAAACAACCCTGAGATCCCACCTCACACAAGACAGAATGGCTAAGATAAAAAACTCAGGTGACAGCAGATGCTGGAAGAGGAAGTGGAGAAAGAGGAACACTCCTCCATTGTTGGTGGGATTGCGAACTGGTACAACCACTCTGGAAATCAGTCTAGTGGTTCCTCAGAAAACTGGACATAGTACTACCTGAGAACCAAGCTATACCACTCCTAGGCATATACCCAGAAGATGCTTGTTGCAGGAATTATTCAAAAGGTAGAACAAGTACATTCCTGTGCTTGTGCCTCTGCCCCAGTGGCAGGCAATACCCGACCTGTTTTTATCTCATGGAGATTCTGACTCTGAACTCCACAATCTTTGCACCCAGCTTGATAGGTTTTCACTGGCGAGTCACTGCCATGCCATCCCTGTGCTTCAAATCCCCACAGCTTTTGGGGAGCACCTCAGGCAAACCCATGCTTGGCCATTGTACCTTTCTCTCTTGAACCCAGATGAGCCACTGTGTGAAGGAAAAAGCAACACAAACTCAGTTCAGAAGCAATGGTAAACCAGTCTCTGGACACAACAACTAAAACCTAATCTTGTAAGCCTTAAAATCTGATCCCTCTGGTAGCAGACCTTTGTGGATTTGCCATGATACTAGAAAACTCTAGCAGCTACATCTTACCCATCTGTTGTCTCAGTTCCAAAGAGCACTAACTCTCTCCTTCCATTCAACCTGGAAGTCCTGCTTACTCTCCCAGTGATTGGCTCCTTTATTCATTAGGGGAATAGAACACAAGAACAGCACCAGGCCCATCCATAACAGATGCTCCACCATATAATAAGGACACATGTTCCACTATATTCATAGCAGCCATATTTATAATAGTCAGAAGCTGGAAACAACCCAGATGTTCCTCAATTGAGGAATGGATACAGAAATTGTGATACATTTATACAATGGAATACTACACAGATATTAAAACCAGACTTCATAAAATTTGCAGGCAAATGAATAGAACTTGAGAATATTTGAATATACCTAATTTAAAAAAATTAGTAAAACGAAGAAAACATTGTTTATGGCTCTATAGCATAGAATTCATTTGAAATTGCATCACAGTATTTAGATTTTCCATAGCAGGCCATGGATATAGGCACTTGGATGCTTCTGTGTGACAGTGGATCACATGAGAAGGAGTCTTCTTGGATGCCATTTCTTTCCATCCCCTTGACTGAGGTAGACCGAGCAGCTAAAGTGCTCATAGGTGCAGTCATGCAATCACCACCACACCAAAGCATGGCGCACTCTGGTGGGTACTCCAACTGCTTTCTACCTCTGCAATCAGTTCCCCTGCACCACCCACCATATCCAGGCAGCCACAGAGGAGCTGCACCAGGTCTCCACAGATCAGTAAAAAGACTGTCTTGTCAGAAGCCTAACTTCATGGTGTTGACTTCTTCTCTAGGGAGATCGTGTATGTCTGGGATGCAAGAGAAAGCAAAAGTGAACCATTGGACTTAAGGCATTTCTTGAGGTCTGATGCTTGCCAGATTTTGTGGAAGCATGGTTAATCAGAAGTTAGAGGCTCTTGTGTTGCTGTCAGAACACATTTAACTGATGATGAGATTTGCCTCAGAATCCAGAAATACTCTGGGAGGGATTTGGGGTTTGAAGCAGCTTTGATGAATTAAAATTTCCACATTTTTTTTAGAAATAGTGTCTTATTATGTGTCCCAGGCTGACACACACATAGTCTAGATTTGTTGTTCTCTTGTCTCAGTTCTAATGTGCTGGAAATGTGGACGCCATGCCTAATTCCTACATTCAATTCTTTATCTGAACTTGTTCCCATACATTTAGCCATTACTGAAATAAATTAGGCTTTAATTATAATATATTATATAATGTATAGTTTACATATATTATATAGAGAATATATATATCCATGTATATATTATATATACTTTATATATTATATATGTTATATATTAGTAATATATATTGTATATACTATCACATATATACCATATTTTATATATAAATATACATACTATATAAATATGTGCATATATATATATATGTATTTATTTCACCTGTTCATCACTCAGAATGGAAAGGATAGTTACCCTCTGACTACTGAAACATATAGAACAACAACTCTTATTTTTAAGAAATTATGAATACAGGCATTTGCTTTACTCAATACTGGGCATGCTCAAGAGGCTGGGCCAAGAGGAAGCATCATCATTTGGCTTTACTCCAGAATCTTTGCTCACTGGACATCTGTCTTCAGAGGGCCGGGTATCAAGTACTGCTGGTGGTCTGCTGAGGGAACGATGGACGGATTCACCTGTGGAGCATCTCACGTGGATCAAAGCTCAGAACAGGATATTCCATCTCACACTCTTACAGTATCTGTGCTTTAGATAGCCAGCTGATATCTTTTGTTTTGGTTTTCCAATTAAATTGATAGTGTCCCTAGAGGAAGGAATGGTGCCAGGTAAAGCTTTCACCCTTGAGAGTGTCCCGAGTGACCAGTTTAGCAGGCTGGAGGGCAATGGCCTCTTCAGTGTCAGTTCCATGGCCTTCACTCATGCACTCAGATTTTGTTAAATTAGGTTAAATTTTTTTTAAAAAAAAATAAAGTTGGCACTCTTTAGATCTCTCTCAGGGACAGCTATCTTTCCAGCTTACAGATTTCCATTTATTCTTTGTGATATTTAGTGGGAAAATTCACTTTAACCTCTCAATGGCTGTAATTCTCTTCTTTCCTCTATTGTAGCTTAATGATTTCATTGTTCAATTTCTTGTTGAGAAGTTTGGGGGAATATAATTTACTTAAAGCAATAAGTTGAATACTCCCTCCTTCATTTTTTTCTTTCATAGGCAACAACTACAACATATGCAGATTCCTAAGAGAGGAAATAAGATATGGAAAAGGTGGCTTTCTTCAAAGGCCTCAGGAACATTAGTGTCATGTCTAAAGCACCCATTTGTGTCAACTGTACAGACCTTTCAATGGAAAATTGTGCTGTGTTACCTTTCAGAGGATGAAATGCTAATTTGGGATTATAGTTTTTGAACTGGAAGGCTGCATTTTGCATGGGATTTTGTTTAATTTCCCAGTGAAAAAAAGGCATTTGAAACACAACTGCCTACAGCCAACTGTCAACAAAAATCAACTGTAATAGCACAGAGCCTGTCACCAACGTGTGTGGCGATGTGGTAATCTTCTCAATTTAGCCAGATATTTCGTCTCTTCACAGAATAGCTGAAAGTCTTGCTAGGCATTTATGAATATCAGAGGTGTTATTAGGCTGATAATGGGACCAGATTAAGGTAGTGTATACTGGTTCAATGTGTCAGTTAAAGAGACACATAATGAGATAGTCCATGGTCCTTGGTAGAAGGACTCTGTCTTTCAGGCTTACTCTAGATTTGAATGATAACATGCTGGGTTCCATCTGTTGTGGTTTTCTTGGGGAAAATGAGGATGTTATGCTATCCCACCACTGAAATCTGTTTTTGTTTATTAAGAGAATAAAATGAAAAAAAAATCTCTGAAAATGGAAGTCAGAAAGGCAGGCTGTGCACATGTCCTAGGCAAGGCTGTCTGAGTGTGACTTCTTTGTGGAGAGCCAAGGTTGATGAGAGCTCGGGGAATATCCTCCTCCCAAGCCATTGAGGACCAAGGGCTAGACCAGATTCTCCTTTCAGAATTTGTCTTTTATGGCAGTCAGTGCCTTGGAGAATTCTAAATAACAACCAACAAATACCAGGTGAAAAATAATGCTGAACCCCATCTTAGGAAAGTCAAAGTCTTTGTTGTCAGTCTACTGCAGCCTTGGTGAAGAAGCCACATGCCATGCCATGCAGATGGGCCTCTGACAGAGGGAAGTGGCCAGTGATATTTGTTGCTGCACAGCAAAGACGATAATTAAGCCAACCCAATACCATTATCCACAGTTCTGTATTTGAGTTTTGACATGTAGCTTGTTTACCCATTGATGCAGAAATATGAAGTACACAAGGAGGAAGAAAGAGGTATCTTAGTCTCCACAGTTATGCACTCATTAGCACTATGAAGAGCCAATGGAACAGAGCAAAGGTGATGATGTCATGGGGTAATGGGGGCTGTAGGGGACAGCTTTCCATAGCTGCTGGTCTTTCTATTACCTCAGCTTCCTTGACTAGCTCTGCAGGCTCCTTAGATGCCCAGAGGTTTAACACCCTGTGAAGAATTTCTCTTAACTTTCCACTAGTAAGAGTAGAATTATTGCTTGAATCCAATTAGGAAACTTGTGAGCCCAAGGTGCCATGTCAGAGTGGCAGTTTCTAACACTGCCTGAGATGGATCTAAAAACAACACAGAAAATGAGTGGGGGAGAGCTTATTAACCATAACTAGGGTCTTGGGACAGGGATGGTAGAAAGAAGGGCAATGACATTTATTTCTTTAGTTTGTAATGAACATGTAGCAAGGCCTTTGCATACATAGTGATTACTTCCTCTTGTGATAGATGGTCAGCAAGCAATATAAACACATGTGGAAATTTATAAACAGATGTGTGAATTTCATGATTTCATCTATGAGGGAAGAGTTAGGAGAAATTGTGGTAGATCTGTTGGAGGTTTGGTGAAGGATCTTTAGCAGTAAATGATTTTGCAGTTTGCTTGCTGATATTTACTGAGGAAAAGCTCTTATATGCTTTGACTAAATCCCTTTGTAGGATGATGGTCTCTGGCTATATCCAGAGAGAGAGAGGTACTAGAGTACACTCTGACTTTTATCTTAAGAGACCAAAACCAAACCAAACCAAACCAACAACAGATTTTGATTTATCTTTGTTTTTATTGGTCTTTTTCTATGTGGAATGGATTTTTTTGATTTATTTTATTTTTTTAATTGGATATATTCTATATTTACATTTCATTTCCCTTTTTTTTGTTTCCCTACCCCCTAAGGTCCCACATGCCCTTTTCCCTCCCCCTGCTCCCTCATCCACCCCTTCCCACTTCCCTGTTCTGGTATTCCCCTACACTGATGCTTTGATCCTTTCCAGCACTAGTGTCCATTCCTTTCTTCTTGTCAGACATCATTTGGTATGTGAATTGTGTCTTTGGTGTCCCAAGATTCTAGGCTAATATCCACTTATCAGTGACTGCATACCATGGGTATTCTTTTGAGACTGGGTTACCTCACTTAGTATGATGTTCTCCAACTCCATCCATTTCTCTAAGAATTTCATGAATTCATTGTTTCTAATGGCTGAATAGTATTCCATTGTGTGTATATACCACATGTTTTTGTATCCATTCCTCCGTTGAGGGACATCTGGGTTCTTTCCAGCTTCTGTCTATTATAAATAAGGCTGCTATGAACATAGTGGAGCATGTATCCTTATTGCATGCTGGGGAGTCTTCTGGGTATATTCCCAGGAGTCGTATGGCTGGATCCTCCAGAAGTATCATGTCCAGTTTTCTGAGGAACCACCAGACTGATTTCCAGAGTGGTTGTACCAGCTTGCATTCCCACCAGCAGTGGAGGAATGTTCCTCTTTCTCCACATCCTCACCAACACCTGATGTCTTCTGAGTTTTTAATCCTAGCCATTCTGACAGGTGTGAGGTGAAATCTCAGGGTTGTTTTGATTTGCATTTCTCTAATGACTAATGATGTTGAACATTTTTAAGGTGTTTCTCAGCCATCCGAATTTCTTCAGGTGAAAAGACTCTGTTTAGCTCTGTACCCCATTTTTGGATAGGGTTATTTGTTTTTCTGGGGTCTAACCTCCTGAGTTCTTTGTATACATTGGAGATTAGCCCTCTGTCGGATGTGGGGTTGGTGAAGATCTTTTCCCAATTTGCTGGTTGCTGATTTGTCCTTTTGACAGTGTCTTTTGCCTTACAGAAACTTTGTAACTTTATGAGGTTCCATTTATCTATTCTTGATCTTAGAGCATAAGCGATTGGTGTTCTGTTCAGGAATTTTCCCCCTGAGCCAATGTCCTCTAGGGTCTTCCCCAGTTTCTTTTGTATTAGTTTAAGTGTGTCTGGTTTTATGTGGAGGTCCTTGATCCACTTGGAGTTGAGCTTAGTGCAAGGAGATAAGAGTGGATCAATTCTCATTCTTCTGCATGTTGACATCCAGTTGAGCCAGCACCATTTGTTGGAAAGGCTATCTTTTTTTCCACTGGATATTTTCAGCTCCTTTGTCAAATATCAATTGGACATATATGTGTGGGTTAAATTCTGGGTCTTCAATCCTATTCCATTGATCAACTTCCCTGTCACTGTACCAATACCATGCAGTTTTTAACACTATTGCTCTGTAGTATTGCTTGAGGTCCGGGATATTGATTCCCCCAGAAGTTCGTTTACTGTTGATGATAGTTTTAGCTATCCTGGGTTTTTTGTTATTCCAGATGAATTTGAGAATTTCTCGTTCTAACTCTATGAAGAACTGAGTTGGGATTTTGATGGGGATTGCATTGAATCTGTATATTGCTTTTGGCAAGATTGCCATTTTAACTATATTAATCCTGCCAACCCCCGAGCATGGAAGATTTTTCCATTTTCTGAGGTCTTCTTCAATTTCCTTCTTCAGAGACCTGAAGTTTTTGTCATATAAATCTTTCACTTGTTTGGCTAGAGTCACACCAAGATAATTTATATTTTTTTTGTGGCTATTGTGAAGGGTGTCATTTCCCTAATTTCTTTCTCAGCCTGCTTATCCTTTGTGTATAGGAAGGCTACTGATTTGCTTGAGTTGACTTTATAACCGGCCACTTTGCTGAAGTTGTTTATCAGCTGTAGGAGTTCCCTGGTGGAATTTTTTGAGTCACTTAAGTATACTATCATATCATCTGCGAATAGTGATAGTTTGACTTCTTCCTTTCCAATTTGTATCCCTTTGACTTTCTTATGTTGTCGAAATGCTCTAGCTAGTACCTCAAGTACTATATTGAAGAGATATGGTGAGAGGGGGCAGCCTTGTCTAGTCCCTGATTTCAATGGTATTGCTTCAAGTTTCTCTCCATTTACTTTGATGTTGGCTATCGGTCTGCTGTAAATTGCTTTTACTATGTTTAGATATGGACCTTGCATTCCTGTTCTTTCCAAGACTTTAAGCATGAAAGGATGCTGAACTTTATCAAATGCTTTTTCAGCATCCAAAGAGATGACCATGTGGTTTTTTTTCTTTGAGTTTGTTTATGTAGTGGATTACATTGATGGATTTCCGTATATTGAACCATCCCTGCATCCCTGGGTGAAGCGAACTTGATCATGGTGAATGATCATTTTGATGTGTTCTTGGATTCGGTTGGCAAGTATTTTATTTAGTATTTTTGCATCAATATTCATAAGGGAGATTGGCCTATAGTTCTCTTTCTTAGTTGGATCTTTCTGTGGTTTTGGTATCAGGGTAATTGTGGCTTCATAGAATGAGTTGGATAGTGTTCATTCTGTTTCTATTTTGTGGAATAGTTTGAAGAGTATTGGTATTAGGACTTCTTTGAAGGTCTGATAGAATTCTGCACTAAAACCATCTGGTCCTGTGCGTTTTTTGGTTGGAAGACTTTCTATGACCCCTTCTATTCTTTGGGGGTTATGGGTCTGTTTAGATGATCTATTTGATCCTGATTTAATTTTGGTATTTGGTTTCTGTCTAGGAAATTGTCCATTTCCTCCAGATTCTCCAGTTGTGTTGAATATAGGCTTTTGTAGTAGGATCTGATGATTTTTTGAATTTCCTCAGTTTCTGTTGTTATATCCCCCTTTTCATTTCTAATTTTGTTAATTTGAATACTGTCTCTGTGCCCTTTGGTAAGTCTGGCTAGGGGTTTATCTATCTTGTTGATTTTCTCAAAGAACCAGCTCCTGGTTTTGTTGATTCTTTGTATGGTTCCCTTTGTTTCAACTTGATTGATTTCAGCCCTGAGTTTGATGATTTCCTGTCTTCTACTCCTCCTGGGTGAATTAGCTTCTTTTTGTTCCAGAGCTTTCAGGTGCGCCATTAAGTTGCTAGTGTATGCTCTCTACTGTTTCTTTTTGGAGACACTCAGGGCTATGAATTTTCCTCTTAGCACTGCTTTCATTGTGTCCCATAGATTTGGTTATGTTGTACCTTCATTTTCATTGAATTCTAAAAAGTCTTTGATTTCTTTCTTTATTTTTTCCTTGACTAAGGTATCATTTAGTAGAATATTGTTCAGCCTCCATGTGTATGAGGATTTTCTGTTGTTTTTGTTGCTATTGAAGAACACTCTTACTCCATGGTGATCCAATAGGAGGCATGGGATTAGTTTGATCTTTTTATATTTGTTGAGGTCTGTCTTGTGACCAACTATATGGTCTTCTTTGGAGAAGGTACCATGAGGCGCTGAGAAAAAGGTATAGTCTTTTGCTTTAGGATGAAATGTTATATATATATATATATATATATATATATATATATATATATGTGTGTGTGTGTGTGTGTGTGTGTGTGTGTGTGTTAAATCCAATTGGTCCAACATTTCAATGAGTTTCCCTGTGTCCCTGTTTAGTTTCTGTTTTCCTGATCGGTCCATTGAGGATAGTGGAGTGTTGAGGTCCCCCACAATTGTTGTGTTAGGTACAATGTGTGCTTTGAGCTTTAGTAAAGTTTCTTTTACAAATGAGGGTGCCCTTGTATTTGGAGCATAGATGTTTAGAATTGTGAGTTCTTCTTGGTGTATTCTTCCTTTGACTAGCAAGAAGTGACCTTCTGTGTCTCTTTTGATGACTTTGGGTTGAAAGTCAATTTTATCTGATATTAGTATGGCTATTCCAGTTCGCTTCCTGCGTCCATTTGCTTGCAAGATTGTCCTCCAGCCTTTTACTCTAAGGTAGTGTTTGTCTTTAACTCTGAGGTGTGTTTCCTGTATGCAGCAAAATGTAGGGTTCTGTTTCCGTATCCAGTCTGTTAGTCTATGTCTTTTTATTGGGGAGTTGAGTCCATTGATGTTAAGAGATATTAAGGAATAGTGATTATTTCTTCCTGTCATTTTTGATGTTATTTTTGTTTTTGAGTGGTTATCTTCCTTTGAGTTTGATGGAAGTAGGTTACTATCTTGCTTTTTCTTGGGTACAGTTTCCCTCCTTATCTTGGAAATTTCCTCCTATTATCCTCTGTAGATCTGGGTTAGTGGAAAGATATTGTGTAAATTTGGTCCTGTCATGGAATATTTTGATTTCTCCATCTATGTTGATTGAGAATTTTGCTGGGTATAGTAATCTTGGCTGGCATTTGTGTTCTCTTAGGGTCTGCATGAGATCTACCCAGGATCTTCTAGCTTTCATGGTTTCTGGAGAGAAGTCTGGTGTGATTCTGATAGGTCTTCCTTTATATGTTACTTGGCCTTTTTCTCTTGCTGCCTTTAATATTCTTTCTTTGTTTAGTACATTTGGGGTTTCGATTATTATGTGACGGGAGGTATTTCTGTTTTGGTCCAGTCTGTTTGGAGTTCTGTAGGCTTCTTGTATATTCATGGGCATCTCTCTCTTTAAGTTAGGGAAGTTTTCTTCCATAATTTTGTTAAAGATATTTGCTGGCCCTTTAAGTTGTAGATCTTCACTCTCATCTATTCCTATAATCCTTAGGTTTGGTCTTCTCATTGTGTCCTGGATTTCCTGGATGTTTTGGGTTACAAGCCTTTTGCATTTTGTATTTTCTTTGACTGTGGAGTCAATGGTTACTATGTTATCTTCAGCATCTGAGATTCTTACCTCTATCTCTTGTATTCTGTTGTTTATGTTTGCATCTACGACCCCTGATTTCTTCCCAAGGTTTTCTATCTCCAAAGTTGCTTCCTTTTGTGATTTCTTAGTTGTTTCTACCTCTGTGTTCAGATCTTGGATGGTTTTGCTCAGTTCCTTCATTTGTTTGTTTGTGTTTTCTTGTAATTCTTTAAGAGATTTTTTGTTTCCTCTTTTGTGACTTCTGCCTGTTGTTTCAAGTTCTCCTGCATTTCTTTAACTGATTTTCTTATTTCCTCTTTATTGGTTTCTGTCTGTTGGCCCATATTCTCCTGGAGTTCTTTAAGTGATTTTTGTGTTTGCATTGTAAGAGCTTCTACCCTATTGATGTTCCCCTGCATTTCTTGAAGAGATTTGTTTATGTCTTTTTTGTGTTCCTCTAGCAGCATCATGACCAGTGCTTTTATATCCAACTCTTGTTTTTCTGGTGTGCTGGGGTATCCAGGACTTGCTGTGGTTGGCGAATTGGGTTCAGACACTCCCATATTGCCTTGATTTTTGTTTGTAACATTCCTACATTTGCCTTTTGCCATCTGTTTATCTCTGGAGTTAGTTGGTCTTGTTCTTAGCGGTTGGTGTTTGTGGCTCCTGTGAGCCTGGTGTTTGGCGCTGCTGTTGTAGAGGGCGTCTGAGCTCCCGAGGTGGACACTGTGAGGTTTCAGTTACTGGGCTCTCATTTACCTCCTCAGCTCTGCTGTGCCAGATGTAAGTCTTCCTGACGCTCGCTGCTGGACCTGCAATTGGCCTCCAGCTGTCTCCTCCTGGCCTTCCTAGTTGCTAGCTCTTAAGAATCAGATTTTTTTTCCTCCACCGATCTGGTCTAGTCTGTTAGATCTTTATGGTGTCCTGGGTTCCTCTGTTGGTTCTCTATGGTGACCTGTTCAGGCCACCAGCTCCAAAATGGTGGCGGGTCTCAGGGTTCTGCCTAACCACTGGGTTCCCTACAGGACTGGAGGTTCCCTGGTTGGGCTGCTAGAACCTAGATAGTAGTACTCTCAGTCCACAGGGCTTTGTCATGTTAGCTGTCTGTGGTGTCCTGAGGCAGGATTTCAGCCTCTGGGTGTACTCCAGGCACTGAACCACTAGCAGGTTGGTGCCCCCTTGGGTTGGTGCAGAGACCGCTTGCCAAGTTGATCTGGCTCTGTGTGCACTGCCAAGCTGTTGGTGCACAGACCTATCTCCAACCTCCTTTGGCTCTGGGTGCGAGCAAGAGTCTGACCAGGTGTTCTTTGCCAGGCTAAGTCTCTGTCCCAGCACCTGGACCCAGTCACCGCCAGCAGTCCTCAGTGACCCGAGGGAACATGGCGGCCGGCTGCAAGCCTGCTAGCCAGTCTTCAGGGATCAGGGACAGCCTCTGAGCAGCAGGTGCACAGAGCTCCTGCTGACCTTCCCTGGCTCTGGGGGCCAGCAAGGGCCTGACCGGGTATTCGTTACTAGGCCAAGTCTCTGTCCACGCATCTGAACCCAGTCGCTGGCAGGCAGTCCGCAGTGTCCCAAGGGAAGATGGTGGCCGGCTGCAAGCCTGCTAGCTGGTCCCCAGCGATGGGGACAGCCTCTGAGCTGCAGGTGCACAGAGCTCCTTCCGACCTTTCCTGGCTCTGGGGGCCAGCAAGGGTCCCACCAGGTATTCGTTGCTAGGCCAAGTCTCTGTTCACGCACCTGAACCCAGCTGCCAGCAGGCAGTCCGCAGTGACCCGAGGGTGGAATGGATTTTGATGGTAGCAAATGAAGGAAGAGTGAGAGGAGACCTCTTTCCATTTCACATGAGGCAAGATTATATTTTCCCATTTAAAGAGCAAAGACACCAACCACTCACCCAACAATCAGCAGCATTTATATATGAAGTGACTCTCCGAGCCTCTGCCTTCTCTGTGGGTCTGGTTGAGAGTGGCTCTTCTGGACCAGAGGGTGCTCTAATCTATTGCCCATTTCTTCTAACATCAAATTCTAGCCTAAATACAGACTTTTAATGAGAAGCTCATATGGAAATAATTAGTTTAAAAGAGAAATTAACTATCATTACTGACTTGGTTTTTTTTTTTCTTTTTTAGAAATGATTTGGTATTCCATTTCAAGTTTTCCAACTAATTTGGTGAGAACACAGACACACACACACACACACACACACACACACACACACAAGAGAAATAAGTGTATTTTCTGTTGTTGTTCTCATCATCCCTTCTTGTTAAAACTGCATAGTTAATTTGCAGAGGTAGGCATCCCGTTGAGTCCTCAGGATAAAACGATGTAAGATTGCTGTTTGATGTCTTCAAGATCATTGGATACCCAGAATAAACCCCTACAGGGTACCAGGCTCATAACTGTAAAGGCAAAGAGGGATCTAGAGCATTAGAGAGGCGACGTGCCACACACGAGACCGCAGTTACCAAGCAGCAGAATTTATTGAGCATGGAAAATTCTGTCACTAAATAGATGAACAGTCCTCCTGAGTCCTTCCCGAGATGCAAGACAAGTGGCTCAGCAGGAGTTCTCTCTTCTTCAAGGATTCTACTTAGGGAAAAGGAAAGTCAGGTCGATCTAGGCATACTAACAAGTAAGCCTGTGGATGAAGAGGTAGGGCCAAAAGTTGCAAGGGCCACTACTTTAGAAGTCAAGAGCTGACTGATTAGGACATTTCTCTAGGGGCCCTGATCTTGACATCATTTGATGATGGTACTTTTAGTTTCGTTTCTTTTCCTGTGAAAATGTGATGATAAATGTGCAATCACCACGATCTCCCTTGTCCATTGAGATGTTACACTATGAAATAATTGTAGGCAAACTGCAGCTCTTCATGTTCTGATTCGTTCCAATAAGAAAGCATACATGTACTTCTCTTTATAATTAGTCTTGAAGAAAGGGGGAGATCAGTAGGCATCATTTGCTTTCTGTTTATTTATTAATTTATTTTTGCAATATTAGGTACTGAACTGGCATATGCTAGGTAAACACTCTGCTGCTGAATTGTGTCTTAGGCTATATTTTTAATGAGACCACATTCTCCGATATTCACCATAGAATTAGTTACCCAACAGATACTGATCTGGAGTCTCATTGGCAGCAGAAGTCAGAAGGACACCAAACAATACTACGCCAGGTCTTTGCACACACATGATTCTATTTCTGGGAGAAAGACATACCCCCACATAAATAAGCTAGGGAATTTCATGCTGTCCTGATGGCCAGAGAAGAGTGGGTACAGTTAGGCTTTCTCTGTACTTTTGTTGCTCTGGGCTTTCCCCTTCTCAAGCCACATCTCCAACATGGCTCCCTTATCCTTAACAAGAACAATGGACACCTAAACCTTTATATTTTACATACTTAGCAATGTAATTTTACGTTCCTCCTCCTTTCCTAAGAAATTCCTTTCCTCAAATCTGTCATATATATTATATATTATACATCATACATCATATTATGAAACATCAAACATCATATATCATATATCACATATCACATGTTATATATTGCATATTACACATATCATCATATATCACATATAATAGAATATCATATAATATATTATAGTCTATATAATATTACACATTAATACTACATATTACATATTACTTTTATGTAGTACTATATCAGATAATATGTAATATTAGCATATTACATATTAAATATTACATATAACACACTCTGCATTATATGTTACATATTGTGTGTGGTGTGTGTGTGTGTGTGTGTGTGTGTGTGTTTATGCTTTAGATCTCTCAGTGAGCCAAGTACAAAGTAATTTCCCTAGCAAATGCAAATTCTACTTTATATAATCTAGAAGCCAGAAAGGACAAGGAGCTGGACTGTAGATATTTGCGTACATGCCTTTATAAAATTTCAGCTCCCTGAAGCAGACATTAATCCTGGTCTTTTGTCTCCCAAGATAGCTAACTCCCTGTCAAGCACATAGTAGGAACTAACAGAATTAAATTTAATTAAAAACACCTGCCAGTTCTTGCCAAAGGTATTAGCTAATGCATACTTGAAGAAAAGTAACTAATAATTAGGCTTTTAGAAGTCAGTACACCCATGAATTTTGGCTGGGAAGACATATTTCCTTACCGATGAACATAAGGCTTTTCAGACCAATGAATCTGGTACCCTGCGATCTCTCGCCAACAAGGGCTGGGCGGGCGTGAGGGAAGAGTGTGAGCTGAGAGCAGATGTCAGCAAGTGCTTGGCACTTGAGTGTCTCTTGCCAGGACTCAAGGCTCAGGAGCGAGAAGAGAGATGAAGCAAGAGGCTATTCCACGTTGGCTTCAAGTTTCTCAGCTGTCTAGCCTGTCCTCTCCTCCTGAATGATTTCAGGTTTCTTGCCCATCACTCGCTTGAGAATTTGAGAATTTGGTTCAAACTACTTCTTTATTAAACTATACTGTGTGCAAAGTTTACATCTAGAGGAAAGGGTTGGAAGCCAATTTAGGCAAGCATTATCCCATTTGAGAACTGCAACTCAACACAGCAGCAGAAGATGATGGGGCGTTGCCGCTGCCCTGGGCTTTTCTCTTGCTTGTTTATAGGCAAGTATGTACACACTTGCATTCATGCACATGTTAGTGTTTTCATAAGACGACTCTGAGGAATGCTTCATACCTCCTAATTTGGTGGTGTGACTAAATATATTTGCAAACTCTGTCAGACTTTTGGGGGCCAATGGGAGTTTTGGGAAGGCAGCTGGCATGGGAAGGAAGCATGGTGACCCTAATGTCTTGAGTTCTAGGTGCCTAAATCTATCTATGAGCTCAATTACTGAGAAATATACAATGGTTATTGCCCGTTCTCTAAGCCATTCGCCTGTTTGTGTACTCAATAGATGGTGACTAAGTATGTAGCATGTACTAGGGACTAGGAAGGTCACAGAAAATAGAGGGGAGCAAAGACAAAGCCTGTACATGACAGAGATTTTAATCAAATTACCAATACATCCTTGCATCTACGACAAAGGCTAAGTGTTTAATATCACGAGAGTGTGTAGCAGGACCCAGCCGTTCAGGGAGGCCTCTGTTTCATGGCCTTGTTTTGCTCATATAGTGTTTTTTAGACAGCTTGTGTGGCAAGCATATATTTTCCCTCCATCTTGTCATTTCTGTCCAGGTCAGTCTGTATACATGATTTAAGCTGACCGGATCAAACACCTCACTTTTTCTTTTCCCCTCATGTTTTGTATGTATGTATGTATGTATGTATGTATGTATGTATGTATTTCATGCCATTTTAATGGAGCCATATTTACTCAGCATCTCAAGATGCTTAGAACTGCATCATAAATGCACTTTCTCCCGTCACTCAGCAGACACTGGAGCTTGTCAATGAGCTGGAAAACAGGGCTGAATGATGGATCAGTAATCTTGGCTTTTATGTTGCATGGTCCAATTTTGAACTGTATTATATTAAAATAGAGTGCACTGGAGGTGGAATGATGTGTGGTAAGAACAAGAACTCAACTAGCCCTGCCAGTCGCTCACAGGAGGCCTTGCGTAAGTAGTAGATCCCTGAGCCTCAGTGGCTGCATCTGTAATATGGGAATTATAGTTGCTGCTATTCTGCAGTTTTTTATAAAGGCATCACTGAGGCCAAGATAGCAGCTGAAGGCTCAGACAGTGCCTTGATTTAGTGAAAAGGCTCAGTAACTATTTGTTATTTTCCTTTGGTAGGTCTGCCTAGCTGTGTGTCCTGCACTTCTACCAGCTTACACTTTCTAAACAGGCACACTCTACTGTGGAAGGCTGATGAAAGGAAAAAATCAGGAAGAATTCCAATTCAGATGTAGGAAAGTGAGATGCCCGTCCCCTCTTTCATAAGATGATTCTACAGAAGAGGGGAGGAAAGATGAATGTGTATTCAAATGATTCAAACCATGAGTCAAACCATGGGCAGGCGCTGGGACTTAGACACAGATGAGTTAATTGTTTTGCCTTAAACATATTTCCTGAAGAACAGAAGCCGCGTAACCGCACACATTGTTATGTATTTTAGACAAATAGCACTCTGAATCAAATTATGCTTCATGCATAAAATATTAAAATAAGACATTTATAACAAATCTTTCTAACTTAGTGCCTAGCTCCAAAACAGATTTATATATGGATAAGCAATAGGTGTGATAAATGCAGTACAGATACCGTCATTTAAATTGCAAATCAAAAGGGCATCATGGTAAGGAAAAGAATGCCATCCCGAAGTACTGAAGAGAAAGATCCAGCTCTGCCGCGATTTTAGGGATTCTGCCTGCTTGTGTTCCGTGTTGTGCCTGGGCACCACATCTGGGAATTCTAGTATCTGTAGTTTCTTAAAACCTCAGTTTAAATTACTCATTGAAATTTCTACACATTGTTCCTTTAGTCGATCGTTGAAATTTCGCGATGCATACTTACTGGAGTCCTCAACGTTATTTTCCTCGTTTGGCCGAGTTTAGGGGAGGGCCTCTACTTTCCGGTTTACATGGCAAGTGGGTGCCTTCCTCTGGAGAGAGTCGGCAGCCCACAGGAAGCCGATGCCTCGGACTCTTGCTCTTTTGCAGGTTTTGAGGCATGCAGTGAATGCTGCAAAGATTTGTCTCCAGAAGCAATCCCCAATAAGGGTTATGAAGCTTGTTTGATTTATTTGGAAAACCTTTAGTGCTTCCAAGTGGACCGTGTGCGGGGCCGAACACTTTAGGGCGCCCCGGCTTGTTGGCACTGTAGGAGTCTGAGAATGACCGGAGCCCTTGGGTAGCCCCGGCATGAAGCTGTGGTTTGGGATTCACAAGATGCACTAACCTGAAGGCAGAATATCCTCTGTACTCTCGCCGTCACTGGACGTGGAAACCGGCAGCTAAGACACTCCAAGTCGGCCCTCTGAGGATCAAAGGCTCAAGTGGGAGGAATGTAGTGAGGCAGGCAAAATGTTAAAGCAGTATTTCCCAGAGCTGACAACTTCAGATGTGTCTTTTAGCACCATTTTTGCTTATAGCCAGTGAACTGAGACTGTCCTTAGCAAGCAATGGAGCTGTTTTCCTGTGAGCCTGTCTCCTACACCTCATCTGTACTCTGTAGAGAATCCCTTCCTGTCAAGAATCCCAATGTGAGGTTTTTTTCCCCCACAGAGGAAATGTGATGTTAAGTTTTTAATGTGTATGTTTCTCATATGACTATGTCCTCTGTCTTCCTCTTTCCTCTTCTCCTTATTCCAGCTGTTCTCAAAACACTTTAGTGGTTACTGGATTAAAAGCAGCAAAGTTATAAAGGTGGGACTGGAGAGATGGCTCAGTGGTTAGGGCGCTGTCTGTTCTTCAGGAGAACCTGAGTTTGATTTCCAGCACCCACATGGTGACTCACAACCCTTTGTGACTCCAGTTCGAGAGGCTTTGATTTCCAGCACCCACATGGTGACTCACAACCCTTTGTGACTCCAGTTCGAGAGGCTTTGATTTCCAGCACCCACATGGTGACTCACAACCCTTTGTGACTCCAGTTCGAGAGGCTCTGATTTCCAGCACCCACATGGTGACTCACAACCCTTTGTGACTCCAGTTCGAGAGGCTTTGATTTCCAGCACCCACATGGTGACTCACAACCCTTTGTGACTCCAGTTCGAGAGGCTTTGATTTCCAGCACCCACATGGTGACTCACAACCCTTTGTGACTCCAGTTCGAGAGGCTTTGATTTCCAGCACCCACATGGTGACTCACAACCCTTTGTGACTCCAGTTCGAGAGGCTTTGATTTCCAGCACCCACATGGTGACTCACAACCCTTTGTGACTCCAGTTCGAGAGGCTTTGATTTCCAGCACCCACATGGTGACTCACAACCCTTTGTGACTCCAGTTCGAGAGGCTTTGATTTCCAGCACCCACATGGTGACTCACAACCCTTTGTGACTCCAGTTCGAGAGGCTCTGATTTCCAGCACCCACATGGTGACTCACAACCCTTTGTGACTCCAGTTCGAGAGGCTTTGATTTCCAGCACCCACATGGTGACTCACAACCCTTTGTGACTCCAGTTCGAGAGGCTCTGATGCCCTCTTCTGGCTTCCACAGGAAACATGAAAAACAACCAGACAAAACTCCTATACACATTAAACAATTACAATTTTAAAATTGTTTTTACAACAATAGGGAAGAAATAAATGCTAGATTCCAGATTCTGGGTGGCAACCTTCAATCATGGTATATGCCTGACAGCCAGTCATCAGTCATTCTAGAATAAATGTGTGTGTGTGTGTGTGTGTGTGTGTGTGTGTGTGAGAGAGAGAGAGAGAGAGAGAGAGAGAGAGAGAGAGAGAGAGAGAGGTTGAGAGAGATTATGAGTCCTACTGATGGGGTGACTGTATTTGATGTAAAGTAATATAGAAATGATTTTGGCATTTGGCGACTGGCAATGTTTTCCATGGCATACCCAGAATTCACTGTAAATGCCGAAGTGACTCCTTGCTGAGAACCCCAAGTGATGAGTAGCCACTGCTTAATGTCCCTTAGTGAGCTTGGATGAAGACCAGAAGATGTGCTAACTTTACCATCTGTTTGTCCAAGGATTATTATTTACTTATGACCCTTCATGAGACACATGTACCTATTTATCATCTCCACACCCAGGAGGGGAGTAGGTCCATTCAATGCGTTTTGGAGCTTTGAAGTCAGGATTACCTCAGCTCAGTACCACACTTTGCTATGACCTACAGAGTCACCACATCTGTGTCTTCCCTGTGAAACACAGTGGTAGGTGACAGCTCACGTGAGGGTAACAGCTCTTTGTGTGGTGACACAATGCTATACTTCACATTTGGGCAGTGCCCAATGAAACGGATTTCCATCCACTTTTTCATGTGCCTTGAGACCAACTTCTAAGGAACCAAGACTATATCACTGATTGGGTGTTTTTTTAATGTGAAGAATGTTACTCGGAGTATTGATACAGGTTCGCAGTGTCTATACTCACAGCGCCATGGAAAGAGTCGCCCACAGCTCTCAGCCTGGAGTCTTTGCCCTCGTTCTCCCTCACACTAAAGGACGCCCCTCCTGCCATCCTTCTCACCCTGCAAGGCCGCCATCATCACTCTGTGCCAACTCTTTGACTACTCTATATTGCACTAATTTGCCAACTTGATAGATCAGCAATCCACATCTAACCAACTGGTAAATGTGAACCCGCTGCCCTAGATTCTGGAGCTGAGTGTCAGGCTTCCATGTGTGGCTTGCCCAACGACACTGAAGGCAGGAGCTGGGCTTTGCATTCCCTTCAGGACCCTCAGACATCCGCTCAGAAGATACCTGTTGATCAATTGATAAACAACGGCAAGACTAATAGAAAAGTCTGTAATTATTCATAGTAGAGGATGCTTCAACATGAAATATTGCAGGTCTCTGTACCGAACAGTGGGCATACATGTCACAATTTAAGATCGCCATTGTGCACAATTTCCATGATATTTAACTGTTAGTTTTAGGAAATGTTTGAGTTAGTAGAAAAAGATGATACAGATGCATATGAGACATCCACCCATCTATAATTATGCATAATTATGTCCCAAGTATTTAGGCTTATATAGCTCTTTGTCTCTGTGTGTATATATATGCAAAAATCTTTCTTTTTCTCTGTCAATATAGATAAAGATGTAGATAAGTAGATACAGACAGAGCAGGGAAGTACGCAGTTTCTGTTTGTAGTCTTTTTCCCATAAGGTAGTGGGACATTGATGCTCTCACGTGAGCTTAGACACACTGAATATGGCATTCCTGCCATTAAAAAGAGTCAAATGTTCTTGGCCACATTCACAAAGAAGTCCCCAAATGCTTCCTTTAATTGGCAGGATCCACACGTGGTATCTTTTTGCAAATGCGCTCAGCATTGAAGGCTGGGGCTGTGTGTGTCTGTGTATGTTCTCTGTGGGTGATGCTCTGTCCTGATCAGACAACCAGCACATCGTAGTAGTAGGACACACTGTCGGCAGACAATGCCTCTCATACCACCCCCCCCAGTACACATTTTTTTAAAACCCTGAAATATGGTTGATATGGTCCATTGCAAAATGAACCTATATTTGAAATGGCAAAATTGTAATGTAAAATATCCTGGGGTCAGTGGGGTGTGCTGTTTTTTGCATACATTTTTTCTCCCCTGACCCATGCCATTCCTCTGCATACTGGAAAAAAAAAAGCTTCATCTCACACAGAAATGTGATGTCCTTTACTGCCAGAGGCTGTTGCTGTTTTAAATGAGGAAAAAGCACAATGCATGAAGAAGGAAAATTAAAGCATATTCATTTTGGAAATTAGATATGGTGTCAGGAGACTCTCGGAGAATAGCCACATTTGAATGGACCCTGCACTACAAGACAGTTCAGTGAACTTCTGACCACTATTTATGCTATGGAAGCTTTTGAAGTAGGCGAGGGGGCAAAGCACTTCATAGCTGCTTAATAGCTCAGCCCATTCTTCTCTCTTCCCATTTCCCCACCAGACATTTGTCTGTTCCTTTGGCATATATAAGACATGCAAACGCCATGTAGTTTCTTGGCAGGCTTTGTGTTAATATTTCTAGGTTGGTACCAAAACACACAGCCATTGGGTGAGGGAATGAATCCCTGGACCAGGCCTGTGACCTTTCTTAACCTCCACAGCAGCCTGCACTCTGCCTGTGGCTAGTATGGGATGGCCATCCACAGTCAGAGCTGTGTGAGCCTTAGGAGTGACTGACCTTTTTAGGGGTCATTCTAGAAATGCAAAGAGAAGACCTTCTGCAGTTCTCCAGGACTCTTTATGCAAAATTGAGCAGGGATGGGGAGCCGATGGGAAAGGCCCTTTGCCTAATTTCTGCCTTTCTATTATTTGGAAGAACAGTTCTCAATTTGTGATCATCCCCTTTCTGCTCCACTGCCTGCCTCCCGCAGAGCGCATCCTACCAGTCAGGTTAAGTGGGATTCAAGGGCCCTCCAGGAAGAAAAGCCCAGAGCTCTGATTCAGCACTGAATAAGGCGGTACCTGGGACGATGCAGCAGATAAAGAGTTAATCTTGAATACAGGGTGGGGGGCAAATAGAGGTAGAAGAAGAAATACAATTTGAATTGGTATTAATGAAAGATATGCTTTAATTGTTACATAGGCGGGAAGCATGGAGCTAACTATTACAAATTGCAGATTGTGAGCCCCTGTTGGCTTTATTATTTATATTACTATTCATGCAATGATATCAAATCTAAGGGGTCACTGTGTTTGATTGATTTATTTTATGGGAAAATTAAGACTTCACTTCTTAGAGAAATCCTTTTATGTCGTTCCTGGTGACTTGTCCACACTGGTACACACTGGATTGTGCTCTCTCAGGATCTAGAAGATCTCTGCACTCTCTTTCTGGCCCTTGTCGATTCTCACAGCTTACCCCTCACTCTGCTCCTGGGTTAATTAGTGGCCCTCGATTTCACTTAAAGGTAAAGTGATGTTGAGCTTTTATTAGTGGCTGAGGTGGGATGAGGCAAGGGAGTCCAGGGAAAGGCATGCTAATGAGATCTCTCAGTGGCGCAGCACGTCCACGCATCTGACCTTGACCTTGCCCGAGTGTCCTTGGTGTAGCAAATAAGGCTGACATTTCCCTTCGGAGACTGGGAAACATGAAACCAAACAAGAAAACATAACATTTTCAGCACGCTTGGAGCCTTTGCTACCTTCCTCTGTCTTGAGCTCTGGGTGGGTGAGGGAACAGCCCTTTGCTCACCACCCTCCCCCACTCAGCATTATTCATTAGGGGAGAATGATTTATTCTTTCCCCTTCTTTGGCCTGGAAACTTATCTCCTCTCACTAGCCAGTAACAACCCTTCTGTTCGTCCGTATGTCAGACCTTCCCAACTGAAATAATGTCATCTCTGACAATTGGACAGAACCGGCGAGTGTTCTAAGGACCATTGTGGGCTCAGGGCGAGAACTCCTCTGGCAGACTGCCTTTTACCAGGGCTGGGAGGGGGAATCTGCAGTTGACCAGGGCCATTAGCTGAGAAAAACCTGAGAAATACCTTAATCAAAATCTTGGCCTCTGCAGCTCAGCCTCTCCAGTCCTCACCTATGTGGCCACCCCATTTGTTCTCCATCCTCCCCTCCCTGTGTCAGCTGTGTTTCCATGCCTTTGTGAGAGCAGACCCCACCCCAGTGACCCCAGGAGCACTGTCCTGTGCTTTTGGTCCATCTTACCCTTCCACCATAATGAACGCAAATGAAACAGATTAAGGTGAGCAGGAAAGGGAGAAACCATGGTGGCCATGGAAGCTGAGCTGTGGGCCAAAATGATGCAACAGTCTTGGGGATGCCAGGTAAGAACTGGACCATTCAAAAGTGTGAACAGGAGGAGTAAGAGTATTTTCTAACTTGTCAGCTCCTCCATGCAGCTGTGGGCTGCTTTTGATGGACCCGTGAACTTAACTGTCTTGTGTATATTGATCTCTCTTGCACTGGCAGTGGGATGGCACCACAGTTGTCACCCCATTTGCGATGATCCACTCGTCTCCAGGCATTGTGGTTGCTAATGGGGACTGGACATTTGAAATAATGAGAGAAAGAGAAAGAAATGCTGAAACCCAACACTATTAGCTACAATGAATTCTTTTATTCTTAAGGACCTTTGGAAAACACTGAGGAGACAGGCTTGGACAGAATTTCTGCTTTGCTTAATTACAAACGGACATATTATTGCAGCTATTAATGACTGTACTATTTTAGAAATTTGAAATATGACCCAAGTGTAAATAGCATGCAGTGATTATCAAGCCTTATATGCCAATCTATTACAGAGGCAAACATGTCATAGGGTAAGGTAACCTCACTGCATCCTGAGGATGAAGACCAAAGTGTCCTCTGTGTCACGAGGGCTTTGTTGGTAGCTCTAGTTTATTGATTATTGTGTGTGTGGGGGGTAGTGTCATCTAGAATTGAAAATATCATAGTAGATACTCTTTTCTTTAGAGAACTGAGTTTCAGACAAGGATTCTGTGACATAGTAGACTGATGAATAGAGGGGATAGAGAAAGGGATAGAATTGGGTTCAAATCCCGTGTTTTGCCTGGGGCAGCTCAGACTGACCTTGTCTTGTCCACACCACCAGTAAAAAATATGCAGACAAGTTTAGAATTTGTGCCATTGACAAGAGTTTTGAAAGTATTGGGGAGATACTTATTCAATATAAAGACTAGAAATATTATTACTTGTATGCTAACAATATTTATTGGGGAGCTAGGAGAGACTTCGAGATGAGCCTGTGCCATTCCACAGTGTCCCTCTATCTTGCTGATAAATAAATCAAGTTTCAGAGAAGCTAAGCATTTTGCTGTGTCACATAAGCAAGGAGAGGTTGAGAGTTCTGTGTGCTATTTTCTTCTCATGTGTCTTTGTAGTTATGGTCTACCTCATCCTCAGTATTCATCAGCTCACAGGCTCTGTTGTCCATAGCAGAGCAGAATTCCCTCTCCTCTCACTTTCATGCAACATTTTAGTGTCTAAGCTTTTTGCTGGCACTGACCACAAGCACTCTCCAACCCCTTTAAAGGTAAATACAAGTTCATCAACATTTCCATTTCAAAGAACTGCTAAAAAGACCCATTTCTGGTCTGGGGAGATGTTCCCAACCCATCAAGGACTTACTGTGAAAAAAAGCCAGGATCTGAGTCAGGATCTCCAGTCCCCACATGAAAAGCCAAGTGTGGTGTTTCATATTTTCAGACCATGCCTGGGGAGGCAGGAGCAGGATGATCTCATGAGGTTCCTGGCCACAGCTGCCTGTCTTAAACAGAGAGATCCAGACTCAAGAAAATAACATTTCCTGAAAAAATAAAGTGGTGAGCAACTAAAAAAAGATAACTAAAGATTCCTCTGGCCTCTCTATGCAGGAACACACATTTGCACATTCAACATCATGCACATGTGTGCACATACACATGCACACATGCACAATATAAGAAAGAGCTTTGGGACCACAGAGGAGGAAAACCTTGTATGTCTCTAGCAGGATTTTCATGTGCCCTGTTACCATTGCCACTGTACCTATCTCAGAGCACTCAGCCATGCTACTCATTGTAGAGCGATCATCTTGTGTATTGTATGGATGCCTCAGCTGTCAATTAAAAGGCCTGTGGCCTATGACTTAGGCGGGAAATAGAGGTGGGACATCCAGGAGGGGAAAGGATTCTGGGAGAGAAGGAGGATGGTAGAGGAGCCCGAGAAGATGTGAGTAGATGGACACATGGTACCAAAGCATAGGTAGCCAGCCAGTCATGTGGCAGAACGTAGGTTAAAATAAATGGGTTATCCTTAGGATATAGTTAGAATAGAGCCTAGCTATATGGCTGAGATATTTGTAAATATAAGTTGAGTCTGAGTCTTATTTCTGGGAGCATGGGGCTGGGAGGTAGAACCAGAATCTGACTTCAACAACTCACATATATGGAGAGACAAGTTTTGTTTCATTTAGTAACAAGAACATATCCCTGCCAGGCAGTGGTGGCACATGCCTTTAATTCCAGCACTTGGGAGGCAGAGGCAGGTAGATTTCTGAGTTCAAGGCCAGCCTTGGTCTACATAGTGAGTTCCAGGACAGTCAGGGCTATAAAGAGAAACCCTGTCTTAAAAAATAAACAACAAAGCAAAACAAAACATATCCCCATCAGCTCCATAAAACAGGATCTTACTGACAAAACAATTGTATCAGAACCCTGTAATGTGGAGGGTAATATCAAAATGAGTAAAATCACAACGCCCAAAGAATCCTTCCTTTTCTGTAGGCATACAGGTAGGTGCTCCTCAGAAAAGGCTGAAGTCACTCTCCCCTATTCCAGGTATGACCGAGTGTGCTGTTGCCACATAAACACATGTGTGTTTTCAGGCCCTTTCAGCTGGGCAGATATCCCACTGAGGTTTGGAGTGGAAAATTCTGGATTCTTTGGAGACTCAGTTTTATCATGTGGTGTTTTTGTTGAAACTGTCTTATGAGAGGATGATTTGCTGGGGCAGACACCTTGGGAGTGTTATTTGTTGAGAACAGACATGTGGTGCTTTTCTGGAAGCTGCCTGGGACGAGGGTACGTGATGCTTTTCTAGTGCAGATGCTTGAGAGATCATATGATGCTTGGAACGGGTATAGCACCACAGACAGTGAAGAACACTGTGGTATTGATTTTCTTTGGGCTTTTCTGATATTGTTCTTCACTGATGACACTGTGGCATTGGTTCACCTTGCCTTCTTCACTGATCAAATGTACCAAAGAACTTTTCATGCAGTGGATTATTGCCTCTTGGGTCTATTGACAGAGATCCTCTTGGTTTCTTGTGGATTGAACTGCCATTGCTGATTCATGAATAGTGTTTATGAGTGAATTGAGCTACCAAAGGCTTCTGATTTGTGTGAACTGAACTGTTGATGCCCTGCAACAAATATTGGAATTGCCCCAAAGAACTATTTCTAAACATGTTCACATCCCACTTTGTCCTATAAACCCTCCCTTTCTACTACCTCTGGTGGGTGGTGGGCTACAAGGGAGATTATAAAGTATTAAAGAATCTTTGCTAAAGTAGGTTTGAAAAATCTAAGCCTATAGAGGTGTTATTCTACTTGAAGAGGTGATGGTTCATAGAACACAAGGACTTATTCTGCCTCACACAGTAGGTAAACTGTAGAGTCTAAACTCAGAACAACTCTGAATCCAAAGCTTGTGTTTCCAGCATACCATCATACATGGACATGCAAATGCTATGTTCTAATTAGTAGAACTAGTAAGAACAATATGGAATTAATAGACCTTTTCTCCCCTTCCCCAAATAACTTGCCTTTCATCTCTCCCTTAACATCATAGATGAATTACATTTTCCAAAGTCTAAGGACAGGTACTAATTTGGGGGCAATTAGTTTAGGTGTTTTGTGGGGCCTGGCTTAACCTATGCTTTCTCTGATCTCAGGCAAGTCAAGTTACCCAATTATTTTTTTGAAAATAATTGCTGTTTTCATTGTCATCCATTTCTACCCTTGGCCCACTGTTTACCTCAGAGAAGAGCTATAATGAATTCAAGTTACAGCCTGACATGACAATGAGATTGCCAATAGAAATCAATGGCATGCCCCAAGACAAGCAAGGGTTTATGAGGCAGTCTAACAGAGTCCGTAGATTCTATGTACCTCATTGTTTCTGTGCTCAAGTAGATTATACAATTTTCATGTTCTGGCATGGTATAGTCAGGATTCTAATGGAGTTTAATAAAGTTGGGAGTATTATTACAGGAGTCTTATAGAAGAAGAATATTAAATGTAGGGTGTTCTAGTGATGAGCCTTGGTTGACTAGTAAGGTTATGTTAAGATTTATCCACTTTAAAAAGGTGAGGCTGGCAGTGTACATGAGATCTGAGACTCCCCCTTTCAGAACCAGGAGAGTAAATCTTGGTGGAAGTGAAGAACTATTCTCAGTATAAGTGAATGTCATTTCATCCATTTTTTTTCTGCTTTTAAGTATTACTGCTCTTTTGAGCAACATACTTAAAAATATGTTCTAGTCCCAAGAACACAGCAAAGGGAAAGTGGGGAGAATGAAGTTGCAACACACACATAGTCATGTTGTGCTGGGCATGGGAGTGCTTGGCCTTGAGAGCTCGCAGTCTTCTCTAAATGGCCCAGTGTGAACTGAGATGCGGACTCTCAGGTTGTTAATAATCTTTAGATCAGCTACGTTTTGAAATGACAGTGTCTAAGATACAAGTGGTCAAAGAAGATATCACAACCCTTTCACTCATTTCTTTTTACCTTCTAAAGTATAGCTGCTATGTCAGATTGCCTAAGTGCCTTGCGGCTTTCTTGTGTAGACAGAAGTAGTCCAATATAATACATAAATGATGGCATAAGGGAATCGATTCCAATAGTCCGCTTTATTTAAAACTATATGTTGACATACATTCTGTTTGTGCAGGATGTGGAATTCTTTGCTGCTTCTGCTGTGATGTTCACTCTTCCTCCCACTGCCCCAAACCCCATGCCCACTCCACATCTTTATCCCAACAACTTTGCAAGCAGAGGATGCTCCCAGTAAATCCAAAGTTACTTCTTTCATACCCTCTTATCGGGCTTAGAAATACAATAGCTATGGCCATAGAGAAATGTTTTCCTGTATCTTTTCGGTTAACTAAAACCTCCAACCTCAAAGGGCATGATATACAATAAGCTACTGGAGCAATTTATTCCTCTCTCCATGGATTAGAGAGGAGGTACTTGGAGCAGCTTGTTAAAGAGAAGAGCTTGGCCCTTGCCCTTGCTCTGTGTTTAATGATCCCCTCTTCATGTGCCACCTCTCTAATCTGCGGAGAGATAGGTACAAATTGTATCTATAATGCAATATTACTTAACAGTATAATGTATGATAAATCATAGAATTGCATCCCTACCTTGTAATTGGTGAGATGTGTTGCATGAGAGATCCCCTAATTCAATGGAGAGTGGTTGCTCTTATGCATAACTGCCTCTCTGGATCAAACCAATTCAGCCTGCCAGTGATGAGCAGAGAGTTAAAGCACTTTTTTAATTAAAAAACGCAAAAATATGATGTAGAATGGCTTTTTTTTGCCCCTGCATTCAAATGGCTATTTAATAATCCTCTACTTGAATAGAATCTCTTCTTCCTTTTCCTGTAAAGGGCAGGTTAGACTCTGCTAAGTGGGCACCTGAGAGGGCATGCGTGTCCTCCTCAGCAATCGACGCTTCCGCACTGTCGCCCTCACCCATGTGTGTTTAGGGCTTCTTCACCTAATCTCCATGCATAGGTTTTATTCTCACTGTTGAACTTATATTCATTCCCTTTTCTTACAGAGCATGCTATCTGATGCCTCACATTAAATTTTATTTCTTTAAACTTCTGGGTTTTTCTCCTTAGCATGTTTACTGTGGCAGCCTCTTTTCCCCCAGCTCCTGACTTTCTTGACTTCTTAAGTGCTCCTGGCAAGACAAAGATCATCCAAGGACTTGTTATTTAAGAAAGACTGTGTTGTAGGTGACTACATCTCTGCCCCAGAGTGTGTGAGAGGGGGTCCTGACATCTGGATCGTGACTGAAGGAAATAGCACGTGCCTGTGTTCTTGGCCACCTGCAGAACTCCAGCCAACACTGTGTATTCTGCCATTTGTGTTTGTTTAATTAAGTCTGCTCTAGCTGTTATGACTCACAGAGATGAAACTCTCTGGCTGGATGACAATGGAGATTGTGCTAGTCTTTGAGGAAAGCCAAAGAGACTTGAGTAGAGTCACCAGTATAGGGGTCACAAATGTCTGTGTGGGAATGTGACCTGGAAACCAAGCTTCTCAGCAGCTCAGACCTCTCCTGGTCCTATTCCTTCATTTCATCTCAGCAAATGTCTCTCATGGAGGGAAGTTCTGTGATGCACTGTTCTGGCCTGAAAAATAAAGGTCATCACATACTCTCCGACTACAGAATTTCATCTATTATTAAGCAAATGATTGAGATTCCGCTATTTTATCACTTTCTTTTTGATCTTCAATTATACTTTAAAAACAACCAAATTTAAATGTGTTTTTCACTTCATTTGATCACTTCTTAATTCTAACTTTCTACAAAGAGAAGAAGGGCAGATTTTGAGATGAGCCTTTGCTTCTGTACAAACATACACAGGATGCCACCAAAATTACAGAGCGACCAGTCTGGGGTTGGGGTCCCCTGGTGGGTGTTCCCTTTCACCACACAGTGCTTCCGTGCTCCTCCTGTTTCACAGCTTAATAAAAAGAAGCAACTCATTGGGTGAATACTCCATAATACAATTTTCAGAGATTAGACTATGACGTCTCAACTGCCAGCTATATTTTTACTCAGCCTGTTAACCGAGGAAAACAAGGTTGCAAATGATGCCAAGTACGTTTCTCAGCTACAAGATGTCAATAGCCCTTGATTCTGTTGCTGTCACCACTAATTTCTCCAAGTTAAAAAAAAGTGTCAGAAAAACAAATCGCCTCGAACACCCTTGTGTTGTTCCTAGGGCAGTCTCTGGAGAGGCGTCCAGTAGATCGGTTGTAGTTTTTGAAACCACTTTTACTCACTAATACTGAGGCCGTTAGAAATGGCTGTTCACACTGGTTTTTGAGTTTAGGGTTTTTATTTCCCTCTCCTTGTGTTTTCATGCTGACATTTTAACCATAAAACTGCCTTTTCATCTTTTCTCTCTCCCCCTCCTTCCTCTTCCCTCCTTTCTCCTTCCTTCTCTCTCTCTCTCTCTCTCTCTCTCTCTCTCTCTCTCTCTCTCTCAAGCAAACATGAGATAATTTGTTTGGAAAATGTGTGGGTTGTTGACAAAATCATGAGTATTTTGGAGAAATGTCAGAGCCAGTGTCGAGAGCCTGTACTTCTGTGTTGCTTCCATGAAAATGGAATTTGGTGCTTTCTATCCTGACAGCCGACCCCCACAGCATGTACAGGTTTCTTTGTTTTTGCTGCATATTGTCTGTCTCCTTTTACTGAAAGCCCACTCCATGTTCTCGAAAGATCAATTCTATTTTGCTATGAATGTGTCTCTTAACCTTTTCCCTAGAAACTGCAGCAGTACACGAGTGAGTGGCACGAAAGGGGGACAGGGAAGATGAACAGCAAGGAAGCACAGGGTTACATTACAATTCGCCGGAAAAGAGCATTTCGCTAATCAGCACCCATATCATACATTTGTAAGAATGACTGCCTGGCAGGTGAAAAATCTATTTTTTTGACAGCATACTTTTAGTCTTAAATCAATCCAACACAATAGTTCCTTTTCGTGCTTTACACAAACTCTCTTTTGCCTCCTGATAAACTGTACCCCTGTGAGCCATAGAATGTTCTTGGTTCCTACCCTTCTCTGTGCGGTGGCGGTATTTGGATGGCAGATTCATTTGGCAGAATGTTTTTATATGCATATCGGCTCAAGACTAGGATTTAATAATTTTATGGATTAAAGGCTCAGTCCAAAGCTTTGTACTATGCTGTGAAATACCTGTAGTGTGATTTGGTCTTCTGACCCTAAGAGAGCCTCTCTTAGGTGTGTGATTTTAACCTATGCATAGAGCACAGTGGCAGTGAATCTTGAAGCAGATTAAGTAATTTTTCCATAGTGGTGTGTTCATTAGAGTTTCAAAGAACCTAGCATAAGTATCCAAAGCCCTGATATATTTGGATTTTTCAGGATGTATAACCCACTTTGTATATATACATGCATGCACACATACATACACACACTATATATTATATTATATATACCTGATACATATATCAAGATAAGTCCCTATATTATATGTAATATAATATATGTAGTGGCTGATTAGACTTTGTGCACTTTGACCTCTTTTTAGGAGTGTGTGGAAATGGATGCCCTACTGAGCTAAGTGAATGGTATTTTATTACTCCTGAATCCTTAAAAAATAAAATAAAAGACAGAGAAGAAAAGATGGCTGACTCATTTGCATATTAAAATACGCTGAAGATTGTATGAAACACAAGCTGCAGATATCTGACACTCTCAAGTCTCAGGATGCATTGGGAGATTTGATTTACCTTATCTCTTTTGCTTGAGCTCTTCTTTGGTCCGGGAAATCTTTATTAGAAAAGTTCCTGACACTCATCTGGGACAATGTTCCTGAACATTAGTACCCTGAGACAACCAGAGGAGTCTGTCCAGTCCCAGAGCCAGGACCAGTAGTGCAGTGCCCTGAATTCAACTCTCCAGCTAGAGACAAAGTTCCCAGGACCCCAGCTCAGTACCAACACCTTTGTGAAGTAAAGGACAGATCTACATAAGGAAATAAAAAGAGACCCTACCAGTGAGCTTCAGAGAAGATTCCCTTCAGAACAAGAGATTTGGTCAAAAACCCAAATGCTTTCCTGGGAATAAGCATCCAATTAGCATGGAAATCTAAATGTGCTCCTGACTTTCTACAAATGTGTTTTCTTCTTTCTGAAACTGATGAGTCTTCTTATTAAGCACATTTTAAAAAGCAGAAATTATGGGCTCCAGAAGAACACTATATGGGCTACTGATTCCTGTATGATGAAAAGGGCTTTGGACAGCATTGCCTTTGAAAAGAGAGGACTTGGACTTATCTTGTCAACAGCATATTAAAAAGTGTAAACAAGAGAGGCATGGCCAGAGAGACCATGTCTCAAGGTACCTGCCTCTCAGATGGAACCTAGTATCTTGCTATTACTGAGAGCAGAAAAGCTTGTGATACCTAAACAACGTGGATTGTGTATGTATGTGTGGGAGCAGTGGTGTATGCCTGTATAGTTCAATGTGCTGCTGCTGCTATGTGTTTGCATAGACGGAAAGAATGTGTTCACTTCTGTAAGGGAACTGTGCACATATAAATTATTATGTGTGTTATATGGGTCTGTGGACATTGTGTGTTTTCTTATTCAAAACATTGCCACTTTACAGACTTTATTAAAATTAGCAAATACATTGCTCCTTCTCTGCCTCTCTTACAGTCTTTAACTCTGTGCTCTGACTTACTGAATTTGAAGTCACAGAAAGCAAGAAAGAGGTGATTACACCTTTCATGTTGATCAGATGAATATTCAGTTGCCTTGTTTATGATTTTTGCTGGAAGGCTCATGGGTCAGAGCATGCAATAGAGCAGGGACTTCCTCACCTTATGGGTGGAGAAACATGGGACATTTGCCACATGGTTGTAAGTCTGCAGCACATGAAATCAGTGTCCAAGTCTCGTTACCTTTTAGCTTTCTTTATCCCCTCAGGTCCAGGCCAGGTGTTCCCACTCGTTGAACATTTGTCCTTCCTCTGTCTTCCTTCCTCTTGGCGCTTTCAAGCATGGCCTGTCCTTTTCTCCCCCATTATTTGTGTCTCTCATTTACAAAGAAGGCACTAAACTTTCAACACCACAAACTCCTTTATTACATTTATAGAAACTAAAGCCAGACAGGAGCTTTTGGACATTCAAATTCAGTCCCCCTATTTACTGATGACTGTCTACAGAGCTGATTCCACAGAGCCCGCTGACTAGGGCTGAGCTTGCAAGCTGCACTGCAGGTTGACAGGAGCCCTTCAGCATAAGCCTGGCAATCTTATGTCATGGCAGAGCCTGGGAACAGAACAAAAGGCACTCCCTTTGGGAGATTAAATGTGGTAATTTACATTTGGGAAAGTGCTTTGTGAGCTGTAAAATGGTAAATGCAGAAAGAATATGCTATTTCTCTCCTTTTCTCTTTTATAACTATTAATGTACTGGTTGAAAGTTGTGCTATGAGTTTTTTAGATAAAACCGAGTTCAAATGAAAAAAAAAATCTAGGTGAATATCCCAAAGATGTCTCCTATTGTGTTGCAAACTCTTTAGTAGTTAGTTTTCAGCTGCTCTGATCATTCAGCACTTTGGGCAAGCAGGGGCCATTATTCACACAGTTTTGGAGAAAGAGCACCTGACTAGGTGTGGGGCGGGGCTGCAGGTCTAATTTCTTCCTACTTTTGAGATTTGGCCATATATTTCCATTTGGTACTTGCAATGACTATTATTTAAGCTGAGTAAAGAGACCCTCTCATTTTCTTTCATGCAAACATAATTCTCATCTTTCCTGTTGGATGAAATTAGCAAGTGACCCCCAGCCACAGCAAGCAATATGGGAGGCTCTCTCCGCTCCCAGTCCTGTTTCCCCCTACACATTCCTGAAGCCACCTGCATTGCCAGCCATATTGACATCAGCCAATGACAATACGAAGACCACTTAAGCAACCGCCTCACTTCTGTCCCTCAGCAGTTGTAGCTCTGTCTGATGCCGTCCAGCCCTCCTGAGGGTAAACGCACAATGGTTCACATGACAAATTATGGCTTCAAGCCACTCTCCGGTGTGATGATCTCAATGACTTCACAATGCTCTAAGGGAAAATTTCAAAGTTGGTGCCTCAACAGAGTCCGTCCCATCGGGGCCTCTCTTGTGACTTTGCACTTCACCTCATCCTGTGGCTTAAGTTTGTTTCTTTAACACATGATCTTGCCACTAAGCTTTCGGATACAGTGGTTTTGGCTAAATACAGTGAATCCTTCTTCCCCTTTCTGCCATCTTCACTGCTTAAATCCATTCTTTCAAGACTTGGCTTACAGTCCTTTGGTTTGGAAGCTAACCCTGACTTTCCTGCCTCTGTCCAATGTCTGTTCTTTTCATTTTTAAGAATTGTATATTCCGATTTGCACCATGGAGCCGGGAGACTCCACAGCCTTCTGTGATCAGTGGAGCAGCTGGGACAAAAGTCTTTCTGCCTCCATTTGCACCAGGAACTGGGAGACTCCACAGCCTTCTGTGCATAGCCCTCCAGGAGGGAATGATCTCTCAGCAGGCTTTCACTTTTGAGCTAGAGGTGAGATCTCCACCTTCTCTCTGGAGGGGACCAGCTAAGAGCACAAAAATCAGTGGAGCTGCTGGAACAGAAGTCTTCCAGCCTGCAGCCATTTGCACCTGGGAGCCCGGAGACTCCACAGTCTTCTGTGGATAGCCCGCCAGGAGAGAGAGATCTCCCAGCAGTGCTTTTACCAGAGCTCAGAGAAGTAAGGACACAAGTTTACGGGCCCACAGGAGGAACAAACTCCAGCCAGAGACAAGAGTACCAACTAGTACCAGATGGCGAAAGGCAAGCCCAAGAACCCTACCAACAGAAACCAAGGCCACATGGTAACATCAGAACCCAGTTCTCCCACCACAGCAAGTCCAGGATACCCCAACACACAGGAAAAGCAAGAGTTGGATTTAAAATCGTATCCCATGATGCTGATACAGGGCTTCAAGAAAGACTTAAATAACTCCCCTAAAGATATACAGGAGAACAGGAGTCAACAGGTAAAGGCCCTTAAAGAGGAAACACAAAAATCCTTTAAAGAAGTACAGGAGATCATGGGTCAACAGGCAGAAGCCCTTAAAGAAGAAAAACAAAAATCCCTTAAAGAATTACAGGAAAACACAAATGATCAAGTGAAGGAACTAAACCAAATTATCTAGGGTCTAAAAGTGGAAGTAGAAACAATAAAGAAATCACAAAGTGAGACATCTCTGGAGATAAAAAACCTTGGAAAGAATTCAGGAGTCATAGATGCAAGCATCAACAACAGAATATAAGAGATAGAAGAAAGAACCTCAGGCTCTGAAGATACCATAGAAAACATTGACTCAACAGTCAAAGAAAATGCAAAATGCATAAAGCTGGGAACTCAAAACATCCAGGAATTCCAGGACACAATGAGAAGATCAAACCTAAGGATTATAGGTATAGAGGAGAGTGAGGATTTACATCTTAAAGGCCCAGCAAATATCTTCAACAAAATTTTAGAAGAAAATTTCCCTAACCTAGAGAAAGAGATGCCCATGAGTATACAAGAAGCCTTCAGAACTCCAAATAGACTGGACCAGAACAGAAAATCCTCCCGGAACATAATAATCAAAACACTAAATTCACTAAACAAAGAACAAATATTAAAAGCAGTAAAGGAAAAAGGGCAAGTAACTTATAAAGGCAGACCTATCAGAATTACACCAGACTTCTCACCAGAGACAATGAAAGCTAGAACATCCTGGATAGACCTCATACAGACCCTAAGAGAACACAAATGCCAGTCCAGGCTACTATACCCAGCAAAACTCTCAATCATCATAGATGGAGAAACCAAGATATTCCATGATAAAACCCAATTTGCACAATATCTGTCCATAAATCCAGCCCTACAAAGGATAATTGGTGGAAAATGCCAACACAAGGAGGGAAACTACACCCTAGAAAAAGCAAGAAAGTAATCTTCCAACAAACCCAAAAGAAGATACCCACACAAACATAAAAACAACATAAAAAAATAACAGGACGCAACAATCACTATTCCTTAATACCTCTTTAACAACAATGGACTCAACTCCCCAATAAAAAGACAGACTAAAGAAATATTTCTCATGTAAATCTTTAAATTTTATCAGAAAATGTTTTTAATTCCCCTTTTAATTAATTTAGTAATTTCTTTTATGTCTACCATTTTATCTGCATTTTTTCATGATAATCTTCAATTTTAATGTCTTTCTATATACTTCTTCCATTTTATCAGAAATGTTTTCAATGTAAATCTTTGATTTTATCACAAATGTTTCTAATTCCATGTTCGATTAATTTACATCAACTATTTTTTATGTAAAAATTTCCATGAAGTAGTCAATTTTAACGTGTTTGTCTATTTGTTTCTTGAATTTTACCAGAAATATTTTCCATGTAAATCTTCAATGTTATCTGAAAATGTTTATAATCCCACCTTCAATCAACTTAGAATTATCATTATGCCTATTATTTTATCTATATAATTTCTATGATAATCTTTAATTTTAACATGTTTTTCTATATATTTCTGCAATTTTATCAGAAATAGTTTCCATGTAAATCTTCAAGTTTATCAGAAAATGTTTGTAATTCCAGTTTTATCAACTTAGGAATACTTTTATGCCTACAATTATTATAAAATTTTCCATAATAATCTTGAATTCTAGCATGTTTTTCTACATTTTTCTACAATTTTATCAGAAATATTTTCCATGTAAATCTTCGATTTTATCATAAAATATTTTTATTCCGTATTTCAATTATTTAGCAATGTTTTACATGTCTACCACTTTACTCCTTAATTTTCTATGAAAATTGTCAATTTTAACGTGTTTATCTGAAATATTTTTCATGTAAATCTTTAATTTTATCATAAAGTGTTTTTTACTTCCCTTTACTTCGCTTTTCAATAAATAAAAAAAAATTAAAAAAAGAAAAAAAATAAGAACTGTACATTCCACACTGGTCATGAACTATATAGGATTAGGGACAAAGTGTAGACAATATGCAAATATTCAGGTTTTTTTTCCTAGTGGTACATAGACAGACTATGCTCAAATAAATGCATGTGGAATACACGAATACACAGTGAATGACCTTGCTTCTATCTGACCTTGGAAAGTTGCTTACATATTTGGCTCTCTGTTGTCTTTATGATTAGCATGAAAATACAGGCTTTAAATGGAGTCAAGATAAATTTTAGTTGTAACTCTGTACATGAATAGATGGCTACATAATTATGATATATAGGAAATGTGTTTGTGCTTTCAAAATAGTGATACTTTTCTGTATTTAAAAATGTCCTTAATTCTAGCCCATATGCAGCTCACATTTCTGCTGGACATCTTCCTGATAGATACAGTATCTGTCCATCATTTATATTAGTGATCAATGAGGGTTTACTCTTACAAATTTGTAGATGAATGGAAAGAAGCTATAAGAAATATATTTTATTCAGAAGACTTGGTATAGTCTGAAAGACAGCAAAAGTCTCAGAAGGAGACATATTTACATTTTTTCCAGGTTGCTTAAATATTGTGGGTAAATATTGGGGAAAGGCTAGTCAGCTTTTCCTACACTGCTTTTAACCTCTAGAAATTAAATAACCATTATTCAGATGGTCCCCCAGCCTTTAAAGCATAGGGTTTCATAACTAAGTGAAAATCATAGTACGTTTTGTAAATTTACAGCTTGTTCATGTGAAAAGGTAGCTGAGATGCTGCCCATGCTGAGGTGAGGTCACAAGGCGTTTGAGTATAAAATATTCAGGCAAGGAATTTTTGAACTTCTTTCTTAGTTTTTGGATGATCCCAAAGGTGAGAAATACATATAATCTGCTATGAGAGGTTGCCAGTTTGGGGAGGCATCATGCAAATCAATAGGCACAGACACCAGGTTTCCTCCCCAGAGAAACTGAGAAAGGTCACAGCTTTATACCTGAAGGATGGTCCAATTAAATATCTAATGCAGCCAAGACACGATGCCCACAACAAAGGCGGCCGTGCATCTCCGTTAAGTGCTTCTTTGAAGACCTTCTCAAGCTTGACGCATTGTCTTTGCTCTTTCTGATTCAGAAATATAAACAACTTTCCAAGGTTCATGTCCTGGACTTGTCATATTTTTTACCTTTCTCTGTTTTGAGGAGCTTTTGTTGGAGCACGTTTCCATTGTGGTGTCCTGGTCTTGGAATTAAATCTCTACCCCTAGGTTAAGTCTCCACTGTATTGTCTTCTTGGAAAAGAATTTATTCCTTAGACTTTTCCTGCCAATCTGCACTGCCAGTAAATCATATCACCTAGTTGGAGAGGCTGGATCCTTTGAGCTGGGGAAGGAAAATAATGGGAGACAAGTGATTTTGATCCAAACTGAAATTTGGACAATGATAGTTCATGCCCTTTGAAGAGACAGCACACCAGCATGGCTGCACTATAAGCCCAAGAGCCAGCACAGAAAACAGAAGACAAGTCAGGAAACAAAATAATGAGACTCAGCCTACCTCTGCTTATTCAAATGCCACCCTCAACTTTCTGAGAGAAGAACATGCACAGAGCATATTTGAAAACATTATAAGGCATGCATAAAGTACAATATTAGTCAATTTTATATGCTCAGTCGCATGAAATCTGTGTGTTTAAAAAATATAATAATTTGCATTTCATGGCTTTTGATAACCTCAGGAGTGCACTTGAAATTCAGCACATGCCCACAGCACCTCCCGGCTCACCCCATTTTTAACTGAAGACCAATGGTTTCTATTAAGGGATCAGGCAGGGCCTCTGACAAGCCAGTCAATAACTATGTGAGGTTACTTCATTAATGCTATAATGGCTGATAGAGCGAGAGGCAAAAAACAGGTTCCTGACAGCACCAAATGAAAATGATAGAGATTCCTGGAGCCACGCGCCTTTCTTTTGTCATTGTCTTTTGCTTCGCTTATTCAAAATGTGGCATTTATGTATTCAGGCTTGATGAATGTTGCAGGCCTTAAGTACTTTTTCCATCTCTAATGCAGTACCGATTGCACATTGTTCTTTCCTTCTCTCTCTCTCTCTCCTGGCTCTCTCTCTCTCTCTCTGTCTCTCTCTCCGTTTTCCTATAACCTCTGCTGTCAAGGCATTGCAGGCTGAAGGGTTGCAGGCACTGGGTAAATAGCTTTTGTGCTGTGAAGGGTGTGGGCTATGAGACAATGCATCATAAGTGCTGGCTGGGTCATGGAGCAGGGCGGGTGGCAGGAGAAGAACCTGCAGCTACCTTGCTGCAGGACTCACTGGCCCTGGGCACACTCTTTCCTAGAGAAGCCAGGCAGAGAATGACAAGGAAAGTATAGGCATCTCAGTGCCACTCAGATGGGATGCTATCAGGGGTGGAAAGCTCACTGTGAGTGACTTAGGAAGACAAGCAGCAGGTCTTGGGCACTTCAGTTAGTGTTGGGAACTGTACCGTACCGGTCTGGTGAGAGATCACTGCTATAACTGCCTTCTAGGGAACCGAATGTTTTTTTTGGTTTGTCCCAGAAGGTTTAGGCTGTGCTTTTGCCCCGTGTTTTAATGCGGAGTGAGTGCAGTTCTATATCTCTGGCATCAAGGAGAAGGAGATGTAGGAAGGGCCAGGTAAGAAATGAAAATATTTCTTTGAGTTGCTACTGGACTCCTTGGGTGTGTCCTGGTTAGGCAAAATACAGACACGCAGGGAGTGATGATCAATGTGGCACCTCAGCCAGTGTGTCTTTGTGTGGGATCAGGGGCCAGGCTGCTTTCATATCTAGTGCCTTCAGTGCCATGAGAGCTGTGAGCTCTTTTGGAGGGCAAAGATGTGATGAATCAATTGATATAAATGTCTATTTTAATTTCAGCAGCCACCAGTGAACCAACCTGTTTTATAGAGTGCTTGTCTAATGCTGGCAGAATGTCAGGCCCTCATCAGCACAGTCAGAGACAACTCAGGCCACAGTGAAAAAATGCCATGGCTCTAATTCCATATGGCTCCTAATTCCACTCACACAACTTGGGTGGCAGGACATAGCCACAAATTGCCACCATGTGTTTTAAGAACAGGCTCAAATCCCCTGTCAAAGAGTCTATATCCAAACATAAATAACGCAGAGCTCCTCCACAATTAGATGCATAATTATGGCCTAGAAGCACAGGTGACTTGTATGGCCAGAAGGACCTTAGAGGAGAAGGTTGACCTTTATTTCCCTGTGACTTCATCACAGGATGTGACATGTTCACCCATCGTTGACTGTTTGCTACAAAGCACAGCAAGAAATATTGGCCATTGGAAGGCCGAGCTGAAAGAACAGAGTATTACATTGGGGGCAGCCTCAATTACTTTGGTAATTACAGAATTCTGTTTTCATTGTGATGTTTTCTCATGGGTCTTCCTAATTACTAATGCGATTGGCATTATTGTATTTGGGAAATATGGGTTGAATAATGATATTACTGCCTCCCTACAAAATGTTTATGCTAAAGTCCTAACTCCCATTAACTTAGAATATGACCACGTTTGGAAGTAGGGTCTTTAAGAGGTAATTAAATGAAAATGGAGTCATTTAATAACAAATCAGAATTGGGCCCTAATCCCTTATAACTTAAATAGGGATTCACAGAGGTATAGACCTAAGCCTATGTGAAGAAATGGGGAGAAGATGACACCTCCAAATGAGAGGCCTCAGAAGGGATTCTACCTTCTGAAACACCACCTCAGCCTTGTTCTAGATTTCATGACACCTTTAATGGCAGTCTTTCTTTGGTTGACATTTCTCTAATCATTGTTTTAACGAAACTAGAATACTGAATGTGACCACAGTTTTCCCTTGTTTCTACTTACCAAAAGGAAACAAGAGAGAGCACACAAGATAACTGTGATTTGAAACTTCATATGAAAGATCTGTAATGTTATGATGTTGTACAGCATGGTTTCTTGTGTCCTGTTTGGATCTTGACATGCTTGGATACGTACCAAAATCACCATCTTTTTGAGCTGCTGTATAGAACTCTACTGCCTATGACTAGTCATTGGTTTACTCTCCTATTTGGATGCATTTGGGTTTTTTCTATCTTTTTATTGCAATTAGCAGTGTTGTCATGAAGAATCTTGTATACACACACTGGAGGGTCAAATGGAATTGTCTCTATGACTTATTCTCAGACTAGAAATTGCTACGTCTGTGCACACATTGTCAAGTTGCTAAACTTCCTTATGTAACACCTTTCTAGGAGTAAAGCATGATCAGTACCTTTATGTGCAGAATCTTAGCAACACTTAATGATGTTGGACTTTTACGTTTTCTTATAGTTTGGCAGAAGAGCATTGCATCGCTTGGCAACCACAGTCAGAATAGTTTATGTTTGCTTTACAACTTTGAGATCTTAACAATAGTCCCCCGAAGAAGGCACAGTTTCCATTCCTTATATTTATGGAGAAAGAAATGAAACTTTAAAATATTTAAGGTGCTTGCTCAAGACTATTCGATTTAGTGACATTCAGAATGTATTTGATCCCAAAGCTTGCCGCTGTGTTTGGATTTCCTCAAAAGCAGGCTTGGATGCTAGCTTGGGTGTTGATTCCAAGCAGTGCACATTAGATTATGAGGAAGGCCAACAAGTCTAGAAGGTTGTTATTGAACAGCTTGCCAGGACAGGGCATCGTGGATTCATCCTGATGGATGTTTCTTTTAACATTGATGCATTTCCGAATTTTCTTATCCAGTTATGGGGAGCCTTAGTTATTCATATCTCCAATCCGATAACCCATTATTTGAATTTGGGGGTGCTTTATGTGAGATCTGACTAGGCTTCCTGAAGCTACAAATTTCCCAGTCAGAGAAAGAGCTGTGGCTCCTTCCCAGGCCCCAGTGCAGCTGCAGGGACCCATGGAGGTAGGTCAGATAACAGAGTGACCTGAGCCCACCATGCCTCTGGCAGTGCTGACTAAAACAGGAGAAATCTTTCCATCAGCTTCTTCCTCTTATGACCTAACCAGGAAGTGACCACGTTTGCACCCCCTGCTTGGTTCTCAGCTGACACTTGCTCCCCCACAAGCAGAGTTGACTTAATTAAACCCTCTTACGAGGAGTTCCACAATGGAATTTCTGGAAGTCACTTCTGTTCTTTCTTGGGTCTAGTTATTATACTTTGTGATGCAAGGCTCATCTCTTTTGGTGGTGGTGGTGGGGATTGAGGGATACATGAGATAAAGCTTGTTTCTAAGCTCTGGAACGACATCTATGTCTATAAAAATTCTCTAAGCAATCCTTTAAAACAGCATCAGTAAGGCCATGGATGTGAAACAGGCTATAAATAAAATTCTTTCTCTACAGCTCTAATTGGAAACAATGAAAACAAGACAGTGTGTGGAAAGGGAAACCATAATAGCACTTATATTTGGAAGGTTTGTGTTTTTAAGTATTTTCATGTTATCTCACCAGCAATGCTTAACAAGACAATAATGCATGCTTGAATTCCATTTTCCCCATTTATACACGTGAAAACAAAGACCCAGAGGGATAGAAAGGCTTTGGCAGAATCCTGCTGTGACCTAGTGGCAGTAACCAAAGGTCCTATGGACTGCAGAACCTCAAGCCAACACTTACTAACCTACATTTCACTTTTTAGGGATGGAGTTTATAGATCGCATGCATTACATGAGTTTATGTTTTAGATTATTAAATCCTGGATAGAATTTTCTACATTTCAGTTTTTAGGGATGGAGTTTATAGATCGCATGCATCACATGAGTTTATGTTTTAGATGATTAAATCCTGGATAGAATTTTCTGCGTACCAATTAGCAAACACATGAGGTTTTTTTTTTTTTTTTTTTTTTTTTTTTTTTGTACCCTGGAAGCCTGGAGGTCTGATGGCCGTAGCATTCACAGATGCCTTAGGGATAGTCTGGAGGGCATTCAAACACCCTATAAGCCACTGTTCTTGCTTAAGCAATGCTCTTCCACAGCCACTTGCCATCTGCCCTTCAGTGGAAAAGCTGCTGTGTGCATGCTGGTGGTCATCTTTGTGTCACTATGCAAAAGCCAAATTGCTCCAGGAGAGATGGCCTATTTGTGGCCATTTCTTCCTTGCCAACAATGTCTTAGGGCAAAAGAAAATGATCACTAAATATGCAGATGGGTTTGATTTATGTAAATCTAGATAACCTTCTACTTCCACCCCTTTCTTTAAAATACTAACAAATGAGTCCCAACAGCATGTCTGCCATATAAAGAACGACTTGTTGTGGCATTGCTAAAGTGTTATTTAATCATTTCTCAAATGCTTCTTGTGAATCTTCTAAGTGTTTTAAGAGGCCAAACTACTCCATTTTATTTTCTCTGCCTATCAAAGCTGTAATGTTGTTAACATGTTCTCTGAACCCTTCTGAGGGGCCTGGACAGATTTCTACCCTGTCAAGAAGAATCGGAGATGATACAGTCACAAGACTCCCTTGATATCCAGGATCATCACCAGAGGCCATGGCACTGTCCAATTGAGAGATGGTGGGATTTTAGACATTGATGCACCTGTGGGAATGGTCAGAACATATTTGGCTCTATATACTTTAGACGTACAGCCAAGAGATTTTCTTCAATAGACTGAGTGAAAATGTATAGCATAAAGAAAGAGATCCAGGATGCTACCATATTTTTTTTCCCATCAGAACGAGGACATTGCAGTATAGGTGGAGAAGTAGATGGTGTTAGCTTCATGAAGATCAGTTTGTGAAATTTCATGTTTGGGATGGTCTTTGAAGATGTAGGTGAAGATGTCAAGAAAACTCATAGGCAAATACGGCAGACATCTTTAGATCCAAGACTGAAAACAAGAACCCAGAAATCATCCTCAACCAATTCAAATTGTCAGCCATGTGACTAAGTGTATTTACTGAGAAGAGAAGAGGAATGAGTACTAGCTCCTGGGTATTAGCAAAGGTCAAGAAGAAAAGGAAGCATCAGAATGCAACTGAGAAAGAGCCAAAAGCAGGACACTGGGTCTCTGTAGCATTGGGAAGATGAAACATCAGGAGTAGCCACCTGTCACGTGCCTAAGCAGCTGCCGGACTGACACAGGCACTGACACTGGTGACTTCGGTGAGATCAGTTTGCATGAATGATGACAGTGAAAGTTAACTTGCACCCTGTGGTAAAGTTTGGGGAAGAGGGGAAGTGCACTACCATGCTTCTCATTTGACATCTTCTCAGCAGTCGATAGCTCCAGAGGATTGGCCTTCTCTTAGGTGGGACTACTGTCTTGGACACGTAATCCTAAGATCAGGATGAGTTTAACTTAAATAAAATGCCAAGGATCTGGAGAGAATTCAGAGGGCCAGGTTTGCCAGGCCAACAGTTCTGAACCATCGAGGTGCTCCCTTATGTGGGGAAGCTGATTACCGCTGGCCGCAGAGTGGCTTACCCAGGACCCAGCGCAGAGCCTCACACACAGTCAGTGTGCAGGACTCTTTGTGATCTGAATGGATTTGTACGAGAATGGGTGTGCTTGGGTATATTTGGAGCAAATTATCCACGTTTGGTCAATTTTCTTTTTCAAAGAAAAGATCTACACATGATTGCTGGCAAAAATAAATAAATAAATCCAGGATGGAAAAAAAATAAATCCTGTTTTAGACAAACACATTGTGTCCTGAAAGATCTCTTCTGTCGTGCCAGCAGTCGCATTGGCTGTATTTTGTATATTAAGAAGATTTTAATTGCTCAGGTAAGTGCTTGCACCTGCTAAGACATTGTGTACTAGAGTAGTTTATTCTAATCTTTTACAATACAGGGCACACTTTGCCCATAAAATTATTCTCTGCACAATTATCACTCTGTTTTCCTGAAGGAGAAAGTGCAACTTAACACTTCTAGTTTCACTCACTATTAAAACCTTGGAAATGAGGACCACTGGGTAACGTTAGTGCCATTAACTGCTGAATCGCCCTCGTCTTTACCTGTCCCTCTTTTGCCTACATTGATGAGTGAGACTGCAGTGCATTTTTCCTTTATCCACAATCACTGTAGAGTCCTGATTGCTTATAAAAGAAAAAGTATTACACTCTGAGCAGAGCTCTTCTGTTGGTACCCAAAGGAGAGAAAGAAGTACCAGCTGGTTTTTGTCTTTTAAAAAACGATTCGGTTTTTGAGACAAAGTGCCCTGTGCTCTCACCTGGCCTTGACTGCTCCTTGCAGAATGACAAGCTCTTGAGCTTCTGATCCTCTCTTTAGCCCCGGGAGTGTTGTGTTATAGGTGTGTGCCACTGCTAATCTGTGCAGTGCTGGGAGTCACACCCCGGCTTTCCTGCAGGCAGTCTACCAAACGAATCCCCTCCTCAAACCTCACTTTACTTTTCTGATTATAAAAAGATTTAATTAGAAAAATTCAAACTGTTATCATTTTGTCTAAGCTCCGCCCCACAGTTACCTGGCAACGGTTAGGTGTGCCTGACCCAGTATAAAAGGGACCGGACCGCTTGCCCCTCCACTCGCCTTTGCTCTTGCCTTCTTGCTCCAGCTCTGTCCTTTTGCCCCTTCCCCCATCTCTCCCCATTCCCCTCCCCCTCTCTCATGGCTGGCCTCTCCTCTCTCTCTCTCTCTCTCTCTCTCTCTCTCTCTCTCTCTCTCTCTCTGTGTGTGTGTGTGTCTGTGTGTGTGTGTGTGTGTGTGTGTGTGTGTGTGTGTCTCAGCCTTTCTCTCTCTACTACCCTTTTAACTCCCCTGGCCTTGCCCTGAATAAACTCTATTGATACTGTGGCTGGGTCCTCAGGGGCAAGGGACTCCACAGCATAGGACCGCCCCCAGGGACCCCTTCCCCCACACCTGTCTACACTTCCACCGAACATATTCTTTCTTTTCTTATCTTTTTATAAACACAGCACAAACTGATTTATAGATAGACCAGTAGAACATTTAGAAAATCTAGAGCAAATCATATATTCATATTAAAATATTTTTACCTTTAAAATATATTTTCTTCCAACATACATAAACACAGAACATGCAATAACACAAATACACATACTTCCATAACTCATACTCTCTTAGGTTTGAATATAAGCCAAATAATAGTTGCATATTATTTTCTAAGATCAACCGCCGATGTGGGAAAGAACAGTTTATAAATCATTTCTCACTGTTATTTTAAATAAAGTATTATTGGCGTAATAACACCCATTAAGTTACACAGTATCTCCGGTTATTTTATGCAGTGACACTGGAACTGACTTGTCTACACACAGTCCAATGGGTGTCCACAGTCTTAAACACTTGCTATTCAGTTATGACAGAAAAAAGCTAGTCAACCCTTAATAACCACAGAAGCATTTGCTACAAAGCTTGCACTTAGAGCCAATGGTTTTGCTGTTGACATATCATCTTAACGAATGCTTGGTTATTTTATCTGGAGGCTGACATTTTTCAGACTTATGATGTGTTACTCTATATAACATACCTGCTCTTTCTTCACTCAACTTTTTCTACTTACTTGAAACTTATCATTTCATTAGCACCATTATCACCAACCATGATAATCTATAGAACCTCCAAGAACTAGCCTTGTCTTTCTTCTAGGCTACCAGTGACCACGTATCAGCATGATGTAGGAGACTTCCCCAAACCTTCTGAACTGGTGGGTTTGGGATAGTCTGTCTATACTTTCAAACCTTCTGAACTGGTGGGTTTGGGATAGTCTGTCTATACTTTCAAACCTTCTGAACTGGTGGGTTTGGGATAGTCTGTCTATACTTTCAAACCTTCTGAACTGGTGGGTTGGGGATAGTCTGTCTATACTTTCAAACCTTCTGAACTGGTGGGTTGGGGATAGTCTGTCTATACTTTCAAACCTTCTGAACTGGTGGGTTTGGGATAGTCTGTCTATACTTTCAAACCTTCTGAACTGGTGGGTTGGGGATAGTCTGTCTATACTTTCAAACCTTCTGAACTGGTGGGTTGGGGATAGTCTGTCTATACTTTCAAACCTTCTGAACTGGTGGGTTTGGGATAGTCTGTCTATACTTTCAAACCTTCTGAACTGGTGGGTTTGGGATAGTCTGTCTATACTTTCAAACCTTCTGAACTGGTGGGTTTGGGATAGTCTGTCTATACTTTCAAACCTTCTGAACTGGTGGGTTTGGGATAGTCTGTCTATACTTTCAAACCTTCTGAACTGGTGGGTTTGGGATAGTCTGTCTATACTTTCAAACCTTCTGAACTGGTGGGTTGGGGATAGTCTGTCTATACTTTCAAACCTTCTGAACTGGTGGGTTTGGGATAGTCTGTCTATACTTTCAAACCTTCTGAACTGGAGGGTTTGGGATAGTCTGTCTATACTTTCAAAAAAGCATCACTTGGCGTCTCTGCTATAAGTGCTCACAAAATTTCATTTGGATAAAGTCTTAGCCTTTTTCTATTCACCTGTCTCAGCAATGTACCTGCTCTCTTTTCTAACATTTAAGACTGTGCTTTCTGATAAGAAAAAAAAAAAACTGGAAAAATAATCCACTGGGGATGATTAGGTAATCATGCAATCCCAGAGGAATAGCTTTTCTTCAATCAAGACTCCAAAAATAGAACTATAGAAGTCTATACTTGAACCAGCCCCACTGAACAGTGCCTGCATAACAGGTGCTGTTTAAATTAGTCAAAATCCTAATGACCGAGCACACAGTAAAGCAAACACACAAGGCCAGCCTTCTCTGGTCAGAAGCCCTTAATTTCTGTGTCTCCTGTGTATATTTGTGTCATATGGTAACTTTCGTTTTTCAGTGTGGGTCTTCCCCAAACCCCTTTGAACACAATGCTCACTCTATGCCAGTGGGCACATCACCATTTTGTCTTTACAACAGTGCCGCCTAGGCTGTGAGTGAAGTGTTCAGCTCAAGCCTGGGTATGCTTTCCTGTTGGAAGGTTCCGTTTCTATTCACTGACTGTAAACATTCAGTGGCATTCTTTGGTTTCTTCTTTGACTCACAACCACGTTTTCCCAAGTGTGGAAGGACTTCAAACCCTCTGATGATTTGTTCTTCTCTGGCTTTAGTCTGCAACGTCTTGGAAACAGTCATTTAAACAATAACTGGATTCTTATTTTTTGAAAATACTCAAGTATAGAAGTTATGTGAAACACAGTCCTCATCTTTAATGTGCTTGTAGTATGCTTGAAGAGAAAATAGATTATGTAATGTATGATTGGGACACTATGAAGGTCAGCAATGTTCAGCTTTTGTTGTTTGATTGTGATGGTTAATCTTGGTTGTCAACTTAGCTATATCTAAAATCATCCAGGAGACAAGATCTGGGGCTCACCTCAGAGGGTGGGTCTTGATTGAACTAGTTGACACAGGAAGCCTCGAGCACTGAGGGTGGCTCCACTCTGTACATGGGTACTGGACCTTCACAGGTAGAGGCCTGGAGCTGGGCAGAACCTGTGGATGTGGGTACTGTGGATCCTGTTGTGTCAGCATCCTGCTGCCTTGACATCCTGAATGGACTGTGTATCCTTCAACAGTGAGCAAAAGTGAACTCCTCCTCCTTGAGTTGCTTTGGCCAAGCTAGTTTAGTACAGCAGGAACTGAAACTAAGACATCAAAGCTTGGTTTTTTTCATAGTCAGTGAGTACTGAGCTGCCTTCTGTGCATAAGTGCTTCGATGCTCGGTTAATATCAACAAGAGAGCATTGACTTCAAATCCCTTTGTGAGACAAAACTTGATTTTTAGCAAAGACAGACCATAAATGTCAGTGTGTTTTACCATAAGTGCTAAAGAATGTGACAATAAAGCAAAAGGATCAAAAGTGTCCCCAGGTTGGGGACAAGCCTGGTGATGGCTCGGTTTGTGTACCTTAAAATACAGAAATCTGAATTTCAGGATCTTTAACAGCCTTGCTTAAGTCACACCCTTTAAGCTCCAGCTGAAGATCTCAAGTCAATCTTCAATCCTTCTCAAGTAGGTAAGTATTGCAGAGAAAATATGCAATGTTAATTCATTTCTGAAACTTGGTGTCAGAGGGGAAGTGTAGAGAGAATTTCTTACAAGTAACACCTTCTAATAAAAAAGCCGATGGCCAATGAGCTGAGGCAGGAAACAGGAGGTGGGACATTGGCAGAAAAAGAGAGAGGATTCTGGGAAATAGTGAGAGAATAAAAGGAGATGCAGGGAGAGACTCAGGGTGAGATTTGAGCAACATGCTGAGGAGACCTGAAGAAAAAAGTCAGCCAGGACTGAAGGCAAGGTAACTAACCAAGGGGTAGACAGAATAGTTAAAGTGGTTAAATATGTTACAAGCTCGTCAGGGAATGAGTCAAAGCTCATAGCCTAGCCATTTAATAATAAATAATTAGCTTCAGTTTCATCATTCTGGGAGTAAGGGCTGGAGAGGAACAACAGATTAAGTTTTTGTACAGGGAAAGCATGCTCCAATTCAAAGATAGACATTTTGGGAATTGGTGCCTAAGAATATACACTTTTGCAAGGAGGTTGACTAGAGGCTCAGTGGCCAGATCTTGGCATGTGGTGCTCTGTATAGTTCTGGTCCTCAGCTTCCATGGAAGGTCATCCCTGAGTACCCATCTAAATCACCCCAGGAACCACATGGCTTCATTTCACTTAACTTATTTTCAAGCATATTTCATTAATACGTGTTTATGTGCCTATCTAGATGGTAATTGCTGTTTTTCCCACTAAATAGAAGGCACTGAAGAAGCTGAGGGGTTACTTTAGTCCTTAAGTACAGTAAAGTTAGCAACAAGTAAGTTTCTAGGATTAAAGAAGCCAGCAAGGGTTAACCATATCCTTTCACAGGCAAGGAAACTCTGTGGGGCTATAGTGTCCTCTCTGCAGCCTTACTCTAAAACATTTTCTTCATTTAAGAATCTAGGAGAGAAATGCACATAGATGGAGGACATGAGGGTGTACAACATAAAAATCTAGTTTATGGTTTTTGAAAAGAATAAACAATTTATTATTTTAAATGCAATAATTCAACAGCTTGGTGTAATACCACACACAGCTGATCTTATTAGTGATGATTTCATATTGTTCAGTTAATCTCCAGGTGTGTATTTTATGAAACTATGGTAAAAAGGAAAAGAAAAAGGGTCAATTCCCCACTATCTCCCAAAGCCATGTGTTCACATATTATTCATTTCATGAAGTTTATAGAATGAAGTAGCCCAACTTGGGAATTTTTCCATTCAAACAATTCTAAATATTGCAGTGAAAGAATTATTTTCTATATTGTGAAATAACTTTGATCAAATAAACGTATACAGAACAATAAAAGCATCAATGTACTTACCAACTGGCTTTATCAAATCTTAATGTCTTGACTTTCATCATATTCCAATATATCTAAGACCATCTTCATAAAACTTCCTTTATCACACTCATCCTCTCCCTCATAGGCCGTAGTTACCTTGATTTGGTTTTATATTCTGTTTGCTTTTATGATTATATATACATACATATGTATATATAAATATTTGTTTATTTGTATATATATATATATATATATATAATTTATAATTTTCCGGATGTAAGGAAGAACATAATTTTTATCCATATATGTAACTGTTCTTTGAAATCCCTTAATTATTCCCTTGTTTGCTAAAGGTAATCTTGAATTTTTTACGTTGACATTGATAGTTCATATGATTCACACACACACACACACACACACACACACACACACACAATTCTGGAACAAGGTTAAGCTGTGTATATTATTGTGCAAATAATGTTAACCTACACACCATGCCATTCTGTATTAAGACATTATAATCAAGTACTGGTGTGATGAGATCACTAGACGTCATAAGGGTGCCATCTTGACTTTACATGCCCCAAAGTACAATCCTACCCTTATGCTTTGAATTCAATTAAATTTTTATGGTTGACTATAATTTTTTTTTTGGGGGGCGATGTAGTCAGTCTACTGAATGATCTAATAGTTACTATGTTTGTTAAATTAGCAAGTGCTCATAAAATTCCTTTGTATACTATGTGACATATACAATGCCTGAAATTGACACATTGTCCTTATATGAAAATGAATGTTGATGCGATTCTTTTTCTTCAGCAATTGACTTAGTTAATTTTGTCATTTGTTTAAAAATAATATATTAGGACATTAGTTAATTTGATTAGTACTTCACAACTGAGTGTATCCTTTTAAGCAGTTCTTACTGTGATATAACATCTAGGACAATTAGCTTCAAGGCTCAAAGTTTAATTTTTATCAATATATCAGTGTTTTCAATCTCTGTGGTCAGGGGCTTTGGGGTCTGTGGCTCTTTGATACCTCATGGTGAGAGCATGTGCTGAAAGATGCCTCATCACTTCATGGCAAAGAGAAAGCTAAGAGAAAGAGAAGAAAGAGCTAGGGTCGTGATATTACCTTCAAGGAACCCCCAAACCCCTGCCCCAGTGACATAGCTTCTTTCTACAAGGCCTGCTTTTTGAGGTTCTGGCATCCACTGGGAGGAAATCTTTATTGCATGGGCATTTGCAGATCTTTTGATAGAGTTAAGCACAATCCCTATATATATCCATACAGATAGTGTGTGTGTGGATATAGAGATAGTGTGTGTGTATGATATGATATGATATGATATGATATGATATGATATGATACGATATATTTATATCATATCACATATATTATATATATTATACATATATATCATATCGTATCGTATCATATCATATCATATATCATATCATATCATATCATATCATATCATATCATATATCATATATCATATATCATATCATATCATATCATATCATATATTCAATCAAATGCTCTGGGTTTTCAGTATTAGTGAGTAATAGCAGCCACAATGGTCTTGAATCTGTTTAGATAGGTTTAATGGCATCCATTGGAAATTGTAAGCCTGACCTTTATTAAGAACATAGTTGATTCTTATACATTAATCCTATATAATTGTACATATTAACCATACATAACTATGTTTTGAGGTCTCTTAATTCTTCTAGTTATATGGTATATAGACAATTTCTGGACGTTTTGTCTTGACATTGATAGAACATACAGATAATCTACATTTTGTCTTTCTGTGGTTTCCTTTCCTCCCTTTCTCCCTACTTTTGTCCTTGTGTTGTCTAGAGCAATATAAGTAATCTGCTTCTTAACTTGAAGACTCTGTGTTTACCTCTTGTTCTTATTCACTTATTCATCATATATAGCTTTCAGGGGTTTTAATGGTTTTCTTTCACATATGCGTGTGTGTGTGTGTGTGTGTGTGTGTGTGTGTGTGTGTAATTATATATTCCAGTGTTGGTGTGCAGGAATGTACGAGTATGTATGCACAAGTATGCCTGAGTGCTTGTAAGTAATGTCCAGAGGGAGGAGCCAGGTATTTTCCACCATTGTCCACCTAATTTTTTTGGATATATTCTATATTTATATTTCATATCCCTTTTTCTGGTTCCCTGCTCCCCAAAGGTCCCACATGCCCTTTTACCTCCCTCTGTTCCCCCATCCACCCCTTCCCACTTCCCTGTTCTGGTATTCACCTACACTGATGCTTTGAGCCTTTCCAGAACCAGGGTCCACTCCTTCCTTCTTGTCCGACATCATTTGGTATGTGGATTGTGTCTTTGGTGTCCCAAGGTTCTAGGCTAATATCCACTTATCAGTGAGTGCATACCATGGGTATTCTTTTGAGACTGGGTTACCTTACTTAGTATGATGTTCTCCAGCTCCATCCATTTCTCTAAGAATTTCATGAATTCATTGTTTCTAATGCCTGAATAGTACTCCATTGTGAATATATACCACAATTTTTGTATCCATTCCTCTGTTTAGGGACATCTGGGTTCTTTCCAGCTTCTGGCTATTATAAATAAGGCTGCTATGAACATAGTGGAGCATGTATCTTTATTGCATGCTGGGGAATCTTCTGGGTATATGCCCAGGAGTGGTATGGCAGGGTCCTCTGGAAGTATCATGCCCAGTTTTCTGAGGAACTGCCAGACTGATTTCCAGAGTGGTTGTATTAGCTTGCAGTCCCACCAGCAGTGGAGGAGTGTTCCTCTTTCTCTACATCCTCGCCAACACCTGCTGTTTCCTGAGTTTTTAATCTTAGCCATTCTGACTGGTGTGAGGTGAAATCTCAGGGTGTGTTCTTCAGGTGAAAAATCTTTGTTTAGCTCTGTACCCCATTTTTTGATAGGGTTATTTGGTTTTCTGGGGTCTAACTTCTTGAGTTCTTTGTGTACATTGGATATTAGCCCTCTGTCAGATGTAGGCTTGGTGAAGATCTTTTCCCAATTTGTTGGTTGCTGATTTGTCCTTTTGACAGTGTCTTTTGCCTTACTCATAAAATTACAAAGTTTCTCCAAGGAACTCTTCTTATGTACTTCTTTGTCACATTCACAATGCTTCTTTAGTCACTGTTACAGAACAGATATGCATGTTCTAACATCCACGTATACATAAAGCCTGGTGTGCTCATTTACTGTTGTGCACATGCACATGTTTGTGGCTGATTGCTTCGGACTGCAGAACCTCTCAGTGTGCTCATCACTGGGAGACTGATTTTCCCTCTCTTCATGGCCATTAGTTCCTAGGATTAAGGCCTTGAGAGATGTTCCCACGTATGTCTGTATGCATACTCGTCATCATGAAAGTCTTGTTTAGGTGACCATATTTGTCTCCATCTGCAGCAAGAAGACGCATCTTCAATGAGGGGTGAGAGCTGCTCTCACCTGTAGGTCAAAGGTTGAGAATTTGGAATGCAGATGGAAATGATGCTGGCTTAGGAGATTGGCAGCAATAGGGAGGTTCTTCTCTAAGATCCTCGGCCTCACTAGTTAGCTTGGTTTCCTGCACCTGTCATCACTCTCTCCTACTGAGTGTGCCTTACATTCAACTAGATAGCTGTACAAAGAGATAAGAGTGGATCGATTTGAATTCGTCTGCATGCTAGCCGGGCAAGGAGAATTCTAAGAGCACACTGGAATCCAAGACACTGTTTAATATAAAGTCCACTTGAATGATGGTACATGGGGCTGATGAAGATGATAAGATTTCTCCCTCTTGATTGGGTTACTAAAAATTGATAATAAATTAGCAAGAAAGACAGTGGCTAGCTTCTGGAGGTGACCATTAGGAGATGAAAACAAACATTTCCTAAGAGACAGTAAGAAAACAAGGACCTTAGGCCAATAGGTTCCAAGGACAGAGTCTGCCATGGGACCCAGTGTAGAAATGTCATCTTGATTACATTCGTGTGAGAGTCTGAGCACAGAATATGGTTTCTGATTTTATAAACTGATGAAAGATTAAATGACAGCCATCTTAAGTGACCTTAGTGTGATAATCTGTTATCCAGCAAAGGGGAGTGTGTGTGTGTGTGTGTGTGTGTGTGTGTGTGTGTGTTTTATTTGACATCTATTATTGAGGGAGGTAAGTTAGCATATAAGGCATTTTAAATTTTCTATGTTGAGGTCATAATTTTGAGGTTTCATAAAATTATAATACTTATTTTATCTTTTACAATGGTCTTTTTTTATTATAGTCTGATTTTGTCTACAACTTTATCTCATATTATATGAACATATTGATAGCATGCAGTCTTGTAGTTTGCCAGAATGTCATTGTTTATTTTACTTGTTTTCAATATTTAATATTTTTAGGAAAAAAATGTATAGTTGGTTTCTAAAATGAAATCATGTTACTTTTTTCACTTTCCCACATTTCTTCTCTATTACTTTAGGATTATATATATTTTTTCAATTATTTGGTGATAACCCTCATATATTAATAGTTATTTTTACATTAATTGAAAACTAATATTTCATATACCTATATACAAATGCATATTATATAATAAAGGTTCTTAGCCTTTTACAATCTAATTATGCCTATTTTTATTTTTTATTTTTCAAGAAGTTTTATTAATGTGCATGGCTGTTGTCCCTATTTGTATGTCTCTGCACCCCATATATGACGTTCCTGCAAAAGCCAAAAGTTGATTTTTGATCCCCCTGAGACTAGATAGACAGACAGTTGTGACCCTCCACATGGATTCTGGGAGCCGAAACTGAGTCCTGGGTTACAACAGGTCTAGTTAATTCTTTTATTGGTATTGATTTATATAATCAATACTATTTTAGCTCCTCATATCTTTCTCAATGTTTCGAGCTTATATATCTTAACTTTGTGTTGAATTACTTTTATAATATTCTGTAGTTCAATCTTTATGTTCTCAATATTTACTAAATGGTAAATGATTTGTGCCTTCTGCAGAAGGACAATTTAACTGGGTATAAAATTATGGTTGACAACTTTACTCTTCCAGAACTTTGTAGTTTCTGTTCCATTATTTTGGTTTTCATTTTAAAAATAATCAGAGGAAGTCTTCTACACTCTTCTTAGTAAGATCATGATATCTAACCCTTTTCCCTACATCTGAATAGTTATTGGAACTCTTCACCCCATATAATGTGGTAGAAATTGTACAATATTAATTTGTGGGCATGAGCATTGAAATCTTGTCAATTTATACATTCTTACTCTGGGGTTGTTTTATATAGAGAAGTCACTTGCATTCAAAGGCTTGACTGCTCAAATGTTCCCAGCATTATGGGGAAATTCATCTGGAACACATGAAATGGTTGCATAGAGGTGGTTGCTTCTGGTCAAAAGAAAAATCTGGGCATTAAGAATATACGCGTGTTGCTCGTGCCTCTCTTGATGTGGGCAGATGTGATCCGAGATTGAATACATAACTCAGCCCATTGTTTCTGCTTGCTATGCCTGTCTGAGCCACCCACTAATGGTAGCATTGCAAAGAAGAGAGTAGCCGCTCCCATCATAATTTGCTGAAATTGCTGGCTTACCAAATTGTGAACATTACAGAAATCAAATCCAATTGTGAAATTTATACTTTATTAATACACATTCTTGTTTTGCCTTTATCTTTTCCAAAAAAAGTAAATTATCTGAAAATGAAAGCAAAACAAATCCCACCTTACACTTCATTCCCAATACATGCAGGCACTCAGTAACCACTTGGTAAATGAGGATCTATTCTTGGGAAGTTTTTACTGCTCACATTTTTGTACTTCTGTGGTTTAAATTTTTATTTTAATAATTTTTCATTATTGTTTATCTGGCTCTCTACAATCTACTAAGAAAGACGTTTAAAAAGAATAGATAGGTCTCGAACTTCAGTTCGATCGGCAAATACAATACTTTGTTCTCTTTATGTATTTGAGGACATCTTGTACTTTCTGTCCTGAGAATTTCATAGCCATGGATGACAGAAGAAACCAACCACAAAATAAATGCTGGCTTGAGTAAGTAGCAAGGGACCAGTGGGAAATTTGGAGCTAAGATTTGTATATTACTTAATCACATTTAATTTAAAATCTGGGAAACATCAAAATGCTTCCTCCAAATGAGCCCTAGCTCCTCTGTGCATGAGATGATGAGACAGCTACTTGCTGGTTCCTGGACATCTGCCGTTCTGTGTTTCCATGGGCAGCTGCTGAGGGAGAATCTGGTCTGCTTATTGTCCCCATCAGTCGGTTATTTCACATCCACCTTCCAAAGACAATTCCTTTGCAACAGCATCTCTTAAAATAGAGCTTGGGGAAAGCAACTGCTTGTTTATTTGTTCATTTATTTATTCACATCCAACTCTGTACTAGAAATTTAAGTTGGATTTTTAGACATAAACTGTAATAATATAAAGTTAAAGGAGGGAGAATGGAGGAAAGGAAAAGAAAGATGTAAAGTCATGAAAATAAAGGACATAAAGTGTCCTGGTACAACACTTAGAAAACTCAAAGCAGAATGACCTTCTCTCCTCCAGTGTCTGGCGAGCTGACACTTGTCTCTGTCACAGGAAAGTGGGAACTAGTTGTACTGTTCAGTGTCTGCAGTATTAACATAGGACAGCTTTTCAGAAGTGCAGTTGTTCTTGGCTCCCACACTAGTCAGACATTTTTCCTAGGCTCCTCATGAAGAGGACCCAGGAGGAAGGAAAGAATCTCATCTGAATTGTGCTTTAGTATGCCAGCACTTGAGAGAGACTGGGAGGATTACAGGATCCAGAGACACAGTTCCATGTATGTTTGTGTTTCTACTTGGCCACATTGCCAGACACACAGAAAGTACTTTGATTACAAGTTCCTCATGCTCAACCAAACATTAAAATGGAAGAAAGCTCACAATATGTTAATATTTAACCCAAAGTTATCTAGGAGATGTTCCTCAGAGGAGCTGATCGTGGTATCTAACTAGACTTCCAGCTTCATTTCCAGCTCTGTTGCTATAGAAAAGCCATCCTGTCTATATGCAAGCACTGACACCACTGAGAGTCAAGCAAATAACACTTGTGCAAAAGTGAATATTATTTGGGGAATGTCCACTTAGCATCTGTAGTCCGCACTGCAGTCCAGAGACCTTTGCGAGTAAGGAAGAAAACAGATTCTGTGACTTTACATCCTCCATCTCCTACACAAAACACTGCTTAATTATCTATTGGACCCCCTTAATTATCTCCAACCAAGTTTTGTTTTATTTGTTAGAATCTAATTTTTCTCATTTGTTAAATGTCAAGAATAAATTTGAAATTTCTACCAATAATATATTGTTAACATCAAAGTTCAGTTTTCCAAGCCAGCTTTCTTGTCTTTATCAGCATTTATATCCCTGAACAATCATGACACTGTGGTCCCAAAGACATTTGTTATTGTGTGGCTTAAAGTCTGAGTGCAAAGGGGGTGACTGACAGGGCGGGCATTGTTCAGTGCTGTGTTGCAACCGTCCACCTAGGCTATGTGAGAAAGCTCAAAGGTAAAGAAAGTCAAGACACAAGATGAGATTGTTCTAGTACTATGGCCCTGCTCCACCCCCAGAAGTGGTAAAATGTGTAGAACAATGCTACACATTTTATGTTGGTAAAGAATGAGACAGTACTCCTCTCTATTTTATTTGATCAATATTTTCTTTACTTGAAAAAGTAGCCTCTGTGTGAAAAATCAGGAAAGCTTATATTTTGGGCTTGCCTTTCTACCTCTGTCCAGTGGAGAAGACTCTCATGATAGCCTTCCTGCCTTCTCCACCCCACTAAACTTGAGCACTGGAAAGGAGACCCCCCCCCCCCGTAGATCTTCTTCCTTTCCCATCCCTATTTTTGGTCTTAGGATTTGCTCTGTTAATGGTAACGAACATGTCTCTGTAAGTCCACATGTGTGATGAAGAGCTTTTGCTACTGCTTTACAGACAAGGCTGTAGAGAAGACATGGAGCAAATCAGGGTCACCTTGGGGTTGAGAGAAGATAAAGCCTTACATGGTAGCCTTACAGTGAGCATCCAGATGAGGTGGGCTGTCAACCTATGTTGTTAAGGGAAATCACAGTCATTAAAAAATGAGTATTGCACCCTCTTAGTATTTGACAGTCTTTGTCCAGTGGAATCTGTTGGTACCCCAAGCACTTATACCTGGAGGCAAAAATCTGCTGACATTTTACACGTGTGAAGCTCTCAGTGCACAGAGCTGTAAATGACTTGGGCAGACCAGTATATGGAATATATCCTGTTTGCTTTGACAAGTGACTTCCTTCAACTTTGGCTGTCCTTTTGAGCACCGAAGAGAGGTTAAAGCAAGATGATGATGGATGTTCATCTAGGTCATCCAGACTCAGATCTCACCAGTCATCCCCTGCAGAGTCATCTCTTCAGAATTAGTGTGCAGTGAAATTGATATTTGTAGAGCTTACTTAAAGTAAATGTGGAGTGTAGGTGGTGGTGGATAACATAGACAGGCAGGGTCCGGGAGAGGACAACCAAACTTGTGGTCTTGCTTTCATTAGAAACTAGAACCATAGAAGGAACATGTCATTGGTCAGCACAGCTCTAAGTCGAGATGAGACACCTAGTTCACCTTTGGGACTACAATTTTTGTTTCTTCAAAAAAGATAAGAAAAATGTTTTGATTTATTTAATATTTAAATAACTCATGCAAAAAAAAAAAAAAAAAGGAAAAAACCAGAAAGTTAACACAGAGATTCCTTAGGAAGCACTTTCACAAAATCCACTCTGTCAAAAACTTGCAACCATCCACCAATGAAAACTTGGTTCTTTCCAACAGTCTGTCTGAGGATACAAATTATTCTTAAATGCAGGCCCAATAATCAACAGTAGACAATGCAAAACATTCTCAATGGCATCATTGGAGGTTTTATGACGCATTATATTTTGTCGGTTTTTCTTGTTTTGTACTGTTTTATTTTACATTAAAGATCTGTTGTATATATATTGTGGCTTGTGTTTTTATGGGATTTTGTGTGTACAAATATGTGTGTCTGTGCATCTGTGCATGCTTCTTATGGTCTTCTGTTTGTTTGTTTGTTTTTTTTGTCCTGGTCTGCCTTATTTATTTGTTGTTTATATTATTATTATTATTATTATTATTATTATCATTATCATCATCACCATCATCATCATCATCATCATCATCACCATCAATATTATGGCTTTCTAAGAAGAAACTCAAAGAGTGTGGATTTAGATGGGAGGGCAGGGGAAGAGGATCTTGGAAGAATTGGGAAAGGAAGATTGTAATCAGAATATATTTTATGAAAAATTTATTTTCGATAAAAGAAAAATAGAATGGAAAAATCAGATCAAACCAAAACAAATAAAACCAAACAACAACCAAACAACAACAACAACAACACCTACAATATCCCAATCTAGCAGTGTGATACTTGGCCAATCATGCAGCTTTACCGGATGTCATGTTCTTCATTTCTGTATGAGGTACACTCCGTTTTCACCACTTGGTCTCCACTCATCCAGGTCTCAGGCATCTCAGCAGTTTCTCAGGGGAAAAGCTGCTCCCCTGCTTTGTAGATTGTCTTTTGTATTCAGTGACGTCAAACGGTTGTCAAGATCTTTATTGGAAAGGAGAGAAGTTTGGACGTGGATTATGAATGTCTGGCTCTAAGAGAATGCCATGTCTTTCATGGTATGAAATTGTTGACAACTTCTCACATAATTAGGGCACTTTAGAGTCTATTGACTGCACTGCTCTACTGGTGTTCACAGGCACTTCACAATTTTATAGTTCTTCGCGATCATTATCATAACAGCACTTGTTGTTATTAAAATCAGTGAACATGATTCAGTCATAAAGACACTGGGCAGAATCTGTACTGACCCCTTAATATTCTTAGGATGTTGCCACTTGCCACTGAGTAAATAATTATTTGTTACACTAAATGAGATTTCTTGTGTTCAATGTTATTTTCTCTCATAAACAGAATGCTTAAAAGTATGGTAATTTGACTTCAGTTTTATTCAAAGATTTTGGTGGTCGTGATGACAATAGAGAATATTTGGTGCTCTTTGCTCGTTTTTACATAAATTTCCTCATTTAGTGCTACTCAGTAACCTGACACAGTTGTAGCCGTTATTGATTCTAGTGAAGGAAATGGAAGCAGGGATCAAATGACTAGTCTGAGCCATGTACTTTAGCAACCAGAGCATCAGGAATCAAAACCAGTGAATTGGCTGTTGCACAGTTTTTTTGTTTTTGTTTTTTTTTTTTTTTTTTTTTAGTTATTTTTATTTTCTATATTCTATGTTTACATTTCAAAGGCTTTCCCCTTTCCCAGTTCCCACCCACCATAGTTCCCATAGTTCTTCTCCCCCCCAACTATTCCCCAATCATTCCCCCTCCCCCCTCGGTTTCTTTACTAAACTGGATGCAATCTTTACATGCCCAGGGTCCTCTCCTTTCTTCTTCTTGGGAATCATTTGACTTGCTATTTGTGTCTTGAGTATTTAGTGCTTCTGGGCTCATTAATATCCACTTATCAGTGATTGCATTTCATGTGCATTCTTTTGTGATTGGGTTAGCTCACTCAGGATGATATTTTCCAGGTCTAACCATTTACCTACAAATTGCATGAATTCATTATTTTTAATTGCTGAGTAGTATTCCATTGTATAAATATACCACATTTTCTGTATCCATTCCTCCTTTGAGGGATATTTGGGCTCCTTCCAATTTCTGGATATTATAAACAAGGCTGCTATAAACATAGTGGAGCATGTGTCTTTATTGCATGTAGGGGAATCCTCTGGGTATATGCCCAGGAGTGGTATGGCAGGGTCCTCTGGAAGTGACATGCCCAATTTTCTGAGGAACCGCCAAACTGATTTCCAGAGTGGTTTTACCATTTTGCAATCCCACCAACAGTGGAGGAGTGTTCCTCCTTCTCCACATCCTCGCCAGCACTTGTTGTCTCTTGAGTTTTTAATCTTAGCCATTCTGACTGGTGTGTGGTGGAATCTCAGGGTTGTTTTGATTTGCATTTCCCTGATGACTAATGATGTTGAACATCTCTTAAGGTGTTTCTCGGCCATCCGAATTTCTTCTGGTGAAAATTCTTTGTTTAGCTCTGTGCCCCATTTTTAGATAGGGTTATTTGTTTCTTTGCGGTCTAACTTCTTGAGTTCTTTGTATATATTGGATATTAGCCCTCTGTCGGATGTGGGGTTGGTAAAGATCTTTTCCCACTTTGTTGGTTGCCGTTTTGTCCTTCGGACAGTGTCCTTTGCTTTGCAGAAACTTTGTAATTTTATGAGGTCCCATTTGTCGATTCTTGATCTTAGTGCGTACGCTATTGGTGTGCTGTTCAGGAACTTTTCCCCTGTGCCCAAGTCCTCCAGGGTCTTCCCAAGTTTCTTTTCTAATAGTTTCAGTGTGTCTGGTTTTATGTGGAGGTCCTTGATCCACTTGGAGTTGATCTTAGAGCAAAGAGATAAGAGTGGGTCAATTCGCATTCTTCTGCATGTTGACCTCCAGTTGAACCAGCACCATTTGTTGAAAAGGCTATCTTTATTCCATCGGATGGTTGTGGCTCCTTTATCAAAGATCAAGTGACCATAAGTCTGTGGGTTAATTTCAGGGTCTTCAATCCTGTTCCATTGATCTGTTTGCCTGTTGCTATACCAATACCATGCAGTTTTTAACACAATTGCTCTGTAGTACTGCTTGAAGTCAGGGATATTGATTCCCCCAGAAGTCCTTTTATTGTTGAGAATAGTTTTAGCTATCCTGGGTTTTTTGTTGCTCCAGATGAATTTGAGAATTGCTCTTTCTAGATCTATGAAGAATTGAGTTGGGATTTTGATGGGGATTGCATTGAATCTGTATATTGCTTTTGGCAAGATGGCCATTTTTACTATATTGATCCTGCCAATCCAGGAGCAAGAAATATTTTTCCATCTTCTGAGGTCTTCTTCGATTTCTTTCTTCAGGGACTTGAAGTTCCTGTTATACAGATCTTTCGCTTGTTTGGTTAGAGTTACGCCAAGATACTTTATGTTGTTTGTGGCTATTGTGAAGGGTGTTATTTCCCTAATTTCTTTCTCTGCCTGCTTGTCCTTTGAGTACAAGAAGGCCACTGACTTGCTTGAGTTAATTTTATAACCTGCCACTTTGCTGAAGTTGTTTATCAGCTGTAGAAGTTCTCTAGTGGAGTTTTTTGGGTCGCTTAGGTAAACTATCATATCGTCTGCAAATAATGATAGTTTCACTTCTTCCTTTCCAATTTGTATCCCTTTGACTTCCTTATGTTGTCTAATTGCTCTTGCTAGAACTTCAAGTACTATATTGAAAAGATATGGAGAGAGAGGGCAGCCTTGTCTAGTCCCTGATTTTAGTGGGAATGCTTCAAGTTTCTCTCCATTTATTTTGATGTTGGCTACTGGTTTGCTGTAGATTGCTTTTACGATGTTTAGGTATGGGCCTTGAATTCCTGCTCTTTCCAAGACTTTTAGCATGAAAGGATGCTGAATTTTGTCGAATGCTTTTTCAGCATCTAATGAGATGACCATGTGGTTTTTTTCTTTCAGTTTGTTTATGTAGTGGATTACATTGATGGATTTCCGTATATTGAACCATCCCTGCATCCCTGGGATGAAGCCTACTTGATCATGGTGGATGATCGTTTTGATGTGCTCTTGGATTCGGTTAGCAAGAATTTTATTTAGTATTTTTGCATCTATATTCATCAGAGAAATTGGCCTGAAGTTCTCTTTCTTTGTTGGATCTTTTTGTGGTTTAGGTATTAGCGTAATTGTGGCTTCGAAGAATGAGTTGGGCAGTGTCCCTTCTGTCTCTATTTTGTGGAATAGTTTGGAGAGTATTGGTGTTAAGTCTTCTTTGAAGGTCTGGTAGAATTCTGCACTAAAACCATCTGGTCCCGTACTTTTTTTGGTTGGGAGGCTTTCTATAACCCCTTCTATTTCTTTAGGGGTTATGGGACTATTTAGCTGGTCTACTTGATGCTGATTTAATTTTGGTATTTGATATCTGTCTAGGAAATCGTCCATTTCCTCCAGATTCTCCAGTTGTTTTGAGTATAGACCTTTGTAGTAGGATCTGATGATCTTTTGAATTTCCTCAGTTTCTGTTGTTATGTCTCCCTTTTCATTTCTAATTTTGTTAATTTGTATACTGTCTCTGTGTCCTTTGGTTAGTCTGGCTAAGGGTTTATCTATCTTGTTGATTTTCTCAAAGAACCAGCTCCTGGTCTTGTTGATTCTTTGTATGGTTCTCTTTGTTTCTATTTGATTGATTTCAGCCCTGAGTTTGATGATTTCTTGTCTTCTACTCCTCCTGGGTGAATTAACTTGTTTTTCTTCCAGGGCTTTAAGGTGTGCCATTAAGCTGCTAGTGTATGCTCTCTCCAGTTTCTTTTTGGATGCACTTAGAGCTATGAGTTTTCCTCTTAGCACTGCTTTCATTGTGTCCCATAGATTTGGGTAGGTTGTACCTTCATTTTCATTGAATTCTAAAAAGTCTTTGATTTCTTTTTTTATTTCTTCCTTGACCAAGGTGTCATTGAGTAGAGTATTGTTCAGTTTCCATGTGTATGTGGGCTTTCTGTTGTTTTTGTTGCTATTGAAGACCACTCTTACTCCATGGTGATCTGATAAGAGGCATGGGATTAGCTCGATCTTCTTGTATTTGTTGACATCTGTCTTGTGACCGATTATATGGTCTATTTTGGAGAAGGTACCATGCGGTGCTGAGAAAAAGGTATATTCTTTAGCTTTAGGATGAAATGTTCTATATATATCTGTTAAATCCAATTGGTCCAGAGTTTCAATTAGTTTCACTGTGTCCCTGTTTAGTTTCTGCTTTCCTGATCGGTCCATTGAGGAGAGTGGGGTGTTGAAGTCACCCACAATTATTGTGTTAGGTGTAATGTGTGCTTTAAGCTTTAGTAAGGTTTCTTTTACGAAGGAGGGTGCCCTTGCATTTGGAGCATAGATGTTCAGTATTGAGAGCTCTTCCTGGTGGATTTTCCCTTTGGCCAGCAAGAAGTGACCTTCTGAGTCTCTTTGGATGATTTTAGGTTGAAAGTCAATTTTATCTGATATTAGAATGGCTACTCCAGCTTGTTTCCTGAGACCATTTGCTTGTAAAATTGTCCTCCAGCCTTTTACTCTAAGGTAGTGTTTGTCTTTAACACTGAGATGTGTTTCCTGTATGCAGCAAAATGTAGGGTCCTGTTTCTGTATCCAGTCTGTTAATCTATGTCTTTTTATTGGGGAATTGAGTCCATTGACGTTAAGAGATATTAAGGAATAGTAATTATTACCTCCAGACATTTTTGAAATTATATTTATTTATCTTATTTATTTTTTATATTCGAGAGGTTATCTTCTTTTGGGTTTGATGAGAGGAGGTTTCTATCTTGCTTCTTCCCGGGTGTAGTTTCCGTCCTTGTCTTGGTGTTTTCCCCCTATTATCCTTTGTAGGGCTGGATTTGTGGAGAGATATCTTGCAAATTTGGTTTTGTCATGGAATACCTTGATGTCTCCATCAATGGCAATTGAGAGTTTTGCTGGGTAAAGTAGTTTTGGCTGAAGTTTGTGTTCTCTTAGAGTTTGCATGATATCTGCCCAGGATCTTCTAGCTTTCATGGTCTCAGGTGAGAAGTCTGGTGTTATTCTGATAGGTTTTCCTTTATATGTTACTTGGCCTTTTTCTCTTGCTGCCTTTAGTATTCTTTCTTTGTTTATTACATTTGGAGTTTTGATTATTATGTGACGGGATGTATTTCTGTTCTGGTCCAGTCTGTTTGGGGTTCTATAGGCTTCTTGTATATTCATGGGCATCTCTCTCCTTAGGTTGGGGAAGTTTTCTTCCATAATTTTATAGAAGATATTAGCTGGCCCTTTAACTTGTAAATCTTCACTCTCGTCTATACCTATAATCCTTAGGTTTGGTCTTCTCATAGTGTCTTGGATTTCCTGGATGTTTTGGGTTACCACCTTTTTGCATTTAGTATTTTCTTTGACTGTTGAATCAATGGTTCCTATGTTATCTTCGGCTTCTGAGATTCTGTCTTCTATCTCTTGTATTCTATTGTTGATACTTGCGTCTATGACCCCTGATTTCTTCCCCAGGTTTTCTATCTCCAATGTTGTCTCCCTCTGTGATTTCTTAGTTGTTTCTACTTCTGTTTTTAGTATCTGGATGGATGTGCTCAGATCTTTCGCTTGCTTGATTGTGTTTTCATGTATTTCTTTAATAGATTTTTGTGCTTCCTCTTTCATAGCTTCTACTTGTTGGCCCACGTTCTTCTGTAGTTCTTTAAGTGACTTTTGTCTTTCTTCCTTATTGTCTTCTTCTCTTTGATCCATCTTCTCCTGCATTTCTTGAAGTGATTTTTGTATTTGCCTCGTAAAGGCTTCTAACTTTTGATCCATTTTCTCCTCTATTTCTTTACGAGATTTTTCTATGTGTTCAGCTACCAGCATCCTGACCAGTGATTTTATATCCAAGTCTTGTTTTTCTGGTGTTTTAGGGTATCCAGGGATTCCTGTTGTTGGAGAACTGGGTTCAGATGCTGTCATGTTGCCTTGATTTTTGTTAGTAACGTTCCTTCGTTTTCCTTTTGCCATCTGGTTATTTCTGGTTTTAGTTGGCCTTGTTGTCAGTGGCTGGTGTTTGAATCTCCTGTGAGGCTGGGCTCACCTGTTGTTTCTCTATTGGTGAATATGTGTGACTGCTGCTTTAAGGGATCATAAGCTGGCTGCCACCCATGCGATTGTAGCCCCTGTTGGAGTCTGTCTACCTGGGCTTCTCCAGCTGTGTCCTGGTTGCAAGGAACTCCGAGAGCCTAGCAGATCCCCCGTGAGGGTAGCCCTGGAAGGGGTGTTTACCTGGGCCTTTCCAGCTGTGTCCTGGTTGCAATATGGAGGCCCGCCGCTACACCGCTAGTCTAGGGGCCGGCGAGCTGGTTGCAGAACGCAGCTTAGGTGCTCACCCGAGGGCGGGGATGTCCCACAGAGCCTGGGCCTTTCCAGCTGTGTCCTGGTTGTGATATGGAGGCCCGCCGCTACCCCGCTGGTCTAGGGGCCGGCGAGCTGGTTGCAGAACGCAGCCTATGTGCTCACCAGAGGGCGGGGATGTCCCACAGAGCCTGGGCCTTTCCAGCTGTGTCCTGGTTGCAATATGGAGGCCCGCCGCTACACTGCTGGTCCAGGGGCCGGCGAGCTGGTTGCAGAAGCAGCCTTGGTGCTCACCAGAGGGCTCGGGGATGTCCCACAGAGCCTAGGCGGGACTCCGCCTGCTTGGCTCGGAGACCCTAGCAGATACCCCCGTGAGTGTAGCCCTGGAAGGGGTGTTTACCTGGGCCTTTCCAGCTGTGTCCTGGTTGCAATATGGAGGCCCGCCGCTACACCGCTGGTCTAGGGGCCGGCGAGCTGGTTGCAGAACGCAGCTTAGGTGCTCACCCGAGGGCGGGGATGTCCCACAGATCCTGGGCCTTTCCAGCTGTGTCCTGGTTGCAATATGGAGGCCCGCTCCTACACCGCTGGTCCAGGGGCAGGCGAGCTGGTTGCAGAAGCAGCCTTGGTGCTCACCAGAGGGCTCGGGGATGTCCCACAGAGCCTAGGCGGGACTCCGCCTGCTTGGCTCGGAGACCCTAGCAGATACCCCCGTGAGTGTAGCCCTGGAAGGGGTGTTTACCTGGGCCTTTCCAGCTGTGTCCTGGTTGCAATATGGAGGCCCGCCGCTACACCGCTGGTCTAGGGGCTGGCGAGCTGGTTGCAGAACGCAGCTTAGGTGCTCACCCGAGGGCGGGGATGTCCCACAGAGCCTGGGCCTATCCAGCTGTGTCCTGGTTGCGATATGGAGGCCCGCCGCTACACCGCTGGTCTAGGGGCCGGCGAGCTGGTTGCAGAACGCAGCTTAGGTGCTCACCCGAGGGCGGGGATGTCCCACAGATCCTGGGCCTTTTCAGCTGTGTCCTGGTTGCAATATGGAGGCCCGCCGCTACACTGCTGGTCCAGGGGCCGGCGAGCTGGTTGCAGAAGCAGCCTTGGTGCTCACCAGAGGGCTCGGGGATGTCCCACAGAGCCTAGGCGGGACTCCGCCTGCTTGGCTCGGAGACCCTAGCAGATACCCCCGTGAGTGTAGCCCTGGAAGGGGTGTTTACCTGGGCCTTTCCAGCTGTGTCCTGGTTGCAATATGGAGGCCCGCCGATACACCGCTGGTCTAGGGGCCGGCGAGCTGGTTGCAGAACGCAGCTTAGGTGCTCACCCGAGGGCGGGGATGTCCCACAGAGCCTGGGCCTATCCAGCTGTGTCCTGGTTGCGATATGGAGGCCCGCTCCTACACCGCTGGTCCAGGGGCAGGCGAGCTGGTTGCAGAAGCAGCCTTGGTGCTCACCAGAGGGCTCGGGGATGTCCCACAGAGCCTAGGCAGGACTCTGCCTGCTTGGCTCGGAGACCCTAGCAGATACCCCCGTGAGTGTAGCCCTGGAAGGGGTGTTTACCTGGGCCTTTCCAGCTGTGTCCTGGTTGCAATATGGAGGCCCGCCGCTACACCGCTGGTCTAGGGGCCGGCGAGCTGGTTGCAGAACGCAGCTTAGGTGCTCACCCGAGGGCGGGGATGTCCCACAGATCCTGGGCCTTTCCAGCTGTGTCCTGGTTGCAATATGGAGGCCCGCTCCTACACCGCTGGTCCAGGGGCAGGCGAGCTGGTTGCAGAAGCAGCCTTGGTGCTCACCAGAGGGCTCGGGGATGTCCCACAGAGCCTAGGCGGGACTCCGCCTGCTTGGCTCGGAGACCCTAGCAGATACCCCCGTGAGTGTAGCCCTGGAAGGGGTGTTTACCTGGGCCTTTCCAGCTGTGTCCTGGTTGCAATATGGAGGCCCGCCGCTACACCGCTGGTCTAGGGGCCGGCGAGCTGGTTGCAGAACGCAGCTTAGGTGCTCACCCGAGGGCGGGGATGTCCCACAGATCCTGGGCCTTTCCAGCTGTGTCCTGGTTGCAATATGGAGGCCCGCTCCTACACCGCTGGTCCAGGGGCCGGCGAGCTGGTTGCAGAAGCAGCCTTGGTGCTCACCAGAGGGCTCGGGGATGTCCCACAGAGCCTAGGCGGGACTCCGCCTGCTTGGCTCGGAGACCCTAGCAGATACCCCCGTGAGTGTAGCCCTGGAAGGGGTGTTTACCTGGGCCTTTCCAGCTGTGTCCTGGTTGCAATATGGAGGCCCGCCGCTACACTGCTGGTCCAGGGGCCGGCGAGCTGGTTGCAGAAGCAGCCTTGGTGCTCACCAGAGGGCTCGGGGATGTCCCACAGAGCCTAGGCGGGACTCCGCCTGCTTGGCTCGGAGACCCTAGCAGATACCCCCGTGAGTGTAGCCCTGGAAGGGGTGTTTACCTGGGCCTTTCCAGCTGTGTCCTGGTTGCAATATGGAGGCCCGCCGCTACACCGCTGGTCTAGGGGCTGGCGAGCTGGTTGCAGAACGCAGCTTAGGTGCTCACCCGAGGGCGGGGATGTCCCACAGAGCCTGGGCCTATCCAGCTGTGTCCTGGTTGCGATATGGAGGCCCGCCGCTACACCGCTGGTCTAGGGGCCGGCGAGCTGGTTGCAGAACGCAGCTTAGGTGCTCACCCGAGGGCGGGGATGTCCCACAGAGCCTGGGCCTATCCAGCTGTGTCCTGGTTGTGATATGGAGGCCCGCCGCTCTGTTGCACAGTTTTAAGAGACAGTTGACTTATATCTTTAAAACTCCACTGAACAGCATTTTAGTAATTAATTAAGTCAGTATTTAGTGAGCTATGTCCCAGACACAGTGCTGTGGAGTGGCTGATCATGAATAAATTAGATGGATTGCCATGCAGGAGGATGGAAGAGAATTCACCCACATGAGAAGGGTGGTCAACAGAATCATCCAGCTGGTTCTACATCCAGTCTTTCATCTATATCTCAAGAACATACAAGTTCTTGTTAGAGCCCAGGATTTGAATTCTCATGGTAAAGCAATCTCCTTACAAGATTGTATCTATGGTCTTTTCCAGTATTGTCACTATGGGAAAAACTGGTCATCTCAGGTCCACGTCAACCCTTTGAAAAAGTACAGGACTTTTAACAGTGGCATATTGACTCTAACAGGATATTCTAAGGACACAGAAAGCCCACCATTTAACATGCATTGTCAGTGTTTATCAGATTTTATTGTAAAACAGTTTTAGAGAACACATTTCATCTAATATATTTAATGTATTTATTTATTGCCCCTGATAAATCATATTGGATTCTTTATATGTTCATGTGTATGCTACCGAAATAATTCTCATCCAACTCAACTCTTTTTTTTATCTGAACTTTATGGTGAAGATTTGTTTTATTAATTAATTGTTTACAAATAACTTTAATAATAATTAATAATAAAATAATAATAATTTTAACATATTTTATTGGCAAATACTGTGGGTTTTCCTTCATAAGCCTGACTTCTGGTTACATCCATTTTCCCAGTATGCTCTTTCAGATTTTCATGAAGTATTAAAGTTTCCATCAAAATTTATGGTTCTTTAAATCAATTTAGTTTTCAAGTCTGCACTGGTTACGTTTTATTTAAGCTGATTTTTTTCTAGCATTCTTTTATGTAATAACGTTATGTATTTTCTAGTGCATGCATGAAATAATATATGAATGTAACTTTGGAACTGCTGAGATGAAAAAAGAATGACAGGCTTTAAGGGAAAGAAGTTAAAGGTACAAATAAAATGGAATGATGTGGAGGAAGGAGGAAGTAAAGTCCCTGGAAGAAGATGCAGAGGAGGAAGCTGAAACATTATTGTTTTTTTTTATTGGACATTTTCTTTATTTACATTTCAAATGTTATACCCTTTCCCAGTTTCCCCCGCCTTCCAGAAAACCCCTATCCCATCCTCCTTCTCCCTGCTTCTATGAGAGTGTTCTTCTACCCACCCACCCACTCCCACCTCCCCACCATTGATTCCCCTACAGTGGTGCATCTATCAAACCTTCATAGGACCAAGGACCTCTCCTCTCATTGATGGCTGACAAGGCAATCCTCTGTTACATATGCAACTGGAGCCATATGTACTCTTTGGTTGATGGCTTAGTCCCTGGGAGCTTTTTTTTGGGGGGGGGGTCTAGTTGGTTGATATTGTTGTTCTTCCTATGAGGTTGCAAACCCCTTCAGCTCCTTTAGTCTTTTCTTTAACTCCTCCATTGGGGGACCCATAGTCAGTCCAATGGTTGGCTGAGAGCCTCTGCCTCTGTATTTGTAAGGCTTTGGCAGGGCCTCTCAGGAGAGAACCATATCAGGCTCCTTTCACCAAACATTTCTTGGAATCCACAATTGTGTCAGGATTTGATGACTGTATATGGGATGAATCCCCAGGTGGGACAGTCTCTGGGTGGCCTTTCATTAGTCTTTTATCAACACTTTATCTCCATATTTGCTCCTATGTGTGTTTTGTTCCCCATCTCAAAAGAACTGAAGCATCCACACTTTGGTCTTCCTTCTTCTTGAGCTTCGTATGGTCTGTGAATTGTATCTTGGGTATTTAGAGCTTTTGGGCTAATATCCACTTATCAGTGAGTGCATACCATGTGTGTTCTTTTGTGATTGGGTTACCTCATTCAGGATGATATTTTCTAGTTCCATCCATTTGCCTAAGAATTTCATGAATTAATTGTTTTTAATAGTTGAGTAGTATTCCATTGTGTAAATGTAACACATTTTGTTATCCATTCTTCTGTTGAAGGACATCTGGATTGTTTCCAGATTATATTATAAATGAGACTGCTATGAACATAGTGGAGCATGAGTTCTTATTGCATTTTGGAGTATCTTCTGGGTATATGCCCAGGAGTGGTATAGCTGGGTTCTCAGGTAGTACTATGTCCAGATTTCTTAGGAGCCACCAAACTGATTTCCAGAGTGGTTGTGCCAGGTTGCAATCTCACCAGCAGTGGAGGAGTGTTCCTCTTTTAATGCATCCTCACCAGCATCTGCTGTCACTTGAGATTTTGATCTTAGCCATTCTGACTGGTGTGAGATAGAATCTCAGGGTTGTTTTGATTGGTATTTCCCTGATGACTAAGGATGTTGAGCCTTTCTTTAGGTGCTTCTTGTACATATTCCTCAGTTGAAAATTCTTTGTTTAGCTCTGTACCCCATTTTTAATAGAGTTATTTTATTCTCTGGAGTCTAACTTCTTTAGTTCTTTGTATATATTGGATATTAGCCCTCTGTCGGATGTAGGATTGGTAAAGATCTTTTCCCAATCTGTTGGTTGTGTTTTGTCCTATTGACAGTGTCCTTTGCCTTACAGAAGCTTTGCAATTTTATGAGGTCCCATTTGTCAATTCTTGATCTTAGAGCCTAAGCTATTAGTGTTCTGTTCAGGAACGCTCTTACAGTGCTCATGAGTTTGAGGCTCTTCTCCACTTTCTCCACTATAAGCTTCAGTGTATCTGGTTTATGTGGAGGTCCTTGATCCACTTGGACTTGAGCTTTGTACAACGAGATAATACTGGGTCTACTTGCATTTTTCTACATGCTGATCATCAGATGAATCGCACCATTTGTTATAAATGCTGTTTTTTTGCCACTGCATGGTTTTGGCTCCTTTGTCAAAGATCAAGTGATCATAGGTGTATGGGTACATTTCTGTTCTTCAATGCTATTCCATTGATCTTCCTGCCTGTCTCTGTACCAATACCATACAGTTTTTATTACTATTGCTCTCTAGTATAGCTTGAGGTCAGGGATGGTGATTTACCCCAGAATTTCTTTCTTTATTCAATATATTATTTATTTACATTTCAAATGATTTCCCCTTTCCTGGCTCCCCACTGCCCAAGAGTCCCATAATCCCTCCTCTCTCCCCCTGTTCCCCCATCCACCCCTTCCCACTTCCCTGTTCTGGTATTCCCCTACACTGATGAATTGAGCCTTTCCAGAACCAGGGGCCACTCCTTCCTTCTTCTTGGGCATCATTTGATGTGTGCATGTAGGGTATTCAAAGTTTCTAGGCTAATATCCACTTATCAGTGAGTGCATACCCTGAGTGTTTTTCTGAGACTGGGTTACCTCACTTAGGATGATGTTCTCCAGCTCCATCCATTTGTCTAAGAATTTCATGAATTCATTGTTTCTAATGGCTGTGTAGTACTCCATTGTGTATATATACCACATTTCTTTATCCATTCCTCCATTGAGGGACATCTGGGTTATTTCCAGCTTCTGGCTATTATAAATAAGGCTGCTATGAACATAATGGAGCATGTATCCTTATTACATGCTGGGGAATTCTCTGGGTCTATGCCCAGGAGTGGTATAGCAGGGTCCTCCAAAAGGGTTGTGCCCAGTTTTCTGAGGAACCACCAGGCTGACTTCCAGAGTGGTTGTACCAGCTTGCAGTCCCACCAACAGTGGAGGAGTATTGCTTGTTCTCCACATCCTTGCCATCACCTGCTGTCTCCTGAATTTTTAATCTTAGCCATTCTGACTGGTGTGAGGTGAAATCTCAGGGTTGTTTTGATTTGCATTTCCCTAATGACTATTGATGTTGAACATTTCTTAAGGTACTTCTCAGCCATCCGAAGTTCTTCAGGTGAAAGTCTTTGTTTAGCTCTGTACCCCATTTGTTGAGAATAGTTTGTGCTATCCTGGGATTTTTGTTATTCCAAATGAATTTGCAAATTGCTCTTTATAACTCTATGAAATATTGCTTTAAAATGTTGATGGGGATTACATTGAATATGTAGATTGCTTTTGGCAAGATGGCCCTTTTTACAACATTAATCCTGCCAATCCATGAGCATGGAGATTTTTCAATGTTCTGAGATCTTCTTCAGTTTCTTTCTTTAGGGACCTGAAGCTCTTGTCATACAGATCTTCTCCTTGCTTGGTTAGAGTCACAACAAGGTTTGTAATATTATTTTTGGCTGTTGTGAAGGGTGTCATTTCCCTAATTTCTTTTCTTTTCTTTTTTTTTTTTTTTTTTTTTTTTTTTTGGTTTTTTGAGACAGGGTTTCTCCGTGTAGTCCTGGCTGTCCTGGAACTCTGTAGACCAGGCTGGCCTTGAACTCAGAAATCCACCTTCCTCTGCCTCCCAAGTGCTGGGATTACAGGCGTGCGCCACCACGCCCGGCTCATTTCCCTAATTTCTTTTTCAGCCTGTTTACACTTTGAGTAGAGGAAGGCTACTCATTTGTTTGTGTTAATTTTATACCCAGCCACTTGTTGAAGTTTTTTGTTTATCAGCTTTAGGAGTTCTCTGGTGGACTTTTTGGGGTCACTTAAGTATACTATCTTCCTATGTGCAAATAGTGATATTTTGACTTCTTCCCTTTCAATTTGTATCCCTTTTACTTCCTTTTGTTGTCTAATTGTTCTATCTATAACTTGAAGTACTATATTGAATAGATAAGGAGAGAGTGGTCAGCCTTGTCTAATCCCTGGTTTTAGTGGGATTGCTTCAAGTTTCTCTCCTTTTAGTTTGATGTTGGCTACTGGTTTGCTGTACATTGCTTTTACTATGTTTAGGCATGGTCCTTGAATTGCTGATCTTTCCAAGACTTTTTACATAAAGGAATGCTCAATTTTGTCAAATGCTTTTTCAGTATCTAATGAAATTATCTTGTGTTTTTTTCCTTTGAGTTTTTTGATATAATGGATTACATTGATGGATTTCCATATATTGAACCATCCCTGCATCACTAGAGTGAAGCCTACTTGAATGTGGTGAATGAACATTTTGACGTGTTCTTGGATTCAGTTGGCACGAATCTTATTGAGTATTTTTTTCATCAATGTTCATAAGTGGAATTGGTCTGAAGTTCCCTTTCTTTGTTTGGTCTTTGTGTGCTTAGGTATAAGTGTATTTGTGGCTTCATAAAATGAATTTGATAGTGTTCCTTCTGCTTCTATTTTATGGAATAGTTTGAAGTGTATTGGTATTTGGTCTTCTTTGAAAGTCTGATAGAATTCTTCACTAAACCCATCTGGTCCTGGGCTTTTTTTGGTTGGGAGATTATTAATAACTGCTATTTCTTTAGGGGTTATGGGACTGTTTAGATAACTTATCTGGTACTGTTTTAACTTTGGCACCTGGTATGTGTGTCCATTTCTTCCAGATCTTCCAGCTTTGTTAAGTATAAGATTTTGTAGTAGGATTTGATGATTATTTGAATTTCCACGGTTTCTGTTGTTATGCCTCCCGTTTTATTTCTGCTTTTGAAATCTGGATACAGTCTCTGTGCCTTCTGATTAGTTCGGCTAAGGGTTTATCTATCTTGTTGATTTTCTCAAAGAACCAACTACTGGTTTTATTGATTCTTTGTATATTTCTTTTTGTTTCTATCTGATTGATTTCAGCTCTGAGTTTGACTATTTCCTGCTGTCTACTCCTCTTGGGTGTTTTTCCTTTTTTTTGTTATAGAACTTTCAGATGTGCTGTCAATCTGCTAGTGTTAGCTCTCTCCAGTTTCTTTTGGGGGGCACATAGAGCTATGAGTTTTCCTCTTACCACTGCTTTCATTGTGTCCCATAAGTTTTGGTATGATATGTATGTTTTCATTTTCATTGAATTCTAAAATGTTTTTAATTTCTTTATTTCTTCCATGACCAAGTTATCATTGAGTTGTTCAACTTCCATGTATATGTGTGTTTTCTGTTGTTTTGTTGGAATTTTAGACTAGCCTTAGTCTGTGTGATCTGATAGGGTACATGGGATTATTTCGGTTTTCTTGTATCTGTTGAGGCCTGTTTTGTGACCAATTATATAGTCAATTTTAGTGAAGGTATCATGAGGCGCTGAGAAGAAGGTATATTCTTTTGCTTTAGGATGAAATGTTCTATAAATACATGTTAGATCCTTTTGTTTCATAACTTCTGTTAATTTCACTATGTCTCTCTTTAGTTTCTATTTCCATGATCTGACCATTGCTGAGAGTGGGGTGTTGAAGGGTCCCACTATTATTGGGTAGGGTACAATTTGTACTTTGAGCTTTAGTAAAGTTTCTTTTATGAATGTGGGTGCCTTTGCATTGGGAGCATAGATATTCAGTACTGAGAGTTCATCTTGGTAGATATTTTCTTTGACAAGTATGAAGTGTCTTTCCTTATCTTTTTTGATAACTTTAGGTTGAAAGTCAATTTAGTGCCAGAACAGAGAAATGGTGCAGGGGGTGGGGTGGGGGAGGGGTGTGGGGTAGGAGGGGTGGTGGGGTGGTGGTGGGGATAATTGGGGAATGGGGGGGCAGGAAGAGGACTTTTATTACATATGGTGAGAGGGGAACTGGGAAAGGGGAAAGCCTTTGGAATGTAAACAAAGAATATAGAAAATTAAAAAAATTAAAAAAAAAGAATGGTAACTCCAGCTTTTCTTGGGACCATTTGCTTGAAAAATTGTTTTCTAACCTTTGACTTGGAAGTAGTGTCTGTCTTTGCACTGAGGTGCGTTTCCTGTGTACAGCAAAATGCTGAGTCCTGTTTATGTTTTATGCAGTCTGTTAGTCTATTTCTTTTTATTGGGGAATGGAGTCCATTGATGTTTAGAGACATTAAGGAAATGTGATCTTTACTTCCTGTTATTTTTGTTGTTAGAGGTGGAATTATGATTGTGTGGCTATCTTCTTTTGTGTTTGTTGAAAGATTACTTTATTGCTTTTTCTAGTGTCTAGCTTCCTTCCTTGTGATGAAATTTTCCATATATTATCCATTGTAGGACTGGATTTGTGGAAAGATATTGTGTAAATTTGATTTTGTCATGGAATATCTTGGTTTCTCCTTCTATGATAATTGAGAGTTTTGGTGAATATAATAGTCTGGGCTGGCATTTATGTTCTCTTAGGGTATGTGTGACATCTGCCCAGAATGTTCTATCTTTCACAGTCTCTGGTGAGAAGTGTGGTGTAATTCTGATAGGTCTGCCTTTATATGTTACTTGACCTTTTTCCCTTACTGCTTTTAATATTCTTTCTTTGTTTAGTGAATTTGGTGTTTTGATTATTATGTGCCAGGAGGATTTTCTGTTCTGGTTCAGTGTATTTGGAGTTCTGAAGGCTTCTTGTATGTTCATGGGCATCTCTTTCTCTAGGTTAGGGAAGTTTTCTTCTACAATTTTGTTAAAGATATTTCCTGGGCCTTTAAGATGTAAATCCTTGCTCTTGTCTATACCTATAATCCTTAGGTTTCATCTTCTTATTGTGCCCTGGTTTTCCTGGATGTTATAGGTTATGAGCTTTTTGCATTTTGCATTTTCTTTGCTTGTGTTAATATTTTCTATGGTATCTTCTGCACATGAAAGTCTCACTTCTATCTCTTGTATTCTGTTGGTATTACTTGCATCTTTTACTCCTGATTTTTCTCCTAGGTTTTCTACATCCAGAGTTGTTTCCCTTTGTGATTTCTTTATTGTTTCTATTTCCATTTTTAGATCTTGAATGGTTTTGTTCACTTCCTTTGCCTGTTTGATTGTGTTTTCCTGTAATTCTTTAAGGGATTTTTTTTATTTCCTCTTTAAGGGCTTCTACCTATTTGCCTGGTTCTTCTGTATTTCTTTAAGGGAGTTATTTATGTCCTTCTTAAAGTCCTCTACCATCATAATGAGTAGTGATTTTAGATTCAAATCTTGCTTTTCTGTTGTGATGGTGTATCCAGGACTTGCTATGTTGGGAGAACTGGGTTCTGATGATGCCACATTACCTTGGTTTCTGTTGCTTATGTCCTTACACTTGCCTCCTGCCATATGATTATCTGTAGTGCTACCTGCCCTCGCTATATCTGACTGCAGCCTGTCCTTCCTGTGATCCTGGTTGTGTCTCCTCATAATCCTGCTATCTCTGTGATCCTGTGAATCTGTGATCCTGTGATCCTGAGATCCTGGGTGTGTCAGAGTTCCTGGGAGTCAAACTGCCTCTGGGACCCTGAGATAATGGTATGACCAAGCTCCTGTGATCCTGTGATCCTGTGATCCAGTGATCCAGTGATCCTGTGATCCTGTAATCCTGGGCATGTTAGAGCACCTGGGAATGGAGCTTCCTCTGGGTGTTGTGGGGCTGACTGCAGAGTCTACACCCAAAGTATGAAGTTGAAACATTCTATCTCTCAGCCTGGGGAATAAAAACAATTGCCTCTCATCTGTTCTTTGGAAATCAATAAAGGTTTGGAAATCAATAAAGGGTGTAGAGACCTACAGGAAAACATTGGATAGAACTTGGGAAGTCTTGTGGAAGAGTTTTGAGAAGGACTGAGAAGTCCAGAGGGCATAGGGACTCCATAAGAAGACCACATATTCAACTAATATGGACCCTTGGAGGCTTAAAGACTAAACCACCAACCAAAGAACATACGTGGGTGGGCCTACCTCCGCCCCCACATATACAGATGTGGCAGATGTGCAGTTTGGTCTTCATGCATGTCTTCCAACAACTGGAGGAGCGGCTTACCTTGACTCTGTTTCCTGCCTATGGATCCTGTTAACCCAACTGGACTGCCTTGTCTGGTTTCAGTGGGAGAGGATTTTCTAGTTCTGCAGTGATATTCCAGGGTAGATTGGTATTAAGGGGGGTGTCTTAGTCAGGGTTTCTATTCCTGCACAAACATCACGACCAAGAAGCAAGTTGGGATAGAAAGAGTTTATTCAGCTTATATTTCCACATTGCTGTTCATCACTAAAGGAAGTCAGGACTGAAACTCAAGCAGGCCAGAAAGCAGGAGCTGATACAGAGGCTACAGAAAAACCTTTTTTACTGGCTTGCTTCCCCTGGCTTGCACAACCTGCTCTCTTATAGAACCCAAGACTACCAGCTCAGGGATGGCACCACCTACCTACAAGGGGCCCTCCCCACTTGATCACTAATTGAGAAAATGCCCCACAGATGGTTCTCATGGAAGCACTCCCCCAACTGAAGCTCCTTTCTCTGTGATAAATCTAGCCTGTGACATATTGACTTCCCAAAACAGCCAGGACAGGATGTGAATCTTACCATTCTCAGAGGACACAGTGAGGGTGCATTGGAGAAGGCCTTCCTAAGGGGGAGAATGGGAAGAGAGGGGGCAAACCGGGATTGGGATGTAAAGTCTATAAATAAATTAATCAATAGAAAAAACAAAACTTACTATAGGAATTGCACAATCCCTAGGTTGTCTTTGGAATATACTGAATAAATATACTATGTCATTTCAAACAGGGTGACCTTTCAAAGGCTTCCCTTTCCAAGTTAGTATGAGTTTGTTTTATACCTTGAAAGTCACCTGTTTTCACACTTTATCTTTTTTTATACTATTCAGAGACTATTCTGTTCCTTATTCCACCTGTGCTGTTAATATTAACTAAAGGTCTTGCTGTGATTTGAATGTCCCTCCACAGCCCTTGTCAAAATGTAATACATGTTTTGAAATTTAAGAATGGGTACTAAGTGGAATCTTTCAGAATTAATTGAGTCAGAGAACTTTGGGATCATTAATCCCCTCATGGGTTAAGGGGTTAAATGGTAAACTCCAGAGGGGGGTCTGTTATGAAGGCCAGGTTGGTCTCTACATATGACTTTCTTGTCAGATGATCTCTTGAGTGGCCTCAGAACTCCCAGAATCCCCAACAACTAGAAAGAAGTTAGTTTTGAACCCTCAAACTAACACTTCCTAGCCCTTCAATCCCCAAGCTGTATCAAACGATCCAGTCTCTGATGTTCTGATGTAGCAACAGGAAACTACAACAGGAGTATAGATGGGGATTTGGCCATTGCCAAGACACCCAGTAAATTATGGAAGAAATATGCATTGCCATGTGGGCTTTCCATGCTCTTTTCTAGAAGAACACCTGAGGAGGCAGGAGACTGATTCTGCCATGGAATTCTACCTGAGTCCTTAGTATATAATCCAACTAATGTGAAAATGAAAGTTTCCTTGAAATAGCTGTTGTACAATTACCTCAAGACTGAAAAATTAACTGGCGATGCCATGATAATCCTGAGCGAACATTACAACCCGAAGCCTACTTTTTCAAGAAGCAAAAAAGGTTTTGTGCTTTTAGTCACTGACACCAAGACTTTTCCAATGTCTCTGTATATAGCATAAATTTCCTGTTATTTATTTGTGTGTGTGTGTGTGTGTGTGTGTGTGTCCACACGTATGCATGCATGTGTGCACATACACCCTTGAACATTCTTGCTGGCTTATCTCCTCCCCCTTGATTAAAAGCTGCTAGCTTTGTAGAGAAAAGAACTAGTATGTTGTGCTTGTCACTCTTTAAATGTACCTCGCTGGTGTATTATAAGTATTCAAGTTATTTTTACTGAAAACAAAAACAAACAAATAAACAAACAGACAACAAAAACAAAGGAAAGAATTGAGATTTGGAACTTGCAAGGAACTAGAGTAACTTTAAAGAATTTCCTTTGTGACTCCTTCAGGTGAACACGGGAAGAAGGATGCAGTGCTTTGTGAATGTGGCTCCTCAATGTTCAATCTTGGCTCTACTTCCTGTTCTTTAACTCTGATTATCCCCAACACTGTTTCCCACCAATATCCGTGGCTGATCCAGAGTTGGCTCATTACACTTTTTTTTTCAACAATTCAACTGACTTGGAATTTTCATTTCCAATTATCTGCAAATAATACTCCAGAGGTGAAGCCTGAGCATGTAGAGTGCCCTCTTGAGAATATGCCGAGAGAAGGCTGAACCCAATGGCCTTCAGTGGGAAGAACAGATGAACTTCAAAGTGAAGTTTTGTATCTTGACTTTTTCAGATGTTTGGTGAACACTAACTCTAGAATACAGAGGATGAAATTGCTCCTAAATAAGTTTCATTGTAATAAAAAACATCAACCATCAAGTTAGTTGGTAGAGCAAATTGCAAAGGACCTGGTCTTATCTTTCTACTACTTTGGTGCCATCCCTGTCTTCCTCTAATTATATATAGAGGTCCAGAATCCATAAAAATTTGATGTGAATGTAGCAAGTCTGAGCTACAAGGGAGTGGTTTTTAAAAGGAATTTCTCTGATAACGATGAAATAGGTATCATCTCTTTTATTGCTAATCAGAAAGCAAATATGTATAAACTAATTTGGCTATAGCTAAGGAAAATGGGATATTTGAGAAAGTTTGAAAAGTGGATGCTCTAACATGTAAAAAGGAAACATGTTCCCACTATGTTTATAGCAGCCATATTTATAACAGCCAGAAGCTGCAAACAATCCAGATGTTCCTGAACAGAGGAATGGATCCAGAAAATATGGTACATTTACACAATGGAATACTAGTCAGCTATTAAAAACAATGACTTCATGAAATTCTCAGGCAAATGGATGGATCTAGAAAAAAATATCATTTTGACTGAAGTAACTCAATCACAAAAGACCAAACATAGTACGTACTTACTGATAAGTGGATATTAGGCAAAGAGCATGGAATATCTATGATACAATTCATGTATCACTTGAAGCCCAAGAGGAAGAAAGACCAAAGAGTGGATGTTTCAGTCTTACTTAGAAGGGGGAACAAAATAATCAAGAGAAATAGAGGGTGGGAAGAACTTGGAAGAAAGAGAAGAGAAGGAGGGGGGAAAGAGGGGTATGGGAGGAGATGGAGGAGATGAACAGAGGGTCATGAAATTGAACAGAAGTATGTAGCAATGGGGGATGGGGAACTGGAGGTAGCAACCAGAAAATTCCAGATGCCAGGAAATCAACACCCTCCCAGGACCCCAAAGGGATGACAATTAGCTGAAATACCCCACAAACGGGAGGGAGAACCCATTGATACCATATCCAAAGATTAGACATGGGCTCCCAGTTGAGGGATGGGGCTACCCACACATCTTCAAAATTTTAACCCAGAACTGTTCCTGTCTAAAGGAAATATAGGGATAAATAGAGGAACAGAAACTAAAGGTAAGGCCTTCCAGAGACTGCCCTACCTGGGGATCCATCCCACATGCAGACACCAAACCAAGACACTATTGCTGAATCCAAGAAGTGCTTGCTGACAGAAGCCTGATACAGCTGTCTTCTGAGAGGCTCTGCCAGATTCTGACCAATACAGATGTGGATGCTCTCAGCCAACCATTGGGCTGAGCTCAGTGACCCCAATGGAGGAGTTAGAAGAAGGACTGAAGGAGCTAAAGGCGCCTTATCTGGTATCAATGGGAGGGGACCCCTTGGTTCTGTGAAGGCTTGATGCCCCAGTGTAGAGGAATGCTAGGGCAGTGAGGAGGGATTGGGTAGGTGGGTGGGGGAACACCCTCATAGAAGCAGGATAAGGAGGGATGGGATAGGAGGTTTGCAGAGGGGAAAGGGGATAACATTTGAAATGCAAATAAAATATCTAATTAAAATAAAGGAAAAGTGGAAAATGCTCTAAATAGAATAGCAGTTGCTTTAGGTGATCAGATTATAAATGGCAGGGTATACCAGAAGAAGGGACAATCAGAATCTATCACTGAAAACAATTTTCTTCCCTCAGGGTCATTTTGGTTGTGAAAGAGCAAGCTTGTGTTTCTCAAACCAGTGTGTTATTATTGCCAGTCGACAGTAGAGCTTATGCCCAGACTGGCCGTGATGTGAGTCACAGCAAAAAGGTCTTTCCTATCAAAGGTACCTGTGCAGAACTGAATTTCAGAATAGATGTGGAGGACTATGGCGGGACACCCAGAAGCCTCGAGGCATCTTGCATCCTTCTGTTGCTATGGGGCAGTAAAGGTGAAGCCAAATGCAGCTGACAAGCACACAGAGAAAACATTCCTTTATCACAGCAACTGCCTATTCTAAGAAAATGATTGCTGCTATAATCATAATTTATTTATATATTGTATAACATGTTTATTCTAAACAGTGGCTATCTGGCTGGCAGAAATGTCTTCATTAACCATGAAATGCATGTTCCTGAAGATATATTAGAAAACATATTGAATGGGGTCCATAATTTGCCATTCCCCCAAAATAATTTGGCATGTTAGGGAAGAAGGACTGCATTTTAAACAGTGTTTGCATTCCTTGAGGTTTTATATCTAGTGTTAGAAATTTTATAGTAGTGTAGGTTGGCTTTTCTTTTTAGATTCACAAGAAAAAGTAAATCTTTAATTAAAAGCTTATGTGGATTAAGCTATATTTTCTTCAATATTTTTTAATCTTCTAGAGAGAAACTGAGACCTCTATAAGAAAATAGATCTGAGAGAATCTGTTGCTGGTTCTCATGAGCCCCAGGGGAAAGAGAAAACCAGAGGTGTTTTTTAAATCACCAGTCATCACCTGTACATTAAAAGCACACCACTGAGCAAGACAAGGGAGCCCATCAGAGGAAGCCTTGTCTTGCCCATGAGTCAGAAGATCCACATGCGGGCCATGTCTGCTCTGCCTAACTGAATCCTATATCTGATTCAATCAGCTAAAATCACCATGGGTTTATTGACATTAAGATGTTGACTATAAATTTGACATGGGGATTAGAGGTTCTAGAATAGCCAAAACAACTTTGAAAAAGAAGAACTGAGTTAGAGAACCAGAGATATCTGATTTCAAGACAATACAAAGTATAGTAATTAAAGCAATATGTTATTGATGTAAAGCAGGGATATGCGAAAGTTTTTATATAAAGAATCAGATAGTAAATATTTTAGGCTGTGTGGGCCATACTGTCTCTGTCACAACTACTCAACTCTGCTATGAAAACAGCCATACGCTAACAGCCGTGCCCAATACATAGGGATGAGTGTGGCTCTGTCTCCATTTCAATAAGACTTTGTTTAAACACATGGAAACTTGAATTTATATAACTTTTATGTGTAATCCAAAAGTATTCTTTTGATTTAAAATTTTAAAATGAGAAAAGCATTCTTGGCTCATAGACTACACATAAAAAATTTGACCTACCAATCATTATTTACAAAACTGCTGTAGAGATGGACATAAAAGATTTTAAAAAGACAATAGTTCAGCAACATACCTACGTGTATACCAACAGCTAGTTTTTGAAGAGCTGAACAGGGAAGGCAGTGGAAGAAGGACACCAAATTGTACTCTACTCTCTGTGGAGGAAAGTAAGAATCTGGGTCTCTGTACTATACAAATATTACTAAAAAGAGATAATCTAAACTCTAAGATTTTGGAATCTTAAAAAGAGATGAAAATTTTTGTGACCTAGGTTTAAGTTGATTTTTTGATAGTTTATCTAATCCCAATTAGATCTAAATACATCCTAAGCACATGTATATATAAGCAACAGTAATTGGTTTAATAGGTTCATATATATGCAATTCTATATACATATAAATGGATTTGTTATCCAAATTAAAAATTCAAGACCCAACAAACACAATTTTTAAGATTATATTCTGAAAAAAATCAATTTTCGATGATGATCAGGAGATAGAATGACTAAATGGATAGGAAATTATACATCATTTCTTGGGCCAAAAGCAAGTACAGAAACATGTTAAAAATCATTTCAGCTATCAATCTGCAACTCATCTTAGTAGCTTTCTGATTATGGCAATGGTATCTTATTTTAAATTTCAGCTTCAGCTTACAGTTCCTGAGTACTCTTTACTAAAACTTAGATTTGTGATTACCTGATGACCTGGGCCCATATGTCCAGGAAGCCATGAGGAGTCTCCTAAATTCCATGGTCCCCAAAGAAAACTATGTGCAAAGATGTAAAATTTATGCACATCAGACAATTACAACTAACCTTCAAACTACAAAAACTGAGATAAAACTTTAAAAATACACAGAAATCACAATGAATATACTGTTACACAGAAATCCAGGTTTAATGGGGTTTGATAAAGATCTTCAGGCAATTAAAGAGAAGTGAAATAAATGAAATCAAATTTTTTGAAATAGGAAAACTACTGGGACATTTTCCAATTTGGTTGATGATAAATTTGTAACAAAATAATAGGCTCAATATTAAAATATAATAGTAGCAATAGTAGTGACCCTTTAGAAATAGTAGTGACCTATGAGAAAAATCAAATGACCTCCTGAATTTTGAAAAGTATTATAAAAACACTGAAGTCTGTTGTGCTAATAAACTATTATTATGATCTATTAGAAAGCATTCAGAAAACATCTTTCACAAGTTGACTTTTATGAAACAAAAGATTTTTTTTCTCAGATTGGGGAAACATGATCAGCCCTCTTCAGTTCCATCCAACCTCATATATAAGAACCTAGCTAGCAGAAGGGGAGAAAGCAGTAAAGACAGAACAATTAAAAGGGCGAAATAAAACTGCCATTACTCAGAAGTTGCGTGGTTTTGTATGTAGAAAACTCAAAAGAACTGAAGACAACTTATTAAAATTAATAAGTGAATGTAGTAAAAAATCAATTGACTTTTACATGCAATGTAATAAACCTTCACAGTTCATAAAATCCTGAGTGATAAATGTATGTGTGGTTACTGTAAAAAATATTGGGGTCAGATGCCATAGATCTATGAGGTAAAGGTTTTCTTGCATGTATTGATAATGGCCCCCAGACCATCAACTCACAAGAATACAGTAACAAACTATTAAAAATTAAAATCAGAAGAGTGGCACCACTTTATTTAGCATTGCATGATCAGTTACTGAAAAATAGACCCAATAAAAGAGTTATAAGTCTTCTATGAAGATTATTCTAAATATTATAGGGAATTTTAAAAATATATAGTATTTTTAGATTGACAGACTCAATGGAAATATACCAGTTCTTATAAAAATTATTCTGTGGATTCAGAGCTATGCTATTAAGAATCCTGACAGACATTTTAAAGGGGAATTGGTAACATGGTTCTTAGCTTTGTGTGAAATGTGTATGGAAAGAGCAGCCAAACAAATCAGGAGAGGTGGGAAGGTTATACAATCAGATATCAAATCCACTATAGCTGTTGCTATAATTTTTATGGGACAAAGACACCTGTTTGGGGTAGCTGTCTTTTTAATAAGTGTTGCTAAGGTAAACTTTAATCTGGATTTCTATAACACACCCAACATAAATTAAGTTCATATGCAACATGGATGCAAATCTGAAAATACAACATTTTGGAACTCCTGCATGGCTCCCGAGTCTCTAAGAACACTCAGCCTGACAGTGAGAAACAAGCTTGAAGTGTGAAGGAAGTGAGACAGTGCACTGCTTACCTGGCTGCTTCATTATTTAGGCCCACACAGCTTGATCTTTAAATGGATGCTTCTGTATTTATTCTACAGAGGGGCATCTAGAATAGACTAAGATGTTTGAGGGATTTACAGCCAATTAGAGGAAGATTGAAAGTGTGTGGAGAAGTTATGAACACACTTGGTTTGTTGTGATGATAATGGTGAGAATAAATCCACACAGGAAGCTATTAATACCCATACAAGGTTATGATGTTTATTTCCAAATTTACCTCTAAGGAGATAATGAAAATCTTTGTCATTTAGAAGCCAAAGAATTTCCTATCTTTATGGCTCAGATTTCTTTTCGTGTGCCACTTGAGCCCTGCACATGTTTCATAATCTATGTCAAATTGGTGAGGAGGACTAGAAGTAACCAACAGAATAGTTATGATGAAGTGATAAAGTTTGAGGAGGATACAGTCTTCTCAGTCAGAAACCTGGAATCCTACATGGTCACAAACACTATAAACTTAGGCAAGATATTAAATTGTGATGGGTAGATTTCCTCAGTACAAGGACAAAGCAAGCTACTCCTGGCTGTTGTGAGAACTAATTTTAGGGGTTCTTGAGAAACACATACACACACACACACACACACACACACACAGATATACACACATATGTGTGTGTATTATCTATGTATATCTATACGTATATATCTATACGTATACACACACACACACACACACACACACACATATATATATATATATATATATATATATATATATATATGTAGAGAGAGAGAGAGAGACTTCATCTACATGGGATGATAATGCTTTCACCATAAGCTATATCAAAAGACTATCACAAAAGCACCAGTGCCAAGCATGAGATACTGTTCTTTCATTTGTTTTTCATAGAAGGTTACAAGAGTACTCAAATCATATAGGTTACTGACATTGTCTTTGATTGCCTCCCAGAAATTCTAGGTCTGACCCTACTGCTAATAGCTCGATTTATTTCAGACACCGGAATTGAAGGGATGGAGATGGAACTGGCCTGGAAATGTCCTTTCAGGGAACTAGCTCTCACAGTGTCAGAAGGGGCTCTGCAAACTGTCAAGGTAGAGAGAGAAGCAATTCATTATCATACCCAGCTATAATGTCTAAGACCCAGCAACAGTGGCAGGCCCAACAAGACATCCCTGATAATGCAGTTGTGGTTTTTCTTGGTTTTGTTTCTTTTAATTATGGTAGTAGCTTGATTTGAGATATTCCACATAGTCTCAGTCATTTTGGTCCCTAGTATGTGGCGTTTTTTGGTTAGATTTAGGAAGTGTGAACCTGCTTTAGGATGTATGTTATTGTAGGTGGGCTTTGAGAGGTTTAAAGACAAATCACATTTTAGTTCACCCTTTTGCTTTGTGGTTGCCTTTTAAGATGTGAGCAGAGCTAAAGAGATGGTTCAATGGTTAAGAGCACTGACTGCTCTTCCAAAGGTCCTGAGTTCAAATCCCAGCACCCATGTGGTGGTTCCAACAAAGATCTGTAATTAGATCTGATGCCCTCTTCTGGAATGTCTGAAGACAAAACAATGTACTTACATATAATAAATAATTAAACAAACAAACAAACAAACAAATCTTTAAAAAGAAAAGATGTGAACACTCAGCTTGGTGTTCCAGATGTGATACCTGCAAGCTGCCATTCCATGGTGAAGAACTCTTATTCTTCTGGAACTACAAACCAAAATAAACCCTTCCTTCTATAAGGTGCACTGGTCATAATATTTTATCACAGCAATAGAAAAGTAACTAATACTGTAACTAATAGTTGTCTAATTGGGTTTAAGGCTCACTAAATAGGAAAGAATTAATGTCTGGGACTGTAAACCTAGTCAATTTTCCATAGGTGGAATACTCATAGGCCCTAGAGGAGAACCCATTTTTCCAAAACCAATATAATTTCTAAGTGTATTCCAAATACATATCCTTATATCCACAGATAAGTGTAGTTAGTTCTCATCACTCACTCAGGTCTGTTACAGAGATCCATGCATGATAAAGCTTCAGAGACTAAGTTTAATAGGAATAAACCATGGGTTTGCCCAGTCCTAACTGACACATCTGTATGTTCTCTACACCAAAGGATCAAGGAGAATTGTGGAATGCGTATCAGACAGATTGAAAGAAACAGAAGAATGAACACTTCTTGCTGGATAGTGTCTTTTAGTCATGACTCAGAAGCTCTTGCAACCCTGAAACCTCAACAATAAAGCTTCCTAAAATAAGATAATGGGACCACCATTGACATGATGATATAGATGGGAAAGTTCATAAGGCTCTACACATAGAAAGAGCTGCAAACACACAGTGGTTTCTGTCAAAGGGAGAATTACTTTTCAGATACACACACCCTTTCTAGGTTATTCAATTCCAAGTGTCACTAAATATATGTACATATGTGCAACACTAAGTAAGTAGTTGCTGTGTTAGTTTTTTGTTGCTATAATAAACTATCATGACAATGGCAACTTATAGAATGAAGAGGGTATTTGGGTTTACAGTCCTAAAGGGAAATCCATAATGGTAGGGGAGACAGAGCAGCTGAAGTCAGATAAAAAACTAAGAGATCACATCTTTAAGCATAAAGTGGGGTGAGGCCATATACTCACCCAGTGGTAGAATTTCTCCAACAAGGCTCCACTACTCTGTAAACCCCAAACCATGTCATTAACTTGGAGACCAAGAGTTCAAATAACTTAGCCTATGGGGGATGTTCTTATTCAAGCTACTACAGGTGTGTGTGTGTGTGTGTGTGTGTGTGTGTGTGTGTGTGTGTCTGTGTGTGTAGTCACACACAAGTCAGGGTCAAGTTCATGGTCAGGAACTTGAGAAGGAGTGAAAGATGATGAACAATGGAGGAGTTGAAGATGGCAAGGGGAAAATAGCAAGTATATAAACATACTATTCACATATGATAGTCTCAAACAACTAAAAATCAAATAAATATTTTTTAAAGAAGAGAATAACAGAGAAGCTTTTTCTCCCCTTCATGTTTATTCTTGGTAAGGACACTTTTGCTAATTGCAAGAAATTCTCCACCTTTGAATCAACAATGGTGAAAATTCAGATTTCAAGAAGGTCAATACTATAGAAAATTTTCCTTTAAAAAAAAAAACACTACAAATTCTGCTTTTAACTACTACAAGGCACTTACTCTCCTTTCCACCATGTATCTCATACCACCTCTTCTGTGTCTAGCCCCACAAAGCAAAGGAGACTCAAGATTTGTTTGTTTTACAAGAAGTTCAAGTTCTAGGTTGGACTTGAGTTAAAAATGAGATGTCCTTTGTGCAGAAGTGATGATTCCCACAATATTCTCACTCTGAAGGAGTTTAAGTTTTACACTTAAAAACATATGCCGCAAAAAAAATCTCAAAGGCCAGTCTGACTCTCAGGTAGAGCCCTTCCTTCCTAGAACTCTACGCCATAGAGTCCTGTTTGTCCTTGCGGACACTGACTGCTGGGATTCCTTAATAGTTATCGCTTACATAGTAGATCTCATCCACCATGAGATGGCCTATATTGAGAAATTGGGTCTTTTTTATTTACAAATGTGAAAACCTGCATCCAGGCATATCTCTTCTACAATGCAGTGAACCTTCCAAACCCTTGCCTTAGTCTCTTGGAACCAAACAAATTACATGCCATTGCATGCTGTATATCACAGCTGGAGTGTTTATTACTCTGGGCCGAGTGGAGTTTGAGAATGGGCTTCTCTGGCAAGCTGGAGCAGTCTGTACCTTTGACTGACAAGCTGCCATTTTCTTGAGGTTTGAGTACGTGGGTCCTCACCTATCCATCCAAAATATAAAAAAAAAATCTTAACCTTGGAGATCTTTGGCATTTGACCCCAATATTTTTATACAGTAACCATACATACATTTATCACTCTGTGCTTTATGAACAGTGAAGGTTTATTACACTGCACTCAAACCTCATTTAACCTTTTCTCTTGAAGCAATCCTTTAAAACAGAGTGTGGGGGTTTGTGCAATCAAGTCTGGCTGATTCCCTTTCAGAAAATTCGCTAGCATGGATACTTGTAGCTGGTGAGTATTTGGTGGCATCTTGAAGACAGAACTTACCCTTTGGTTCTATGAGAAATTCAGAGTCTTGGTGACCTTCAGATTGGCAGAATTAGGAATGGGAAGGCCTCAGAGTCAACTGGTCCCTCGTGCACAGTACCATGGCTTTTACCTCTGCTCACTGGTCTTTCTTCCCCTCTTTTCTGATTTGCTCATCTGGGTTGATCATAGAAAGAACACTTTATACTTGGAAGCTATTCTGCCACATGCGAAATTCCATTCTTTGCATCTAAGCCATAAAACTTAATGTTTTATGGCCACAAACTATTTTAGATTTTTATTTGTATACATACTGCTTTCTGCATTTGCTTGCCTGAAGATTGGAAATGTAGGTTATACTTGTAAACTCCATCTAAACTCAGTCCCTTCCTTGATGCATGTAAAAAGCCTGCAGATTAGAGGAGCACATTTTAACTGTGGCATCTTGAAAAAAAAAAGTGTTTCTGTTGAAGGGGAAGCTGCAATTCAGAAAGGATCAGATTCTCCTGCTCTGGATGTTGGGAAGATCCATATGGTTCAACCAGGCCTATTTAGGCTAGCTATCTGATAACATCCACCATGTTCCTTCATAGAGATGTGAGACTTAGGGTCATCACTTCATTCTCTCTGGCTCAGTTCCTGCTGAGGTGAAGGGACTACTTGAATGATTAAATTGACAAGAAACGTGGTAAGCTCAATGGGAAGGTGTACCATACCTGAGTTGAGATGTATGAGTAGAAGTGCCATCTCTACTGTGAAGAACTCAAACCCAGGTCTGAAAGCTGCGGCTCTGGCCAGCTGCTGGCTCATTGCTTGTGTTCCAATGCAGTCAGTGCCCAACGCCAGGCTAGCTTCCCTCTGTAGCTGGAGAAACTGAAGGAGCTGACTCTAATTTCAAATAGCTCTGCAGGTGTTCAGCAGTGACAAGATCAATTAGTTTGGCCCACCGTTTCCTTTTCACTAAACAAGCTATTGTTTCTGTCTGTCTGTATTTCCAGTTCAAGCTTCGAGAGCATTCCTATCAGTTACAACAGTGTGGACGGTATGGGGATTTACAAGTACAGTGTGCTTTGTTTTGTGATCGTATGCAGATAGACTAACAGGAATTGAACAGAAAACATTTGGCCACCTTGTCGATGATGACTAGAGTAAAGAGAAGTATACTGAAGTCCTGGTATCTCTTTTGGTTGGTTGGTTGTTTTATATGAGTATGCTATAGCTGTCTTCAGACACATCAGAAGGGGGCATTCCAATACAGATGTTTTGAGCCACCATGTGGTTGCTGGGAACTGAACTTAGGACCTCTGGAAGAGCAGCCAGTACCTTTAACTGCTGAACTATCTCTTCAGTCCTGAAGCCCTGGTATCTTATTTGCATGGTTTGAGGCTTATGACAATTGAGTGTTATTTATGGTTAGCTCATATAATTTTTCCCTGATATATTTTAGTAATCTCTATTCAATTGGTGAGGAAACTGAAGCACAAGAAGGTTGCAGCAATTTTACCTGATCTGATTTTCTTAATCTGTGTGTATCATTGGTGGGATTGAATTTGAGGTTACCGTGTTTGACAGTCTCTGCCTTTAATCACTATATCTTATTTGTTATGCTTTGTATATTTGATTTTCGCCTACAAAGTACTTAAAGAGTCATTTATTCACAAATGGACTACAAAGTTAGTTGCCTACAAACTAACTTTGGGAATATGAAGAAATGACCCGGTCACATTCTACAAAGCACATCAACACCCAAGGAGAGTGTGGGGCATGGCCATCCCCACTACACACTAATATCTGCTTATCAGTGAGTGCATGCCATGGGTATTCTTTTGAGACTGGATTACTTCACTTAGTATGATGTTCTCCAGATCCATCCATTTGTCTAAGAATTTCATGAATTCATTGTTTCTAATGGCTGAATAGTACGTCATTGTGTATATATACCACATTTTTTTGTATCCATTCCTCCGTTGAGGGACATCTGAGTTCTTTCCAGCTTCTGGCTATTATAAATATGCTATGAACATACTGGAGCATGTATCCTTACTACATGCTGGGGAATCCTCTGTGTATATGCCCAGGAGTGGTATAGCAGGGTCCTCCAGAAGTGTCATGCCCAGTTTTCTGAGAAACCACCAGGCTGATTTCCAGAGTGGTTGTACCAGCTTGCAATCCCACCAGCAGTGGAGGAGTGTTCCTCCTTCTTTACATCCTCACCAATACCTGCTGTTTCCTGAGTTTTTAATCTTAGCCATTCTGACTGGTGTGAGGTGAAATCGAGGGTTATTTTGATTTGTATTTCCCTAATGACTAATGATGTTGATCATTTCTTAAGGTGCTTCTCAGCCATCTGAAGTTCTTCAGGTGAAAAGTCTTTGTTTAGCTCTGTATCCCATTTTTTGATAGGGTTATTTGGTTTTCTGGGGTCTAACTTCTTGAGTTCTTTGTATATATTGAATATTAGCCCTCTGTCAGATGTAGGGTTGGTGAAGATCTTTCCCCAATTTGTTGGTTGCCGATTTGTCCTTTTGACCTTGCCTTTTGCCTTACAGAAACTTTGTAATTTTATGAGGTCCCATTTGTCAATTCTTGATCTTAGAGCATAAGCTATTGGTGTTCTGTTTAGGAAATTTCCAATGAGCCAATGTCCCCTAAGGTCTTCCCCAGTTTCTTTTCTGTCTTCCAACAAAGGAGCTGAAAACATCAAGTGGAAAAAAGATAGTCTTTCAACAAATGGTGCTGGCTCAACTGGAGGTCAACATGCAGAAGAATGGGAATTGATCCACTCTTATCTCCTTGTACTAAGCTCAACTCCAAGTGGATCAACGATCTCCACATAAAACCAGACACACTGAAACTAATAGGTATGTTAGATTCTTACGTTTAAATATTATAAGTCATCAGCAGTTTCTACTTCATCAAAAAAGAGACCATGAAATGTAATAAGCACTTGTTCATATTTAATTAACGTAAGGCTATCTTTACAGTTGTATTTCTACAAAAATGGACAATAAGAAAAACAGGGAAGGGAAGAAAGCTGGTAAAGGTTCTATTCCAGTAGTCCCAGCACATATCACTTAGCAGGATGCCGGGCTTCTCAATCCCCGTGTCTTTAGAGTTTCAGGTTGGGTGCCCTTGTTTGGCAAAAATGAATCCATTTTTGTTAAATCTATAGGCAGCATGATCTTGGCCAATGTACCAGCCTCCTAGGAATACTAAATGTACCCCATTCTGTTTATAGGAAAGAAGCAAATTAAGACAGACCTCTTTTGTGTAAACCATAAACTGCATTTAACAAGACCAGAGGCTTGGGAATCTATGGAAAGGCTGCTTGCTTTTCCTGGCACCTTGTTAAACATGGTTGAAAGTTTGCATGCTGGGGCACAGCCTGCTTTCTCTTTGTTCATGGGAATGATTGGAAAGGGCCTGGTAGACCTGGGCAGACCAGCTGGAATTTCAAACATGGCTGGAAGAGGGCAGGATGCTCACTAGCACCCACATCTGCTAGACCTGAGGACAAGCCCCTAGAAGACTGGAGCTGGTTTCAACACTGCCTCCAGCATTTAATGATGCTCATTATAGAGCTGCTCCTCCTATATCTAAATGAAATCCTCCATCTTGTAGTTCAGTGCATCTCCTTTTGTTCAGTCCTGAATAAATATGGAGAACAGCTGGTCAGCATTCCCTGTAGAATAATTCTCATGGCGCTTGAAAAGTATTATTAATTTCTTCATAGCCTTCCCTCCTCCAGACCGATATTGTGGCTGTCTTCAGCCTGCTTCCACATTTACCTTTTGCTCTTTGGCTTCAGGTTCTTCTCCAGCTTTGCTTCCCAAAGCCACCTGGAAATCTAAATGCACGTGTGCATGTGCGTGTGCGTGTGCATGTGTGTGTGTGTATGTGTGTGTGTTGGAGAAGAGGCGTAATTGTTAATGACTGGGATTTTGTTTCTCGATTGTCATCTTATTTTGGAGGGCTTAGTCTCTCTCTCTCTCTCTCTCTCTCTCTCTCTCATACTCTCTCTCTCATACTCTCTCTCTCTCTCTCTCTCTCTCTCTCTGAATGTGTGCATGTGTGTATGTATGTGTGCATATGTGTGCTTTTAAGAATAGTGTTTTATTTAACCAGGAATTTATAGTTAAGCCTTTTAAGATATTATGACATACTGTGCAGCACTGTGTTAGGTGTGCTCATGAAATCAGAGACAGAACATCATTCTATGTGTATGTGTATGAGGATCTGCATAGTAACTCTTACAGCCAGTAATAGCTTCTTAGAAGTCATTGTTAGAATGGATTCTGAGGTTGTTTATTAGGAAGTGGGAAATAAGGTTGAAATGATTGTTCCACAGTGTCAGCTGTGAATATGAGTACATAAAGGCAGCACTTTTACCAAGTTGTAGGGGATTAAGTGAGAGGTCCGAAGTCAAAATTAAAAATAGTTGTGAAATCATCCTTTCCTTCTTCACTAGGTAGCATAGTCTCTATATTGACCCATACCTAGGGACATCATTTATTAATCTCCCATTTACTTTGGCTCGTATACCCATGACATTTTATTACCCTTCTTTCCCCTGAATCCTGTATTCTGTTGCCGAGCAAGCAGTATTGAAAACACCACCATTTGTCTGTCATATCCTAGGAATTTGTCAATTCCTTGGATTTGTCTCAACGGTTCAGTCGGTGGCCGGCTTGCGTCCCTCGCGGGCTGCTGTCACCCCTGGCTTGTGTTTGCTGTGGATTAACAGCCAGTGGCCAGCGCTGCTCAGAGTCCCTCCCTGACCGCCCAGGCAGCCACCATCTAAACCACTTCATCCACTTATCTTTCATTTTCAAATAAACATTTTGTTTTTCTTTTTTTACAGTCATATTACTTTTATTTGAGAAGAATCTCGTGAATATTTCAACATATTGATGAAATCAAGATTGCATTATCTATATTCTATAGTAACCATCATGTAACACACCTTATTTGTTTGACACCATTACAAAATAAAATGTTTTCAGTAAATGGGAAACTGTGATTTATCTATTAGACTGAATCTTGCAATGTGTTTATTTTCTTTTTTTATTAGATATATTCTTTATTTACATTTCAAATGATTTCCCCTTTCTTGGTTCCCCCCTCCCCGAAAGTTCTTTAAGCCCTCTCCCCTCCCCCTGTCTACCCACTAAAATCTGCTCTTCTCTTTCCATCTACCTAAATTTTGTGTGCACATAATCATCCACACAGCTTTCCACTAGCTTGACACTCTAGAGTGGTGTCTCTGTTATCTAACCCTGTCCTAGAAATACATTCTCTTTCTATGCCCAAGTACCTGGTGTGCCCATACTGACTGCTTTGTCTCATCAGTTGCTCCTCTCTCTTCTATGGACCAGTTTCCTTCTGCGGAGACTCTTTGCCTCTTTGCCTATGTATTTTATTTCCTTTCCATCTGTATCAATATGCCCGATCGCAGTGGTTTACCCAGAAACCCTACTCCCAAAGTTCCAAACCCATGACCCTCCAAATAGCCAGGCTGACAGCTTTTTACTAAAAGGCAATTCTTTAAAAAAATAATTCAATTAGTCTTCACAGATTTGGGTAGATAGATTAATATTTCAGAAGATACAGTTATTGGTGACACGAGTAAAGAAAATGTATTTGGAGCTCATACATAGTTAATAAATGATTCTCTTTGGAGGAAGAATAAAGGTGATTTCTTTTGACAGGACTTAAAGTATTAGTAATTACACAGATGCTAATATGGTATTGAGGAACAGCAAGGAAAGGCATAGAAATGGAATTTCTCACCTGACCTGGATAAAATGGTGAGGAATTGTTCCCATTTCTCTTCTCTGGTGCAGTGAACATATAAGAAAACTGCAGGCAAAATTCTCAGCAAGAAAAAGTCTTGATCAGGTCAATAGTACATAATAGTCACTAAAGTAATCGAGAAAAAGCAGAAAGGCACCTGCGGACCGCAGGGCGCCTTTCCTGTTTGGATAGGCCATTCTTTAGGTGAGGGAGGTTTTACAACTCAGACAAGACACTGGAAGAGCCCAGCAAAGGTTTTCCTTGTGTTCCTTGTGTGACTATGACGGTGGAGCTAACTCCAGGTCACCTGAGAGACAAAGCCCAGTCATACCGTGGGGCTGCATCTCTGCCACAGCATAGTGGCTTAATTGATTTATACTTTCTTCTTTTCAAAAGGCGGCTGCGTGTCAAAGGTCTTTCTTTTGTGTAGGACTACAAAACTGGTTGTCAAACTACCTCCACTCATTTAATAATTTACCCCATTTTGTAGAAGAAAGGCAACTGACGTGCAGTAAATCTACTCCATATTTAAATTACCACATTGAACAATAACGAGAATGAAAAATCTAGTCCATTATTTAAAATTAAACATATATGAAACTGTTTTGTCCAAATTATCACCAAAGGCTGTAGTTTAAAGAGAGAACTGAAGCCCTGAGTGGAATAAAAATGCCTAACGGTGCTTTGAGAGTGGCACTGGGATTATTTATTCTATTTTTTCTATACATAAGGAATTGAGCTAAATGAACAATGTTTAAGCATGTCAGAATTTCATCAATTTTGCATGAGCGTTCTCAAATATCCTGGTGGGGGTAATTGCTTGCAAATACATTTAAACTAATGATATGTTATATCCTTACTTGATATAAAACTATTAAAAGATACGTTATTGCATTTGACAATGCCGTGCAGCTGGGTCAGATCTTAATGACAGATTTCTGCATTTGTGAATTAAGATACAGTCTGCTGGAAGCAAATATTTTGTAAAAATGAAAGCTATATACTATGTATGTTTGATCATTTATCAAAAAGTTCCTTTGTAGGATACTACAGGAGTCAAAAAGAAGATCTTTGCCCCTCTCCTAAATTTGGAAAAGGACTTGAGCTCTTTCCCTTTCTTCCTGTGCAGGGGAGAGAACTTGTGAAAGTTCCACTTAGAAGACTGTGGTTTTCTGCACTCCTATGTACAGGTGACTTCCATGCCCCAGGACAATTTGACAAAGTGTCCATTTTCTCCTTTAAATACACACACACACACACACACACACACTTATTTTCCTGGTGAATCAATCTAGGCCAAAAGAACTATTGGATGGAGAAAATAATTCAAGGGAAAAATGAACTTTTAAAAATCCACTTGCAGAAATACTTTTGTAAAAGAAAGTGTAACAGTTGGGCTGCCAGGAGTCCTTAGTCCTTCATTTTCAGGGATATCACCTTTTTTCCCCTTTTAGCCCATTCTCAGTTTTGCCCGAGGTCAATAGGAAGAGGCTCCATTTTCTATCAGCTTGGGTTAATTTGTCTGGTCCTGTGATCAAAATCCCTGTGCGATTTCTCTTATTGACAAACAGTTCAAGTGCATATTAGTTTGTCTCTGTGCAGATAGGTTGTGAAGCGGGCATTCCTGCTTGTAGCTAGCTGAGGCTAGCTTGTCATTCCACCGGAAGTCAGGTGATGTCCATCTCACCGGAAGTCAGGTGACGTTGTGATTTCAAGGAAGGACTAATATACACTTCCCTAATTATTTCTTAGGACTTTTTTTATGATGTCATTCCAAAGATATGCATTATCTATACAATCACCAAGTAAAAGACTCTCATGAAGGCAAATACCACTGTGACAATGCTGTAAGATGCTGCTATGTATCTAAAAGCGTATGCATGGTGTTGAAATAATATGAGCATTAAATAATGATGTATCCTTGTCCCCACCATCACAGAAAGCTTTCCCCAAATTACCACTATGCCTGTGTAGTTGATCTACAAGTGGTGAAAGGATTTCAGTAGATGAATGGCTCTAAGGCCCAGTCCACACATAATAGTGTCTGACAGTACCAGCCTGAGATAGGCCAACTGCTCTGCAGAAGCTGAGATCCACCCACATAGACTCCACACTGGGGTCGCTCTGTAAGTTTGTGTACCTTTGTATGAGCGTGGGTGAGAATCTACACAGCAGCAGCAGCAGCAGCAGCAGCAATTGATGCGATGGCGGTGAACAAAATAAAGATAAGATAAGCTCGCCTCTGGAGTAAGGGGAAGATAATTCTTCTCAGGAGCTGACTCATCACAGAGTGAAAAAATTACATATTGTCACTTGGTGTTACATATATATGGAGTTCTCGCCTTGGCTTGGCAGCCTAGGAAAGAGCAGTACAATAGACCTTTACTGCAAGAGTTACAGCTACATGGTAATTCTGATACATAGTCTCACCCTTCTTTAAAAGGTGTGTAGGCTCTGATTTTCAACATCATTGAAGATTATTACAACTTCACTTCATAATATATTGTAAATTTTATTATAAAGCACCAATTCCCGGGCTCCTAAGAACAATCTTAGGCAAGAGTTCTCTACACTTCTTACTGGTTCAGTAAATGGAGGGACCTAATGAAGGTCTTTATGCAAATCTCCCAGTTATCAGGTAAAACTTTCACATAGAAAATCTGTCACATGTTGTAAAATTTCTTCGTGTTATCAAACGCTAATGATGACTCTGAACACAGCCCACAGAGGATCTTTGAAATCCTTCATAAGACTGTATTCCACCTCAATATCAGAGAGGCCTTGGAAATTCCGCCACTCTGAAGACGCCGGTTTGTAATTAGCACGGTGCGGGCTTCTCTGCCCTCTGAAACTATAATGTTAATTACAAAAATTACACTGTGTTTAAAAGTGCAATTAAGAGACTCCACTGCACAAAGGGAACCTTGGAACCTCTTTTCACACTTTGAAGCCAGGTCATAATGTAGCCCATAAAAAGGAGGCCAAGGCTCATTCCCTTTTAAAGGCTTCGGAAGGCCAGAGAGGCGATCTCAGCAAGAATACGTTCTACTCAGTGCCACAGCGCCTTGATGAGCAGTGCTCTACCTAAAGCAAAGAGTTAGGCAAAGGAGAGAATGAGCTGAAAAATGATGGCCGACTGGCCCCTGGCATGCTGCTGTCAACATAATGCCCAGCTTGGGTCTGTACTGGGCCAATTCTGGAATCATTTACCTCGTCCTGGTGGCAGCAGGCTCTCAAAGCAGGGCGTTTGTCTGTGTTAGCAGAGTGAGGAGGGAGACTGCAGTAGATTTAGGACAACTTTGGTACTTCATTCAGAACGGAGAACTATTAAGACATATTGGAACAAAACCAAAGGTAGACCCAGAAATAAGCCCCGCCTCAAACTTCTGGGGTGAAATAAAGGGGTACAGTTATAAAATGATGGTGATAACATTTTGGGATGTTTTAATTTTTGGGACCCAGGCAACATGGCCGGTTTTACAATATACCAGTGGTTGGTTAGTTCAAAGTGCAGGCTCCTAGAAGAGTGGGTCAAACTTTGGGCAGGAAATCCAAGCCTTGAATTTACTGTTGTTCTCTCCAACATTGTGATATTTAGCAATTATTTAAATTCATAGACTTTCAATTTTCCCATCAGATTAGTGAGCATAATACAGGTCCGAGGGAACTACGACCAAGCTGTCTGGAGTTATAATTGGAAGCAAACCTACTCACCAGTTTGTACAACAGCTCCCACACCTTGTCGCTTCAGCCTGCCACCAATGCGTCTCTGTCAACCTGGGTGGACGGTCCTTCACCCACTTTATTACTAGTAACATTTTGACACCCTCCTCTACCTCCAGCCTCAAGATCTCAGAATGAATCCTTATTTGGAAACAGCGAGTCTTTCCAGATGAAAATAGCATGAAGTCATTAGGGGCCTTCATCCAGTCAGTATGATTTATGAATTAAAAGGAAAAAAAAAAAAACAAATGTGGGCACAGAGGTAGAGGCACCCAGGGGGATCAGTGCTGACGGACAGGAGGAGCGTGCCCTGGATAAGCAAAGGAGGAGCCTCCTCTTGTCCTCCCATAGGGTACCAGCCTGTCACTCCATGATTGTACACCCTTAGCCTCAGGAGCTGCAGGGCTGTGGGACAGTTCCTGCTGCTCTACCTCAGTCTGTGCTACTTAGCTGCAACACAATGGTGCTAGGAGCTGATGCATGCTGAAACCATCTCTTTCTTTAGGCCATTTGTTTTCTGAAAATTATAGAATATCACACCCACTCTTCAGACATGCTCCCATACACAGTCCTTTATGTCATTCTCTTTGGACACATAAAGTCTCTTTAAACCAATCCCTTGCAGCAAGGACTTTTGTCCTTTTGACTCTAGAAGTCTTCGCTGTTTGCCTTACTTTAAGCTTCCTTGGAGGATAGACTCGTGTGTGGAAATCCCTCTGTCTTGGTGGTTTTCCCGGGGTTGAAACTGAGAAGCCTCCCTCCCACTGTGGAAGGGAACCAAAATCTTGGCACTAGAGAAGTTCCCAGAATGAAATCAGGCCGGGGACCTGGTTCTTCCATGCATATTCTGGGGACTGAGATAGTGTTCTAGAATCTCGGATGACAGAAATACTTGCTCTCGAAAGAGAAATTTATACAAGAGATAAAATGTTTGTAAAACCCACAAAGGCATTTTAACAGCCTCTGCTATGCCCCCTCCTGTCCCTTCTTATTGACCAGAGGCGTATGGACACGTGTGCTTCTAGACACTCATGCTAAAAACATCCCGAATGGAGGATTTCATGTCTCTCAGGATAGGTTTGCGCTTTGTGTATTTTAAGTGTTATATTTGCGAACCCTTCAGCTATGCCCTTACTGGATGACTATAAGCATCTGAGTTGGTAGCTGCCTGAACATAGGCATCAGTGGAAATTTCAAATCTCTGTCCATTGCAAAGGCTGCACTTACTGACCTTACCTAGTCCATCCTCAAAAGTTCTGATGAGAGCTCTGAGCTGGGGTACTTTAGTTAATCCTTCCTTCCATTTACAAATAAGTTTTGTAGAGTCTCATGTGAAAACTCCCAACATTACCCCTAAGTTACCTTCTGTAGAAATATTAAAACTGAATTAAAGATGGGAGAGAAAAATTTGTTCCCTCAGTCTTTCCCCACCAATTTCCCCTCCCCCCAATGTCCTGTGCAATGTGCTGCCCACTAGCCTGGGCTATTTGGCCCATGTGTGTGGAAAAATTCCCTTCCTCCTCCTCCATCTTCTACCTGCTCAACTCGTTACAGAACCAGACAGTTTACATATGTGATCCTTCCTATTTAGAAAATTAATGGTGTTTTCTGGCTCCAAATCACAGCTTGTGGTGCTCGGCAGGCGATGAAAAACTTGGCCAGCTTCAGCAGCAAGGCAGCCATTAGAAAATTAACCCTTGGTGACCAAGGAGCAAAGGTAGGCGAGCAGGGTCCTGGAGACGTGGCAGGCTGAGGCTTTCAGGTGTCGGTACATATGTTAGCCATGTAGGAACAGCACACATGGGGCCCCCGGAGAGCTCCTAGCTAGCATGTCTGTGGCTGCCCACTGCAGAGAGGGCACGGACATAGCTCTTGGCAGCCAATGCAACCAATATGCCACGCTTTTTATTAGCGCTCAGGAGAACACCCAGAGCCTGGCTTTGGAATCCCAGCCATCACTGTCTTGGCTCCACCTTATTAAAAGATGTTCCATTCATCGGCAGCCGTCCCTGCGCGCCTCCATTTCACACCCCGTGCTGGGCTCTCTCCGCCTGCCTCAGGAAATGGCTGACCTCAGAGAGACAGAGTCATCCAAGCCAGGGGGAGGAACTTTAAAGTGATTAATTCCACATTAACTTAAGTCTCCTTTGCTTGTTTGCTTTCTGGATTTTTCTTCTCCCTAACATATTTTCATGTGTAGTTTGGATCTCTCTCTCTCTCTCTCTCTCTCTCTCTCTCTCTCTCTCTCTCTCTCTCTGTGTGTGTGTGTGTGTGTGTGTGTGTGTGTGTGTGGTGTAGGTGTTAGGGACACAAAGGTGGTAAGGGTCAAGTTTAGCAGTGGAATTATGGTTTTCTGAGGGCAAAGCTCTATTGTTAGAGTTTTTGCTTTCACAGAACATACAGAGCCATGGATTGTAAGGGTTCGTATCTAGCTTGGAATTTTTCCTCCATATGTAAATTTCCTTTGTCTTATTCTAATGGAACCAGTAACACTGACCCCCTAAATCCAGTGGGTAGGGCTGCGCCTTTCTGTATTCACCTGTTAAGCAGTCGAGGTACATGGACTCTGTCAGACCTGGCTCTCCGCCAGCACTGAGGAGCGAGCCTGGCGGCCCGCAGTGCAGCAGGCGGGAGGAGCTGGAGCCCTCACTCCCATCGCACACACCTAGCATGCAATCCTGAAGTGCATTTTTATTTTTAGGTCCCTGGTACAAGAAAACACAGCTGCTTATTTCACTGCTTCTGAATGCTTGCTCCATGGTATTCAGAGAAATCAGGCTATATTCATCGCTAACATTGTGTAACACCAGCTTTAATACAAACAGGGTAAATAACACTGGCACATTAATTACTCCTTTCTAGTTCACTTTGACAAAAATGTACTAAAATGAAGACTAATATAATTATAGATGGTGTATTTTCAATTAGCCTTTGTTAATACTATTAATAAGATTAATAATATATACTAAAAAGTCAATATGCTTGTCTAAATAATTTTTTAAATCACCCTTTCGGGTTGCAGCATCAAACATTAAGGCACATAGTCTTAATTACATGTGCTCATCAACAAAGTTAAATGGCTCCCATCCCTCAAGAGTGGCAGAGACCGAGAAGCGAGCACCTAGCCTGTGTGTGCGAGCACCTAGCCTGTGTGTGCGAGCACCTAGCCTGTGTGTGCGAGCACCTAGCCTGTGTGAGGACTTCTTTACGTAGCACGCCTTAACTTATCTGTCACCGTTAGCGGTTCTGGGGAGACCACAGCCACATTAGCTCAGGGGTTTGCAAAGGTCTACAGAGTGAGGGCTACTCACGGCACGGCTTATTCGCTAATCCACACACATATAAATGACCTCCTTCTGAACTGAATGATAAAATGTGGTTTGCCCCCTTCATAATTTTAATAATATACAGCACAATGGTGACTGGTGTTAATGTATAGAATTAATTGCCCCAGTGAGACATTTCTTCAGAAAAAGCAATAATAGCTAGATTCTCCTTGAGATCTGAAAACCCTCTGGTATACTAATAAAATGAAAAAGGTTCACAAAATAATATCCTAAATAATTGGGTTCCCTGCTCCAAAGGACCCCATGTTGTTCCTCTTAAGTGTTCTAAAAAAAATGGCGATTATTCCTTGGGACTTAATAAAGCGTAATTGAAAAAATATCAGTGAGAAGGACCCAGTGCGGAACCACTGAGTCTCTTTAGTATTTCTGAAGGTGAAATTGTTCGCACTTTCTTCATAGTAAGAAGAACAGAAATTTTGGCAGTAAATAATATTGTTTACTGGCATGATAGCATCTTGGTAATGTGTTCTGTCTTTCTCTCTCTCTCTCTCTGTGTGTGTGTGTGTGTGTGTGTGTGTGTGTGTTTATCATTAAACTTTTCAACAGCCCAAAGTCACTGAACTGTTCCTCCCCAGAAAATGGGAAACTGCCTTCTCCTACTGTGCTGTATTCATAGTCAAATTAGTGTCTTTTGAAGTGTGTGTGTGTGTGTGTGTGTGTGTGTGTGTGTGTATGTGTGTAAGGAGTGGGGGACACAAAACTTTTCTGTCTGGATAAATGTTTTCATTCTGTAGCTTGTCGTCTTTCCCAATTCAGACATAAAGACTTAAGCAGGCTGATAATCATTCACCACTGTTCCCCTCCCCTGACTCATCTTAACCTGTTTATTTACTTCTTCTGATGCTACAAAATTACAGAAGGGAGAACGAGAGAGAGAGAGAGAGAGAGAGAGAGAGAGAGAGAGAGAGAGAGAGAGAAGAGAAGAGAAGAGAAGAGAAGAGAAGAGAAGAGAAGAGAAGAGAAGAGAAGAGAAGAGAAGAAAGGCGGCTGCTGAAAAGGAGGAGCAATGGTGAGCAGCAGAGATGCAAAGGGCCGAGCACCGAGCAGGGGCTGCGGAGCGACAGGATGCGGGAGATAGTTGTCCCAGCTACGAGATAAAAGCTACATTACATGAAATTAATGGAGGCTGTCTGAGACATACATGAATCACTGTTTCACCACTAAGAAGCCAGCACAAAAGAATAAAGAAATCTGAGTACTAACTACATCTTCAAAGGTCTCCTATTTACCCAGCCACACTGGGTATGGACACAAGTGGGGGGAGCTATAAGGAAAAAGGCACTGCTGTGATCGAATGAATGCGACCATATGAGCTATATTGGAGCCGTATGCATCCTATTTAGCTAATATCAAACACAGTTTAATGAAAGTTAAATAGTTTCTGAGGAGTGCATGAGCTGGAACAGATTAGATTCCACCGAGGGGTCTCTCAGCATATTGTTGCTCACATGTATTCCCTGCTCGGGGCTGCTACAATTCCAGCACTCCATTAGCAATACACAAAAGACTTATGCAGATAGCGGGCATAAGCTCCAACCGCCATGTTGGGAAATAAAAAAAAAAAAAAAACCCACACACACCGGCACACGCACACTCAGATGAAGGTTTTGTTCAGTGTGTTCATCTCAGAATAGATCTCTGTCATTCAAAACTGATAAGCGCCTTTGTGGGAAGGAGGAAGTAGCTGCCTATGTTTTGAAGGAGAAATCTGCAAGCTGCCTCCAGGAGAGCCTGCGTGAGGCACATAATGAGAGTTTGATCTCTCCGAGGACAATGGCCTGGGTGAATGTGACGCCCTTGTGGTCTGCAAGCGACATCTGGCCCATAGGTACCTTGGCTGCCACCACCTCGTGAAATTTCGGGAGTGCCCTGGTCTGCAGATGCCCTTTCATGGTGTACCTGTAGCCGCTTTCCACTGTAAAAATATACATTCTTTCCATAAACCCTGGCGAACAGCCTGCTTGTCTACTCACAGGACTGGTACAAGAGCTGACAGGAACTGCAGTTAATCATTGTAGTACTTGCCAAAGATTTGACTTTTAACTTTTTCATGAGCTTTTGGTGGTTGTTTTGTTTTTGTTTTTGTTTTCCATGTTTGGTTTGGTTTTTGTCTGTGTTCTGTGCAGCACCCGTGGCTCTGTCTTCACTGAGCTGATCACACAATGGTCCTTTAATTTAGATAGAAACAGGACTAGTCCTTTATATTGGTCTTTTTATTAAAAAAAAATACAAAAACAAATGGTTTGAATGGCTGATTAGCAGCACTCCCTCCCTTTAGATGGAGGGGGAAGAACCCCTTGCAACAAGGACTGCTGCCTGTTTCCCTGCTGTCTAACTGCAGCCAAACGTCGCTGACCGTTTCCCCCAGGCCTTCCCCATGCTAGACTGCCATAAGGATTAGTCATGTGCTCTCTGCGTGGGAAGAGCTGCCGTTCTGCACAAATATTCTCTACTTGGAACAATGTTGACACTACTCACACCCACAAAAGATTTTTAGGATACTATTTTTGGTTGGACCCACATGAGAATGCTACTGGCATCAAACCAGGGATGCTGTCACCATCCTAAAAGGGGACACTGCCATGTGCCCATAGCAAAGAACTGTCTAGTTCCAAGTGTCAATACTATTGCTCTCTGCAGGGGTGATTGTTTGCTGCGAATGTACCCGGTGACGGCACCGGAAAGCTTTGAACTCTGGTGTGGCCCAGGAGGTCAGGACACTCTGCCTCCAGAAGGATCCAGGGCCTGAATGAGACTCTTGTAGCACTTTGTTTAAATTTGCGAAATATGCTTTAAAAACATTTTGTAGCCAGGGACAATTCTTTAACTTTCAGGAAAGCCTTTTTGCTTTCTTGGCTGCCTGAGGTTAGGGACAAGCGTTCTTTTGTAAATTTAACTAAAGAAAAATGAAGCAGACATCATTACACACGTGTCTACACTCCTTCTCGGCACCCAGGAAGAGGTTTCTGAATACCATTCAGATCTTCTTAGCAGGGGTGAAATGGTCTTGGTCACTTCTCCTTTCTCCTACATCCTTTTGCAACTGTTCTTAAAGAAAAGTGAGGCCCTATGTTTGGGACGAGAGTGCCAGTTTAAGGCAGGCTGCCAGGGTACTAGGTAATTGATTCTACTCTCATCTTAGTTTTTGGATGAAATCTCATTCAGAATAAGAGTAGGTAATGAAGTTGTTGCTGGCTGCTCAAATTTTTCTCCAGGGACATCAAGATTTTTTTCTCCCAGGTCTTCTTGTTGCCACAGTGTATCTCAGTGCTCACTGCAGTGTTGAATGCCCCCACAGTGTCTCTCCACTCAGTGTGGCATCATGCATGTAGTGGTGCATGCCCTGGGAGTGGTTTTCATCTGGTGCAGGCAGGATAGAGGCTGTTGTCCTGGTGAGCGACATCAACCAGCCAGAATACTTATAAAAAATGTTGATGGGCATGCCCCTCACTTCCTCTTAGATTTTTGCTGCTTAGATAATTGGGAATATAACATCCATGTGACTGGAAGTTGGAGCGTAATTTATAATGAACTGATAGCAAAGTTTATCTACTATGACTAATAATCATAATGTAGTAACGATAATGTCAGTCATAATAAGAAGCTAATTAGAGTGGAAAACAATATGTCTCCTTAAGAAACCTTACCTAGCAGAGAAAATAAAGACATGCAGTTGGCACAACGTGTACTAATTCATTTAGCACAGTGAACTCAAGTAGCAGCACTTGCAGGGAATGATTGATTGACCTAGGAAATAATTCATGTGGAAAGTAATTGATTGAGGATAACACTCAGCCCACTTTTACCTGTGACAACGGGAGTCCGATGCTGCTGTATGAAGTAGACTAAGCAATTACTTCCCAAGAAATAACATCTTACATGTTCTTAAGTGCAAGTGTCTGTTGGCCTAAGCATCGAGTGGGGGAGCAGGCTGGCTGCAGGGGTGATGGGACAGGCATAGTTTTGTAAAGAATACGGTTAAGGTGACGAGACTCCATTCCTGCTGATGGGCAAGGACTGGGGATATTTTGGAGAGAGGTCTAAAAATTCACTGTAACAACTCGGGATTTCATGAATTTCTGCAACAGTTTCTCTTCAACCTGCAGGTGGCATTAGTAGTAAAAATGTATTTTCTATCATTCCTGAGAAAATATGCAGCAATGGAGTGAGAGAAACAGTAAAGGGACTTCACAGCATGACTCAATTAGAGGAGCAAGCCCGATTCATTGCAGATGGTTTTTTGCTATGTTTAATAATCCAGGGAACTCAATGATCCAAATCCAGAAATAGTAAACTACAATCCTTATAGGAATTGAAAAATCTGGGGAAGTTTTTTTTTTTCTTTCCTTGAGTTTGGAATAAAAGCACACTTCTATATGCACACATACACACATGTCTTGTGATTCCATTTCCATGTGGGAGGCCAGGCATCTGAGCCCTGGGAACAAGCTCCATTCTCTACTTACAGGGCGAGAATTGAGAACCGAAACTCAACAAAGTGTGATTGAAGCTCTGTGAAGCCAACCAGTCAAGATTCTGACTTGCTGCTTCTGGGCCCTGCCTCAACCCAGAGAGACCAGGGAGGGGCGGGGTGTTGATTTCTACCCGTTTCCCAGAGTGGGGCTGGCTTGTCAGAGCCTCACAGTACTCCTGAAACGTTCAGATGTACAAGCCAGGCAAACACTAAAGTGCCTGGACTGGAGTTTGGCTGGCAACATCTTTGCCAATGCCCTTTCCCTAGAGTTGCTAACTCAACTAGTCGTGTTTGAGATGGGAAATGAAAAGACTGAACTGAGAAATGCCTCGGCTCATAATGTGCTTGCTGGAGAGCATGATCCCCAGCAGCCCAGGAAAGGAAAGCCAGTTTTAGTAGCACACATTTGTGGTCTCAGTCCTTAGGAGGCAGAGACAGGTATATCCCTGGCTCTTACTGGACAGCCAGTCTAGAGGATTTATTGAGCCCCAGGCCAACGAGGTACCCTGTCTTTAAAAAAAAAAAAGTGGGCATGCTCTCAGGTAGGGTCCTGACATCTATACACAGTATGCCGCCCGCACCCCTACCCTTAACCCCAGATTTACTAACCACACTGTAAAGATGAATATCATCCTGAAGCCAACATTTCCTTCTCTGAAGATCCTCACATTCAGATGTTTCCTCTGGTTCCTTCCCATTGGATCCTTGAGGACTGAGTTAATTTCAAACAGCCCTAATCCAATCCCATAAATAATTCCCCAGTCATGAGTCTATTTTCCCCTAGACCTCTCTGGATAAAGCACATTAAGTCAACATTTCACCAACTAAGTTAAGACTTGCACATTCACTGGAGCTGGAAGCGTATGCATGCATGTGCTGTTTTCTTGAGCTTCTGCCTGGTACCGCGGTTGTTCTGGCTCCTGCCCAGGAACTCCGCCTCACTTAGTGCCATCCAGTAAGGAAGGGCACCATGGCCCGCATCTTTTGCTGCCTCTTAGGCATCCACAGCATTTTCAGATGTTCTTCTCAGCAGCTGAGGTCACAGGGAGCAGATAACTCTCAAGTTGTCCAGCTGTTGCATGGGAAAGTGAGACAGCCAGTCTTTCTCTCTCTTGGTATTATTCACTATCCCAAGGTTAGAGAGACTTGTGTCTGCACAAATAATTCAATTGGACATAACAAAGGGCTTCTCCACTAAATATCCTTGCCTCTCTAGCTGATCTTCAGATCTTGGAGACAAGTGTTACCATGCAGTGAAGGGATATAGGCCAACCACACTCAGGGCACACCACAGTGCTGCCTTGGGCTTCCAGCCGTGACCATCATCTGGGGCAAAGCCAGACCTTCCTAGTACATGTGCTCCACCTTGCTGAGCACGGATTCATGCCATACAAGGTCATCGCTCTCTAGTGTCTAGTTACCGTTTCTTCTAGATCTTTCCGAGAACAGATACAACTCATTTTCTTCTTTCTGCTCTCTTTAATGCCAGATCGTGATTTTTGAAGAGACCCATTAGTCTGTATTCTGACCTAGAATATTATCTGAGACAAAAATAGAATGTTGCCTGACTTTCTTTTTTTTAATAAAAGAAAATCCTTTTTAAAAAAGTTTTTTCCTTTGCAAATTGAAAGTAATCATTTAGTAGTAAAGGCTGACTATATATTTCCTTCCAAATTCATATGCTGACTCCTCAATATGAAAGAATTTGGAAGCTAGGCCTTTGGGGTTGCTAGTTCATGCAGAAAGAGCCTTCATAGCACATTTTTTGTCCCTAAGAAGAGCCATGGAGCCTTCTTCTCCTCTTCTTGTGAAGTTGAGGACACTACAGGATAGCTGTCTACAGAGCTGGAACATACCCTCACAACAAACTAACCATGTTCCACCCTGATGAACATCCCAGCCACCAAAATTAGGGAAGAAACTCATTTTTATTTGGTTCTTTGGAGATAGACTCAACTCCCACTATGAAGTCTTAGTTGGCTTCAAACTGGCAGCAACTGTCTGCGTTAGCCTCCCAAGCACTGGCATTACAAATGTTTACCACCATGGCCAGCCGACTTTAGCTGTCCCAGGGAACCTCCTCTGTGGTATTTTTTTAAGACATGCGGCTAAAGATGGTTCACAGTGGGTGTTATAGTTCACAGATTTCTATAAAAAAATCACATGAAAATAAGGTGATCTTGGTAATCTGGAGACATGAGTGCCTTGGTTTGAGGACTTGTTATCAGTAATAATCTGCTCTAGCTGAAGAGTATCACTGTCAGTGGTTTCTGGCTGCTCTAGGCCATGTGTATCTGAGCCAGTTTTGTCTTTCTCTTCAATTTCCCAGTCTTCCTCAGTAAGTCACAGTTTAACTGTATGATGACATAACTATGCCTCCAGCCTCTGGCACTTAAGGAACAAAACACACCAATACTAGAAATCCAGTAACACTTTTGACCTTAAATTCCTCTGGGAGTGTTTCTATTCTGCTCCATAGATTCACACTAGAGTAGACCCAAATTATCTCAAACACCATGCTCCCAAATTTCTCTAAAATAAACACGCATACATGGATACATACATATATGTGTGCACACTTATGTCTTTAAACCCACAAAATTTAATCTAATTACTCATTTCTAAGTTCTAAGAAAAGTTCTGGAGAAATTTCACAATTACAAAGCATTTAACACTTCACATCCTGGGAGCAGAGAAGCAGCCGCTCTGTCTCAACTTTCCCACCTTGTAATTAGAAGCCATCGTGATACCAACTCTACACATTTCATAGTGCTATCAAAATGAAGAAACATAAAATGGAAAACATAAAATGACTGTGCATCCATTACAGGTGACTTTACCTGGTTAACTGTTGTTTAAAATATCTGTATTAGCTACAAAATATTCACCAGTGTTCAGTAGTTAACCCAGCCTGATTTAGTCACAATATATGCATTGGTAGAGCCAGTCTCAGAAGGCGTACAGGTCTGCAGAGTGCAGCTTTTACAGGCAGCACTATGTTAGAATTTATCTTATACTTAATGAAAAATTTGCTTCATCAAATCAAGACAGAGAGAAATGGCTGTTTTATTTAAAAAGAACGAAGGAAGGAAGGAGAGGGAGAGAGGGAAGGAAGAATGAATGGGGAGAGAGAGAGAGAGAGAGAGAGAGAGAGAGAGAGAGAGAGAGAGAGAGAATATCATATCAGGTTTTCAAAGTGGATTGTACATGGGGAAGAATCCTCCTCAAGGACATTGTGGAATGTGCTTTTGTAGAAAATGCTCTGTACTCCACCATTTGAAGACTCACTGAAAGGCATTCAGGAAGACTTTTTCCTTCCTTCTTTCCTTCCTTTCTTCCTTCCTTCCTTCCTTCCTTCCTCCATCCCTTTCATCCTTCCTAACTTTCTTTCTTTCTTTCTTTCCCTTTCCTCCTACCCTTCCTTCATTTCGTGTGTGTGTGTGTGTGTGTGTGTGTGTGTGTATTTGTGTGGGTGGGTGTGTTTGTGTGCGTATGTGTTTTCTAGGCCCTTGAAAGGGTGAACATTGACCCAATATGTCTCAAGCATTGTTAATGAGGGACCTGAGACCCATCTGTTTTGACTAAGGTGTGTATATTTCCAAATTTCTGTGCCTTTAACAGACACATTTGTTCTAACCATATTGCAGCAGATCAGCATTGCTAGCCAATTCCCTCGAATTCTTAATTCTTGTTAACAACTCTGGCAATTAACCAATTACTCCTACCACTGAAGGGCTCTGGGAGGAAGGGACCTGTGATTTATAGCAGCACAGCGTCTGTGCTTGTTGACTTGAACTCAATTGATGGGCACTTTATTTAGAGAAAGGATGGGCAGGTGAGTAGCCAACAGACTGGAGGCAATCAAATGGCTAAAACTGCCCAGGGGTGGCAGCTGCAGGGGCTGCTTCCTGGCCCCTCGCCTGCCGATACTTGCCTATGGTTCGTGCGCCTAGACCTTGCAAGAAAATCTCAGACATTGCCTGTGTGGGACAGATTGCTAATCTAGCATTGATGGTTCCAGAATGGCAGGGTTTCAGGGCTTGGGGAGATAGTAATTGTCTCATGTGTAAAGTGCAGGAAGTCTGTGTCCTGCCCCAAGGCCCCAATGAGTGGCCATTCAGACTTTGCTCAAATGTGACCGGTTATGACTTTGGAAGGCTGCTTATCCCATTGCCTGGAGCACTGCTTGTCAAAAAGTCTCCCTTTAAGAGAAATGCAACCTTGTAGTTTGGATCCCTTGACCCTATACTGCCCTGAGAAGTGATCCTGGGTAAGTACTCTTTGTCCTAGCTGATGTGTCCCAGCTTGAGAGGAGCTTCTGCGAGTCCATCTCTGCCTGTGCTGAATTTCCTGTAATATTAGCCAGGGCTGTTTAACCTTTCAACGTCTCCTAAAGGCACCTTCTTAGTTTTGCATGCTCTGCTTTAATTGTGGTACCAGCGTGTGTAAACATAATTACCTGGGTTGCCTTCTTCATAGCCCTAGTCTTGTCTTTCCTCAGCCCATCTTGCCTTTCTCCACTAAAACCATCAATTGTGAGTGACTCATTTAATGAAAGCCCCTCGCGTGACCAGTAGCCTTATGGTGACATTTGCTAGACCCTCTTTGGAATAACTTTGGATCGCTCTTTTCTCTTTCAAGAACTATTCCTGGGGCTATATGGCATGCCTTGAATTTTTGATATGCTTTTTAGGAGTTAATAAAATTATAGGTACTAGTAAAGGCAACAACAGAACGAGGGAAATGAGCACTGGGAAAACAGGAATTAAAGGGAAAGTCACTCACTCAGGTGGCAGGGTGACTTGGAAGTCAGCTCTTTGGTAGTAGACACATAATTACCCTTAAGGTAGGGCCCATCATATATATACTTGTAATGTATATACATGTAAATGATGTGGAATGGAGCTAAAACTTCCCAGTCTGAATGTCCGCACTCTCCTCCTGCTACTAGTAATACATACGCAGTCATATCCTTTAGCTTGGGGCCTCCATAAAAGTGTAAATGTTCTCTGGCAGGAGAATATGAAGTCATTATCAGCTGTTGATGTCTCAGAGCTTGCTGGTCACTGAGTAGCCCCTAAATGTACAGGATGCAGACGTGATCTGTTGTCTCTGGGAGAGAATATGAATTAAAGTATAACATTTTAACATATTTCATTTCTTAAGATAGAAAGAGGAAGGATGGAAAAAAAACTTTTGTGTAAGCCATCAGAGACTAGTAGGATAGCTGAACAGAGCCTTCTGCTGCAGTGTGGATTTTGGAAAATGGAGAATTAAAGGGGTGTCTCAGAAGGATCAGCGGCACAGTGTCAATAAATTACCTAAGTTGAAAAGTATGAAGAAGGACACCAAGAGAATTCCTATGAGTGCTTCCAAGCTTGAGTTTAAGGACTGTGAGTGGTTGGGTAGAGAAAATACCATGGTGCTTCTTCTGTTGTCTAAAAGTTTATTTTACGGAAGAGCCTTAGACTTTGAAAGTGCACAGTTGTATACCAAGAAAAAGGATACCTGTCTTTCATCCCCTTGGTGTTGAAGGTAGCCATATTGCTTCATCAATGGCATCATTAAAGACCTATGTTTGGGGGCAAAATGTCTAGAAAAATGGTATTCTTATCCACAACTGTGAATTCTAAGGAGAACAGGCTGCCAATTTATCATTGGAAGAGATGGTAAAACATCAAAACATCTGAGAGAGAACCTGGGGAGAGTTCCCTGAAAAGGCAGTTTACATAAGTGCTCTCCTATGAAGTAAAAATGTAAATTCTGCCTTAATATCAAAAGAATAGTATTCTGACAGGCTTTCTTATTGAGGAAGAAGAAATGAAGTTTGGATAAAATGAATATTAGTAAATTAACAAAAATAATTGTCTTAGGGTTTCTATTTCTGCACAAACATCATGACCAAGAAGCAGGTTGGGGAGGAAAGGGTTTTATTGAGCTTACACTTCCACACAGCTGTTCATCACCAAAGGAAGTCAGGACTGGAACTCAAGCAGGTCAGGAAGCAGGAGCTGATGCAGAGGCCATGGAGGGATGTTCCTTACTGGCTTGCTTCCCCTGGCTTGCTCAGCTTGTTCTCTTATAGATCCCAAGACTACCAGCCCAGGGATGGCCCTCCCCCCTTGATCACTAATTGAGAAAATGCCCCAAAGCTGGATCTCATGGAGGCATTTCCCCAATTGAAGCTTCTTTCTCTGTGATAACTCCAGCCTGTGTCAAGTTGACACACAAAACCAGCCAGTACAGTAAATAATTAAATAAATAAAAGCACATTTTTAGAATCAGTGAAATTTGGGGAATAACCTCCATTGTGATGTATTGAATGGGATCTGACCGTTTGTTGTTGTTCACCCGATGTGTAGCCTATTGTCTATTCTAACTGTATACACAGAATATATTTGTGTGGTTTCCCAGTGCGAGAGCAGTGGAGAAGGCATGTAAGAAAGAATGTGGCCAGTGAGCACGGAGCAGTGTTCTTGATAAGGCATCCTTCTCTACAGTCATGTACTGGGATGGGCTTTCTTCCCTTTGCCCAAGAATAAGACTTTCTCATATGAAAAGGCAAATCCACATGCCCTGCCCCCACAAATATAAGCAAGAATGTGCACATATGTCTCAAATTAATTCTGAGTCAAATTCAGACCCAGATTTGTGTTAATGTATTTAGCAAATAATTAATTGTCCATCCATTCATTGGCAGCACATTGTAAAACTTCTTGCAGCACCCTGCCTCCCCCCTTCACAGGGTGTCAGTTCCACGAGACAGAAGGGCTAAAAAATATGTCCAGTTAGACGAGAACGCACATCAGAAACAGAGAATTATCCTTTTAGCTGAAGAATGTTAGCCGTGGAAATGAAAAAAAAAATGTTTTCTTTCACATGTTCACACACACACACACACACACACACATACACACAAATCACAAATACGGTGGAGATTATAGTTTCATCTGTGGGTGTTTTAGCATTTTATGATTCCAGTTTAGTACAATGCTATTCTCTCTTGTACATTATAATTTTTCTTCCATTTGTAAATGGCTTTATAGTTTTCTAAGCAGTTTCACATAAAGCAGTTCATTTGTGGAACTAATAGCATTTACATGGGATAACAATATCCTAATAGAATTGTGCAATTCATATAATGAGTTTAACATGTTCCTAAAATGAATGCCACCTGACAACGATGGAAGAGAGACCCAGAGTGGCCACCAGTCTTCAGGTAAGTCCTGACTGTCCCTGGTTTGAAAGAGACAGAAAGCATGTATGTGTTTGCAGATCTCTTTGTGATTCTGTGTTCCCATACCATTTGCTCTCTGCCTGTCTCCATTTTCAATACGCAGGACAATGATTTAGGCTCAAGGAGGGTTGACTCACAGGGCTTTATATCACACTCTTCTTTTACTACACATAAAACAAATGCATAGTTCTTTTTGTTTGTTTATATATGTTATTATAATTATAAATCAAATAAAAATTGAGATTGAGATTTAAATGATGGCTGTCATCTCTCAGGAGCTGATGGAGGAGTTGGAGATGTTTACATAGATGTAACAACAGTCCAAGCCGTGGTTAAGATGAGTCAATAGCTCTTATGCTTCCTTACAGTGCTGCACTAATCTCTGAGTATCTAAAATAGATGACCCGGGTTGTGTCCCTGTCTTTAGCCTGCTGAGGCACCAACAGGCAGGACTTTTAACCTTAGATCATCCGATTCCCCTTATATTCAATCTTTTTTTGGTAAATATTTTAAAAAGTTTTGCTAAAAATAATGAATTTTGAGGCATTTTTGAGGAATGAGTGTGAAGATTTGGGGAAATAAAGGCAAGCTGGTCAAGCAGGCCTGGGAAAGTCCATGTCCTGTGAGAACCATGAAGAAACTCGCTTAAGGCTCAGGCGTGGAAGGAAGAAACGTAGGGAGACCTCATCGTCCCCAGGGAACGAGCAGAGAGATCCCAGGTTTCCATTCGCCTCCACTTTCCCATTTTACAAGCGTTGCATGCAATGGTTAAGGTAGCACGTTGCTTGTTTGAAAATCCATTGACCCAACCTCACTTCTCTGTTTGGATCTCCCCACAGCACTGGCCTCCTGAAAAGACCCCTGGACCTCAAGAAACTCCAGAGAACAGAAACCTTGTTAAAGATGGAAGGACAGAAGATGCCGGGGGTGGGGGTGGGGGAGTTGCGGGGGGGGGGGGCAGTTCCTGTTTCAGCCTTGGTTGAGTGGCTGTCTTCTCTCAGGAACAACATAATGCGGCCTCTCACTGACCTAAAGAGCCCTTACATCCTGAATTAGGGTCGCACATACAAAGAAAGTACAGACCAGAAATGTCTGTGATGCTGTACGATAAGAGGTAGAATTTGGAAATAATGGGGACCCTTTCCAAACGCAGATGGGGACAGGAAGAGTCCCTTCTGTCAGGCAGTTCTGAGATAGCACCAAAGGATTCTCGAGCAGGAGACAGAACATGGCGGTGTCTTTTCCCAACCGTGGTGCTCAGACTGGCAGCTGCAGTGTTTCACAGTTGTTACCAGCTGTCTCAGGCACTGCCACAGAGGGAAAGCTGCTTTTAGAGTTGCACTCTGAGGCTAGGCGAAGGAGCAAGTTCCTGTGAGTGGAGATCTCCAGGGACCTTCCAGACCATTCCGCAATGACTGCTCTGTGGCTATGGGACCTGTCACTTTCCCTGTCTTTCTTGATAGTGAGCTTTTTGTTTTCAAATGTTTAAAGGGTCTATAGAGAAAGGAGAACAATGGAAAATAAGACAAAAGGCCACAGAGTTCTTACCTTGATTTTGCTGGGTTTGTTCATTATTTATTATAGCTCGTTTTTGGCGGGAGGGGTGGTTTTTATTCAGTCATTTCTCCTAATATTATTCTCAGAAATCAATCTTAGTTCAAAAAACAAATGGGAGATTTGAATATTCTCAGCTACAAGAGAATTCTGAGAGTTGCCACCGGCAAACCTGTCATCTATCCTGAAGGAGAGCTGGAATTAGTAGTGTGTGAGTCACTCAGTCCAAGAACAGTCCTAAGTGCAGCACAGTGGAACAAACGGAAGGAAACAAGAGAAGACCTGGATAAGTGGGAAAGCCTGCCACACAGGTCACACCCAAAATACATGTGAACGGTTCGAGGCATAGGCCTAAAATACAAATGTAAAGTGCAAATGAGTCCCAAGTAAAGCAAGACAAACTGCTATCTATTATGGTGAACTACCAAGAGCCAGGACAAAAGGAGAGAGTAAGCTTTCCACAGAAAGACCAATGGCTTCCAAGGGAGCCACAACATGGCCATCCATAGATTTCCCCTAAGAAGCAACAGAAGCAAGCAAATATGGAGATGTTATTTTCAAAGCGAGAAAGGAAGAAAAGGTTAACTCAATGTTTATCATTATGGCAATGCACCTCTAGAATAAAAAATATTTTCAGAATAAAGTCAAAGTCTAGTTCATTCAAAGAAAAATTTAAGAGTATTCTTTAGTAAAAATTGAAATGGCCTATTGTTTCAAGAAAGAAATTTTAAACGAGTTTTAAAAGTTAAACATATGGGTGAATCTAAATAAATATTGACTGTAAAAATAAATAAAATGAATAACATATTTTGTGGGTTTTACCCATAAGCATCCAAGAACACACAATTAAAGCAGCACAACAGAAGCTCGCCAGATGTGTGAGTGGGAGATAAGTGGAGGGAGAGTGCTCTGCTGCCCTGCAATGCTGCGAAGGGGGAAAGGGTCGCCTTTCATTAGTTTTTTATGACTCAGAGTGCTCATTCTAATATCTAGTGTAACAAGGACAATAAGGATATAAAATGTAAGGGCCAGGGAAGTAAAAGGAAGAAACAAGACAGCCAAACATACAAAACCAATTGATCCAAAACCAGACAAAGAAGACAAATTCAAATGATGACTTTGGATTTTAAAAGAAATCAAATTCATTATCACATTAATATAAAATTATACACATGCCCCCCCCAAGAGAAAACTTAAGACTAAAATAAATAAAGTCCACCTGAATGCCACTGAAAATAGACTTTAAATATGAGGGCAATACAGAAAGCAGAGGGGTAGAAAATAGAAAAACGAAAGCAAGCAGGGGTGTGCAACTCTACTGTTATCAGGCAAACACTTCCAGTTTACAGTCACCCAAATGATTAACAAAGGGACTTCTCAATGGCAAAGGATCCTATTCACTGGGGAGGAAAAAATTTTAATTTCCCATAGTCATCCAACGACAACTTTGGATATATAACAGAAAAATGATTCACTAAGTTGGGATGAAATCTATAGATGTGGTAGTATACCTTAAGATATTTCTCTTATTAACTAAAAAAAAAAAAAAAAAAAAAAAAACAAAGTAGAGACTAAAACAATGAGAATATGGACCATTTGAAAAGCCAATTAACAAACAAGGCATGATTGATTGATCTAGAATATGTGTCCAACATCTGCAGAGTATGAATTTGTATGAAGCACACATGAAACACTCACCAAAATAGATCATCTGCTGATTCATATAGAAAGTCTAAACATATTTCAAAGGGCTGTAGTCATGTTGAGTGTGTTCTCTGACCACAGAGCAAATCAAGCTACAAAACAAAAACAAAAGATAACTAGGAAATTCCCATATGTTTGGAAACGAGGAAGTATATTCTAAATAGATTTTGAGTCAAGAAAAAAAAAGAAATTATAGAGGAAATTAGAAAATTCTTTGAAATGAATGATAATGAAAAAATACCACGACATGCAGACTGCAGCTGAGGAAATCTAGAGGGATAATTACAGAGTTCGCTGAATATATAAGATATAGATGAAAATGATGTGGCCATCAAGCTAAAGAAATCAGGAGGAAAAAAAACTAGGGGAAACCCCAGAAAGCAAAAGAATGAAAAAATATAAATACACCACAAATGAAAGAGGAGGAAACAGATTTGCAACACAGCCCACTGTTAATTGCTGGGAATGTTTACCAACACCAACAAATAAGTGTCACTGTTACGACTGATGAGGAGAGAGAGCAACCAGCAAAAGCCAAGAAGGAAAACACAGTTAAAGGTCTTCTTACATGTGGCAGAGTCATATAAACCAGTCACTAAATCAGACATCTGAAAATATACCTTGTGATGAAAAAGTCTGGATCAAACTTCCCCTCACAAAAGGAGGAATACAAATAAAAGTTTTAAAGAAAAAAAAAAAAGGACCAGACAAGCTGACAAAAATACTTGATTACTAAAAGTCCCCTTTGGAGCAAGACACTCTGGTCAGTATCTTAAATAAGGTTTACCTTTTTCCTGTCTTGAGAAAAAATTATGTCAGTCTTAGATGTTACATAGCACACCACGTATAAGCAGGAGACACTCTCAATTCAGTCTCCAAGCCAAAGCACACAGGGATGCAGAAAAGGGGAAAGTTTGTGCAAGTGTCCTTCAAGGACACAGATGCAAACATTTTTTTTAACGAAATAAGAGCGCATCAAGCAGAATGCTTCATAAAAATGCTCTAACTTTGTGACAAAATTGTTCTTCTTCCAAAAATTCAAAATGTACTTAACATTGATATGAATACAGTTCACCACATTTCCAGAGAAAAGAAAAGAAAAATGTAATTCTCAGTAAATGCAGAAAATCAATTTTGGAAATATTTAGTATTTATTATTAGAACAGACACTGAAATAAAACATCTGAGCAAGCTAGGAACAGAAGAAAGTATGCATAACCATTTCTGAGTCCAAAGCGATCATCAGACGTAAAGGTGAGATGCTAACGGCCTCCAGAGCTGGGGATGTTCGGAGCAGGCTATGTGCTGTCTGTGCTGTCAACCATCTTGCTGGAGATGTCACAGCAAAGTAAGACTTAAAAGCGACAAATACATACATGACTGTAAAGGATACAATGATTTGATTACATCATAAAATCTAAAAAACAAAATTTTTTAAATTGAGGAACTGTACAGAAAAATGGGTTTCATTTGACATTTTTACAGATGCACATAAGGCTTCCTGATTGCATTTGGCCACCGTATGGCACTTGAAATTCTTGCCTCTCCTTGTTAGTTTCCTTCTGATTTCTTGGTGAGAATCCTGCTTCTACGATTTTTAGATTTCTCTTAGGAGGGATAGATACCATGAGCCACCTGATGGTGGCTTATTTCCTAAGCTGGATGATCTCCTGTCTCCTTTTGCTCAAGTTACATGATTTCATTCTTCTTAATGAATAAATAATTCTCCATGGTGCATGTGTGCCCTGGTTTGTTTGCTTGCTTTGTCCATCTGCTAATGGACATCAAGGGCCATGAACTGTACAGATGACATGGTGGAGCCCCAGATCTTCTCTGCGTACGATCCTTCAGGAACACATCTAGGAATAGCAGACCTGGTTCATGTTGTGCTTCCAGTCTTCTGACTGTGAGAAAGTCAGCATTGGCGGACCCCGTTATCGCAACTCTCACCCTTACCAACACTTAATGTTTGTGTGTTTTCTTGCTAACAGCCAATCTGTTAGTTTCAGTGTAGTTATAGCTAATGACTAAAGACTTTTGAAAAAAAATATTATAGCTTCACTATGGTCTAGCACATTCTGAGTTCATTTGGCCATTTACTGATTGTGTTTTTTGTTGTTTAATTTTTTTTAAGGTCATTATATTGCTTGAGCATTTATCCCTGTCAGATAAATATCCCTAAGAAAGACTTTTGCCCAGTCAACATAGCCTGGCTTCATTCTCTTGTCTCCTTTACCATCCCAAAGCTTTTGGGTTTTTTACTTCCCCAGGAACACTGCCCTATGGGTAGGCTCATATACCTAGACAAGCTGAGTCAGATCTAGAAATCCTTGCCTATGCTTAGAACTTGGAATCTTTCTCTTAAGTTTTTTTTTCCTGTTCTGCTGAAGTTTTGAGTTTGTGATAAGATCCCTGGTCTATTTTGAATTAAACTTTCCCCCAAAATAAGATGTTAGGGAAAAAAACCCACAGTTAGTTAAAGTTAAAGAACATGGATGAATCATGTTTCTGTCTATTAACCTCCAAGATTTAGAAGGAAAGAAAATGCAGCAGAATAAACCATAACAATAGAATAAAATCACTCTCTGTATATTTAATAACATATCTATGTGGTATCTACACAGAAATCAATAATATTAAGAGAAAACAAAACTTTTAAAGGAAGGAGATATCTTCACTCATTGAAAGACCCAAGAATGCAAATATTTACAATTTCACGCTGCTTATATTCAACACAGTCCCACACAAATTCCAAAGGTGATTGCATCTGGATAGTGGCAAAAGAATTTTGAGTGGAATGGAAAATAACTGGACAAAAATATAGCAAAGGTGAGTTGCAGGGACTCACGTTATTAAGTTTATTAGGTAGGAGACAGATAGAAACTCTAGTATCTATGGGTGTGGTTCTAAAACACACATCAATTGACAGCACATATTCAGATGTAAACATGACTTCCTGGAGACCAATTTGTGACAGAAAGCAGAGATAAGTCATCTTTTTCTTTCTTTCTTTCTTCTTTTACTTCTTTTTTTTTTTTTTTTTTTTTATCAAACTTGTCACCTGGATAAGCCTGTGGTGGGTTTGACCTCTACCACACACCACCCACAAAATAGACTTTAGTCTTGAATGAGTTCAAAACCAGAATAGCTGCATGACTAGTGAATGCATGAGAGAGTGCTGCGAGGAAAATGTGCATTGAAATTACTGGGAGATAGCAGAATGAAGTCTGCAGTCTAGTTACAATGACAAAGACTGACAGTGAAAAGCCAGGACTCAGAATTGTGGACCAGGATGTAATCGGTTGGCAGAGCATGCGTGAGGCCCTGGGTTCAACACCCAGAACTGACAATAAGCACACTGTGGAGGGATTACCACTGTCACACACTGCTGCTAGTATACTGAGCTCTAAACAATGCTACCTGTTGGCATTAGCTCTAATAGTCATTTTTTTTTTTAAATTGAGAATACCTGGCCTTCTTACCCCAGGAAAAAAAATCAAACAATGTCAGAGGAAGTGTGCTTAGCAACCAAAATCACACTGTGTAAATTAATGTCATGTATAAAATAATAAGTAGTAAATCTGCACAATGGGGCTTTAGACAACTGTACAATGTGTATTATTGCTTTTTGCTGAACATGAATATACTCACAATCATAATGTTGGGCAAAATAAGCAAGATATGAAGGAAACGCAGGTTTTGTGGTTTGACATTATGCTTAAAAAGCAGCAGTTGGTGTCCAATTGAGGAGAGTAATTATCAGATAGGCACATGAAGTCGGCCATCTTGAGGATCACCTCACATCTGCCACAGAATGTGGATTGAATCATGTAAAGGTTCATCTTGGCTCTCATTCATCTGTGAACTGTCTTGTATAGCTGGTATGCTTCTGAAATCTTAGTATTTAAAATGCTCAAATAGTTAATCATTCATTTCTCAAAACTTCAAGGAAATAATACTTTATAATGTATTCCAAAACCTATAGAAAATAAAGGAAACATTTCAGAGCGTGCGTCTATCCAGTTTCCAAACAGGATGAAGACAATGCTCAAAGCCAGCAAGAGGGTAAAGACTGATGCTAAACAGAGCACGCTGAGGAGCAGTCAGCACACGGGCTGAGGAAGAAACAGTGTACCTGTTTGGGTTCAGACTCCAAGACAAGGGGCAGAGGTGCATATTTTACAAAACCAAAGTAGGTCTGGTTTCCAGGGTCTCCCAGTATCCCTCAGTTCCTACCTGACATACCCTGCCCCCAACCCTAAACTCTCCAGCCCAGTTAGGGGAAAGGGATTCAAAAGCATGGAATGTAGTCAGACATCCCCTACTCCCACATCAGGAATCTCTTCAGCAAGATTCCCCAAGCTTGCCTGTGGGTCTCTGTTATCAGTTTCTACCAGTTGCTGGGTGAAGGCACTCTGATGACCTTTATGCTAGGCTCTTGTCTGCTAGTATATCAGAGTATCATTAATAGTGTCAGGGGTGGGCCTGGGTCTCAAACTGGGTTCATCATTTTTGGCCCATTCCTCAAATTCTTCTCCATCTTTTGTCCCTGCATACCTAGTAGGCCTCATAAACTGTGGGTCTAAGGTTAAGTGGCTGGGTTGGTGTCCCAATCTCTTCTGGTTACCATTGCTAGGAGTCTTAGCTAGGGCCACCTCCATAAATCCTTGGGAATTTCTATTGTCAAAGAATCTAAGTAACAAGGAGAATAAGGAGGACCCAAGTGGGGTTGGATGCTTGAATCTCACTGAGAAGGTGACGTAGATTAGATATGGAGGTATCAAGGGAGGGACTGGGCATTGGAGTGGAGAGTTGGAATAGGAGGGAGGAGGCCAGGGTAGGGCAGAGGGGAAAAGGATCTGGAGAGATAACTGGATTGGGGGATGGCTTATCTCTGGGACCACACAAAATTTTTAAAAGGCAAATTTGTGTGTTGCTATAAAAATAAAAATTTCAATTGATTTTGACTAGAAATTTTGTTTTTCAGCATTTGTTTCTGAGAAATCTTGACAGAAGAGTTAAAGAAACAGGTAATATATTCACTGTGCCACAATTGAAAACAAGAATGCTAGCCTGTAGCATTTGAACAGCCAAATGTTTTTGTGAATCATGTTCATCTATGTCACAAGAAACTACTTAAGAAGGTCAAAATAGGCAACTATGAAGGAAATTTCCAAACACTAAGAAAGTCTTTAGAAGAGTTAAATTAAAAACTATGAAAAATATTAAATATTAATAATAAAAAGATAGCCTTTAATATATTAAGTATGCACAGGAACATGTATCACACGTAAATGCATGGGAAGAAAGTAGGAAGGCACTTACCTGGTGAATGGAGATGACTGAATAACACAGGCAAATGGAGATTTCTGCCTTTGTGCTTCTAACACACACCATCTCACCCTACACAACCAACACACACCATCTCACCCTACAAAACCAACACACACCATCTCACCCTACAAAACCAACACACACCATCTCACCCTACAAAACCAACACACACCATCTCACCCTACAAAACCAACACACACTATCTCACCCTACAAAACCAACACACACCATCTCACCCTACAAAACCAACACATACCATCTCACCCTACAAAACCAAAACACACCATCTCACCCTACAAAACCAAAACACACCATCTCACCCTACACAACCAACACACACCATCTCACCCTACAAAACGAACACACACCATCTCACCCGACAAAACCAACACACACCATCTCAACCTACAAAACCAACACACACAATCTCACCCTACAAAACGAACACACACCATCTCACCCTACAAAACCAACACATACCATCTCACCCTACAAAACCAACACACACCATCTCACCCTACACAACCAACACACACCATCTCACCCTACACAACCAACACACACCATCTCACCTACAAAACCAACACACACCATCTCAACCTACAAAACCAAGCTTTCGTTGAGTATTATTTGCTTGTATACTTCTGGTGGTAATATCCAATCACAGACCCCTGAAACAAGGTATACATGTTTGTACCTTGTCAGCACACCTTGAAGAGTCTTTTTGTCAAGTAAAAAGGCAAAGCTACAGCTTTGTTAAATATGGAGTTTCTACCAGAAATATCAGCACTGAGGAAGTATCCAACAGAAAAAAATGATAATAAAAAATAATCTGAGCCGGGGCGGTGGTGGCGCATGCCTGTAATCCCAGCACTCTGGGAGGCAGAGGCAGGCAGATTTCTGAGTTCGAGGCCAGCCTGGTCTACAGAGTGAGTTCCAGGACAGCCAGGGCTATACAGAGAAACCCTGTCTCAAAAACAACAACAAAAAAACAACAACAACAACAAAAAATCAAAACAAAAAAAACCCCCAAAAAAACAAAAACAAAACAAATCCAAAAAACCAAAAATAAATAAATAAATAAATAAATAAATAAATAAATAATCTGGAGAGTAATAAGGAGATACAGCAGATCACAGAAAACCAGCCACTACCAAGTTATTCCTTCAAGCTGAATGTGGCATTTTAGAATGACTAGGATATCAAAGAATATATACTTTACTCTCAGAAATATCTCCTAATAATGTGCAAAAATTGGTAATTATTGTAGAACTGGGGACCAACCAATAGTAGCCCTTCTTTTGCCTTCTCATCCTGCCATTCCTTAGTCCCTGGCTCCTTGCAGACGGTATTGATTTTTGTTCCGAGTGCCGATTTTTCTTCCTGGACTCCCCTCTGGACCTCAGGGAGCTTGAGTAACTAGTGTGTGTTCCAGAAGCTCTGTGGTTTTGGATGATGAGCGTTGATTTTCTCCTCTTTGTAGGTGCAGGCTCTGAACAAGACTCTCTCCTCCTGAGCTGAACAGAAGATAGCAGTGGTCATGGAGAATGTGGGAAGGAACATGCCCAGGACTCAGCAAGGGCATCAGCCACCCCGACCAGGAATATTTTCCATGGGGAGGGGACACTCAAGAAAAGGGGACAATGGCATCAATGCAGGACCATTCTTGTCCATGCTATACCCTGGACAAGCCAAGTTCAGTATGCATTTTCCAGGATTATCAAAACCAAGCGATTTCCATGGGATATATATTATGTTCTGTGTGGCTCTAAGTAGAATATTCTTTGTAAAGGATATAGTAGTAGTGGTTTCTTTTTAAGAAAAAGTACAACAGCCAAAGATCTCAGTTATAACTTGAATTGTGTTTATTTTAATGTCACTTATATTGTTAAAACATGACAGCCATGAAAAACAGGGAGACACTTTCGTCATGACACACAGTAAAACGCAGAAAGTTTGATTCTGTATAGAAACACAGAAAGTCTGTGCTTGACTGTGAAAGAGTTTGGAGTTCTGAGCTTAGAGGCCTGGTAGCAAACTGATCGATCTCTCTTTATGAGATGCTCACTTTCTCCATGAGGCTGGTGGTTATGGGAATGGTGACAGGAAAATGAGGCATCCTAAATGATGAAAAGACACAGAAGAAAGCTATAGAGATGTTGGTTGGCATTTTCCGGTGCTTGGACGTGTTTAAGAATGTGACACTGATGTCCTCTGTTAGTCAAGCAGTTGCCGAGACCATGGGAGATGGTGAAGAAGCTTATGTCAGAGACTGGGGTCAAGGAACTCACTTCAAAACGAAACAAAACACTGAAAACTAATCCCGAAAACAAATCTTTCCTCATTGATTATGTAAGATAAGTAGGCTGTCTACCATTAAAATGTTACAGACCATTCCTTGAACATGCCACATAAGAAAGTTTAGTTTAGTCCACAAGCGCATGAAACAAGACCCTAACGGGTGCCCGAAGCAGTGGATAGTACTAAACTTGATAGTTAGTATGGTATTCCTACAGCTATATTCATTTGCTAGTTTGATTTATAATTATGTAGAACAAGAGGTTAGTGGTGATTAATGATAAAACACAATGATACCAAGAAATGGTGTACCAAAGTTATTTAAAATTTCTGCAGTTTAGTTTTGCAGTTTATGATGTCTTTGACATAAATGGAATACTGAAACGCCATTCTTCTAGATCCCCAGAAGTGTGGGCACTGCTGTGATCATGCTAAATCCATTCTCCTTCCAGGTTAATTTTCTCTTTTCAAAAACTGAGCTGTTGGGTAATTATATGTATTGTTGTCTCCTTGCCAGAAGGAAGGAAAAGGGAAAGAGATAAGAAAGAATATTTCTGATAATGAAGAAATTCTAGAGGTACTGGGAAGAAAATCTCTAAGATTAGTTCTAGAAAAGGATTTGGAAGAATCACAGGACAACAAAATATAATTATATACAGGAGTCAAAATGCAAATGGCATGAGAAATGCTTCAACATGTCCTATCAATGTGCCATCCAGGACAAATAAATGTAGCTGGAAATATTTCTCATGATTTTTGAAATTGAGGGTAGAAAACAGGACTTATTATGCTTGAAAAGGATTTACATCACCAAAATTACATCAGGAGTGACATTTCAGTGATTTGATCAGGAGCCCTGAAGATACCTCTGAATGAAATAAACAAAAATTTCCAGACAAACCCTGAGGATAAGCTCTTTAAAGGGAACACAGAACGTGGTGTATTGAAAGAAATAGATCATACTGAGCTCTCAGGAACATTGTCAAGAATAACATGGGCTTCCAGATGTTAAAATAACACATGAGTTATGGGTAGTAAACAACTGAATTAAAATTTTGACACAGGGCTGGTGTGGTTTAGCATCTGAAAGAATCTAAAGCCTGACAACCAGTTGAATTCCTGGATCCTATAGTGAGAAGATAGAATATGTCCCCAAAAGTTATCTGATCTCCACACGCATGCTATGTGTGCTGACCTTAGCTCCTATAAGCTGCTCAGGCAAACACCCTCCCCCACACAAACACTCACATGCATATGAATAAAAAATAATCTAAAATAATTTAAGAATGCATGCTTTATATATGTTATGTGATTGGAATTTACATGAAGAAAGCTTATCTGCCTGGCTACGACTTAAGCAAAGTCTTTGGCATAGCCATCAATGCTTCTAAAATTCAATGTGGGAGCTGACATATTGGAATAGAAAGTATGTGTTATGCAACAAATACAAATATATGATATATACATATATAAATATGCATTGAGTTCAGTCTCGCAACATGTAAAGTGTACTTCATATTCTGGGCACTACATTTTAAGGACACATTGGAAACAAATGCTCATTTAAAGGAACCCAAAAAGAAAAGTACCTTGTTTGACACACCTTGCCCTGGCTACCCACCTCATGTAGGATGTGCAGTGGTGATTGTTGTTTCAGGCCTGTCAAGAAAGGCCACTCTGTCAAAATGAACGGTAGAACTTGAGACAAGAGTGGAATGTCCACAAGTGTAGTGTTTGCACGAGCGTTTTCCCACAGTGCTGCACCTGGGCCAAGCTGGGATTGGGTGAGACTGTCCAACCTGCCACTGTGATAAGGTGACTAGTCCATCAAAGGAAAGTGTGACTATTTCAGAACCGAGTAGGTTTTTATATGTGGCTCAAAACTTGTCTCAACTTGTCTGCAGGTATAAACTAAGGGTAGCAGTTACAAAATAAAAAGGCTAGGATGAAGCAGTTGGTTTACAAAACAGATCCTTAGAGGAAGATCCAATTGTTAAAACAGCTAAGATGACAAAGGGGAATTATGCAAAAAGATACTGATGCTATAGAAATAGACATTAATGCAGCTCATATATATATATATATATATATATATATATATATATACATATATATATACATATATATATATATGTGTATATATATATGTATATATATATATATACATATATATATGCCACTTTATATATGTGCCTCTCAGACCTGGAAATTCCACACGTTACAAGGCATTTTTCAAAGCTAGTGAAAAATGAAAGTGGCAAGGAAGGAGTTAAGCTCTGCTGGAAGCCCACAGGAATGTTTATCAAGTCCTGTACAGCCTTCCTTTCTCCCTTTGGTGAGTTAAGTCCAGCTCTGCTTTGTTCAATGCTGCCCATTTGAAGAGCGCTTAGCCCTGACCTTCTGCCAGAGAGACTGATGACAAGGACAGTTTGCACTAACCTTGACATTCACCAGGGTAAATGGCTTTTTCCACAAGTAGTCTGCAAACAAGGAAAGCCAGTGAAGAGCTAATGAATCTGCACCTGAGAGAGACTGAACAACAATTGTGCTTTTAAAGAAGCACAGTCCTTGGACAGTGCAGTCCATCTGGTATGCAAAGGGTTAGGGGAAATTACTCCTTTAGTCGATTCGGTTTGAAAATGAATATATAAATACAAACCCTGGCCTTAAGATCTGCCCTAATGGAGACTTTATAAGTTTGTCATTCCAGTCTCCACTGCCTCAAGATGAAGTAAGGGGCATCGTTTTGTCATACCCAAGGGAGACAGAGCTATGTTGTCGCTAGGATGTCAAGGGATATTTTCTCAGACAATACTCATGTCATTCCACATAAAGCGAGGTTCTTTCTTTCAGTCCCTGACCTTATCATCTCTACCATGTGTACTAAGAAGAAATTCCCATTCAGAAACTTTCCTTTGTAGACAATTAGAGAAAGAAATTTTCCCCATGAGATTCCTATGATGAAATATAAATCCTACACGATTTATATTAAAGAAAGGCATCCTCGGACCCTTTCTATCTGAAAACCCACCAGTTCTCTGTGGTTCCCTATCTTGATACTAACCAATCTTTTTTAATAAAATTCCACCATTATAGCCCTTTCTTCTCTTGTTAGCTGTTATCCTTCACACGGGTTTACCAGATCTGTCCTTTATTTTGAGTTTGTGTATATCAAGTCCTTTTAGATTTACAATAAGGAATGAAGAAGGAATGAACTCTATTTTTAATCTGCCAAATCTTTCTCAATTCTGAGATATTTAATGAAAGTTCTTTAATTTGTTATTTTGAGGTATTATTCTTGGATTAGATCTAGAGAAAATATATACATTTATAGAATATAATGGAAAATATTTTACTAAGAGATTCATCCTTGAAATATATTCATGAGACCACCTCTCAAATCAGTACACAGGAAGCCTTGCTGACTGCTGTTCCCATAAGTCTCCTCCCTGTGAAATATCAACTATGTTGTAACACTTGTGGTAAAAGATTCATGTTAAGTTTTCTGTGGTAAATACTTTTATTATCCAATGATGAATTAATTTACTTTTATTATGTAATTTTGAATTCATTTACTTGTTAAATGTTTATAATTTGTGCATATTTATTCATCTCAAACTTTAATGTAGAATGTCTAAATCATTTTATTTTTGTTATTGTTTATTGTTAATAATAATTGTGCTCTGTACAATTTGCAGTTGTATACATTTCTATTGAGGATAAACTTGCCAGATCAAAGTCAATGCATATTTTTTCTTAAGCAGATATTTCTCAATTTTTCCCCAACAACCTGGAAATTATTTTTATATGTCACCTTCTTTTTTAGTGCATACTAAGTTTAAACATCCTGTTATTACTATTTTTAAAGATTCGAATTTTTATTGTGTGTATATGTGGTTGTGTGTGTTTGAGAGAGAGAGGTGGGGTGAAGAGAGAGAGACAGGAGGGGAGAGGATGGGGAGGGAGGAGGGAGAATGCCCAAGAGCTCTGTGGGGGGCCCTTGTGAAGACCACATTAGAATGTCAATCAATCCCCTGGGGCTGCGGTGACAACCCATTGTGAGCTACCCTACACAGGAACTAGGAGCTGGGCTTGGGACCTCTCCAAGAGCATGTGCTTTTGGCCACTAAACTATCTCTCTGGCCCATCTATATTAGTATGTTTAGAGTTTAGTCTAGCTATTACAATATGAGCACTTGATAATGATTTAATAGAAATTAATATTTTTAGGGATGAATGGTAGCACATACTGAGAGGCTGACATGGGAGGAATACTAGCTAGCTTTGAGTCTTTCTAAACAGAAAAGGATGCGGGAGCAACAAGCAGGTAAGGAAGAGAAGTTGTACTCCAAATTCCATCACAAGGTAAGGGTCAACGCAATACTCTTTCCCCCAGAATGCGTGGTAGCCTGACTTTTAATTCTGTCTACAGTCTAAAGTCCTCAACAGGAGGTTCAAAATGCTATTTGTTTCATAGTCCCTTCTCTGAATCCCACCATTCATTCTTAAGCCTCAGTCATTTCCCCAAGACCATCTTCCAGGCCCCTGTAAACTATTTAATAATTGCTTTGTTATAGTGCAGTCAATTATAACTGTCTCCTCCAGTTTCTGATAATCTGAAAACCTCTTATACTGTTGATAACTTAAATGAAAAATTCTTACTATTCAACTTGTCTACATCTGGGGTTAACTAAATCCAAGTAGCTAGACACACCAGTGAGGTGAGGGGCTTTCCTTGGCTAAATTATTTGAAGTAGGAAGACCCCGCTTTAATCCTAATCTTTTGAGGGGTGTCCATCTCATGTCTAGGCCACCCCTCTGATGGCGGCCCATCTAAAGGAGAAGCAACGAAGAAACTTGTATTTCTGCCTGCTTGGCCTTGCTCCCTCAGCAAGTCCATTCCTGTACTTGTATCAGAGCCTACTTAGGGATTCTGAGAACTGACCCTCTAGAGGACCTGTACTGATAGAGCAGACTTAGAAGTCCAGTTCCCTGTTTGCTCTCAGCACCTGCAGATTGCACGGATTGCTCTTTGGTTTAATCATTTCTCTTCAGAAGTCAACAGTAAATATTCTTATTGCTCCTTTGATAATTGTCTACAAACCATAGTGTCTGTCTTTCTCTGTCTCTTACATACTTCCTTTTTCATTACTATAAGAAGTTTCACCATGTTAGACTAGGAATATGTTTCTGTCAATTTGCCTTACACTTGAATAATATTTTATTTGTTTCTGTTACCTGCTCTCCTCGCCTTAATTTTGACATGTGTTAAACATTTTCTAATGTTTATATTAGGAATGTCCTATGCATTTAAACATGCCTTACCTCATCTGGGCACCTGCCTTTTAGCTACTGTGTCCCCTGCATAGTGAATCAGGTTTTTTTAAATTTCACTTCATTATCAAAAGTCTAAACAGAATAAATTATATTTTATTATCTTAGTCACCTACTAACATGTTTGAAAAAGCTATATTGCTTGTTTTGAGAATAAAGCCCTTAAGCTTTCACTGTAACATTTGAATTATTTCTATGTCAATTCAGCTTTCACCGTTTGATTTTTAATCATTTGATCATCTCAGTTAGTATGCCCAGTTATGTTTGCCTGGCAATACAGTTGCACAGAAAAGTCACAGAGGTTCTTATGTACTCGTCTTCCAAGCATACATTCCTCTTGGCATTCATCAGTATGTGGCTAGAGTTCTTTGAGATCACAGATTATCTAGGGGGAAATTCCTGAATTTCTCTTCTTTAGAAGGGTGCTCTGTTACCCTCTTCAGGCTTCTCAAGTGAAAGGCTTTATTTGCCATAGTGTTACTCTGAATTCAGGTTGACCTTTTGTTTTTGTTCTGTGAGCACCATGCAATTGTCAGTATCTTTGTTGGTCATCTAATATTTGACTTACCCAACTCTTGCCACTTTTAGGTTTTTAATTGGTGAAGAGTTGAGGGAGAGAACAAGAAGAGATGCTCAACACTGTCCCCTGTGCCTGTGTTTTCCATGCTATGGAGCCCCGCTGTTTTGGTAGAACTGAAAGCCACATCTTACTTCTTGTGTGTCTCAGGCATAGAAGGCTCTGATTAGGGTATCCCTCTGCTTTCCTTGGCCGGAAGTCAGAAGCAGAGCACTGTTGCTGCCCCTCATGTGGCCATTTCCCTTCCACACTGGTGACTCCTGATGTCCTGGCCACCATCACTTCTTTCAGCTCACTATATTTTATTCTTTTATTGTGTTTCAGCTCTCTGTGGGAAATTTGGGCTGATAGTATATTGTTCTTATGTAGATAATAATTAGTTTTTCCAAATTATGTAAAAATAAGCTTAACTCTTTGATGGCTATTCATGGTTGTTGATGTGACTACATTTGGAATAAACTACAACCCAGCATTGGAGGGCACACCTGAGATAAAGACCTTGAGGCTTCTGACCCAGACCTTGATGTGGGATGACACATGCTTTTTATATTGAAGCATAGTGGCCAAAATAAGCTCAAACTGAGGCAAGGTAGTGCATGCCTTTAATCCCAGAAGACAGAGGCAAGCAGATCTCTGAGTTCAAGGCCAGACTGGGACAGAGCAAGGTCTAAATCCAGGCATGATGGTACACACACTTAATCTGGCCTTATCTTCTACTTGAGGCCGACATAAGGGCGATGGAAAAGAAAGACTTGCTCTTCTTCACCTGCGTGCACTTTCTCACCAGCACATCTGTTGGAACCCACTTCTTCAAGATCCCAGCTTATACAGAAGGTCAGCTGAAGCACCCAGCCTCTTGTGACCAAAAAACTACCAGATTCCTGAACTTCCTATTCTGAATTGCTCATTGTTGGGTTAGATGGACTACAGACTGTAAGTTATCCCAACAAATTCCATTAATATAGAGAAACATTCCCTAAGTTCTGTGACTTTAGAGAACCCTGACTAATACAACTGTCTTACAATGAAACGTAGAAGCTACTTGTGAAAGAAATGGAGGACACTAAGATTGTAAGGGTTCCATGTGAATGCATTGATAGACTGATATTTCTGAAATGTTTATACTATCTGAATCAAGTTTCAGATTCAGTGCAATCTTTACCAGAATTATCAATTCTTGAAAGAAGTAGAAGAAACCCTAAAATTCACAGAGAAGCCTCAAAAGTTGAAAATATTCTTGAGGAAGAAAAAAGACCCATCAAAACTTGAATAAGTGTAGTATCTATATTTTTGACATAGAACAGATAACAACATAAAGTTAAAAAGTCAGCATGGTATTATCATAAAATTATACACATTGGCCAGGGGTAGAGAATAGAGACTCCTGAAGACACCTGCCCCCCCCAGCTTTGTTTGTCAACATGGGAGGATAGAGTCACGTGAGAATTAAGCCTATATTGAGAAATTACCTACACCAGTGTGCTCTGAGGGGATTATCTTGATTAATGGATACCCAGACTACTTGGGTGGTAACAGAGAAGAGTGAGCCAGCTTAACTCCATGCCAGGCTGCAAACTGGCAGTTTAGGGAACTAGATGCAAGTTTCTGTCTACTGCCTAGGACTAAGGATTTCCCAAATTTTCCAATGCTCCAGACAATTTCAGAGTTACCTATATATACCCCTAGAGATAGAGATAGAGATAGAGATAGAGATAGAGATAGAGATAGAGATAGAGATAGAGATAGAGATAGAGATAGAGATAGCCAATCAAGGTAAAGGTCACCTACCCCTACCTATATCTGCATACAGGGGGGACTGCAAGTTTCTCAGAGGGTCTCCAGTTTGATAGGGAGTACCCAGCATGCTTGTAACTTCTGCAGAATGAACACTTTTTGCCTTTGCATACTATTTGAGTCTGGGGTATCATTCTTCAGTGATTCACAAATCCTAACACCATTCCTGAGCAGGTTGTCCTGACACACACACACACACACACACACACACACACACACATACATAAAAGCTATCTAAGCATAGCCTCTTGGTAAGAGTCAGAGAGCAAGCCGGCCACTAACATGGTTCCTGACTCCAGGTTCCTGCCTTGAGTTCCTGTCTGATTTCCTTCAATGATGTGTGGTAACCTGGGAGTTGTAAGTGGAATTAACCCTTTCTTCTCTTAATTTGTTTTTAGTCACAATTTTTGTCACAGTCGGAGAAAGGAAATGAAAACAGCCACATATCTATTACTAATGGCTCCTTAATAAGCCAAAATATGCTAGAGAAAGGACAGCCTTTTTAACAAATGTTTGAGCATAGATACCTGCATATAAAAGATTGAAATTTGACTATTACTTCCCATTATGTACAAAAATCAGTTCAATTGAACAAAGACCTAACTTCTGGGGGTATATTCTTCAAGCCAATTAGTATAGGCATGATTTTCTGGATAGGACTCTCTAACATTTTCTGGAAAGGAAACAAAACCAAGACTTGATAAATGAGATTGAATCCAACAAAAACTGAAAATAACAAAGAAAGAGACTATTTACAGAATGGGGGGAAATGTAATCCAGCTACTCATCCAACCCAGGATTAATATTGAGGATATATAAAGAATGTGTGTGTGTGTGTGTGTGTGTGTGTGTGTGTGTGTGTATACATGTAAGAGAAAGAGAGCAAGAGGAAAAGAAAGAGAGAAAGAGAGAGAGAGAGAGAGAGAGAGAGAGAGAAGAGAGAAGAGAGAGAGAATGTGTGAGTGCTATAAAATTAACAGATGTTATAATAGAAAATCTCCAAAATTAAAAAAACCCAAATCTGGAGGAAAAGGAATGTTTGTGCACTCTAAGTAGAAATGTGAATTCAGATAGCCATTATGGAAGAGCTATTAATCCTCCTCAAAATAGGAGTACCATATGATCCTGCTCTCTCACCCGTGGGTTATAATCCAGATGTAATGAAGTCAGCATGCAAAAGAGAATCCTGCAATACAAAAAATACATATTATATTATACATGCATATAAACATGCATGTGTATACACACAATAGAGTATTATTCATACAGAAAGATATGATTTTGTCCTTTGATGGGAGTAGAGGGCATCATGTTTGTCTAAACACACGTAAGAAACACACATCTCCTCCCTCATAGTGGGAAACAAACCCAAGTTGATCTCAGGTAGAACAGGAATTCTTTGGGACTGGGAAGCGTATCTGGGTGGCAGTGAGGACAGAAGACCTTGTAGACATAATTAATGTACAATGAGTGGAAAATCACAATGGATTCTCTTATTTTGTGAATTAGTATGTGGTGATGACAATATATGGTGAGTAGTTATTTCACAGAGGACTTGCATGATGCACACATTTATGATTCTGGGGCTTTACTTCTTAGGATAATACAGGTGAAACTTCATGCTATTGTGGGTAACCCTGGTAACTCAGCTGTTTCTGAGTTCTAGGGGATATGATTAATACTGTAGTTAGAGCTTCCAGGCTGCAGATGAAATGTGTGTGTGTGTGTGTGTGTGTGTGTGTGTGTGTGTGTGTGTGTAACAACTCTGAGGCATCCTTTTCCCATTTGGGGCTTGTGGTCACTCCACACAGGCTGTAGCCTCAGCACCCTTTGCCTTGTATCTGTAAGTCTCCTCTACTCCAGTGGCTGCTCTGATACTTCAGTATTGGAATGGTCATCAGATTAAAACAAACAACAACAACAACAATAACAACAAACCAAATTCCTGAAGTGTACATTGCTCCTTGCTCATCAGCAGGTAAACTTTCCTATCTAGTAATTTTGTCTTCCCTTTGCCAACCCTACTGAATAAAAAGGAATAATCTCCTTTATTCTCCTGTGACTCAGATACAGACATCCCAGGGTATGGCCACCTTTATTCTCCTGTGACTCAGATACAGACATCCCAGGGTGTGGCCAGGGAACAGAGCCAGTGACTCTGCTCAATTTCATATTTTTCAAATGTGCCTCCACCATCTCCTCAACTTAGTCCCCAGAAGGTTGGTTGCTTCAGGACAGGGAGTTTATTTAGCTTCTATCTTCCAAAGTTAATCCTTGACTGATGGTCTATACCTAGTTATTTCTGTTTCCTCAAGGCTTTCAAAGTTCAAAACTAAGAAAACACTCATAGATTTCCTACTGTCAGATCTCTACCTTGAGGCCGAATCACAGAAGGATCTAGCTACCATTTGATTTATAGAAAACTTGAGGGGGGTACTGAAGAGACAGAGCAAATTCACACAAAATGTGTTTCTTCAAGCAGGCATCTGGACATGCTCCCAAGGTCATGATTCCAAAGATACTATAGTCTCAGCCTCGTACTTCCCTTTCCTGGGATGGTACTGCGTGGTGTTACTTACTAAGCATGTTATTTATATCCACTAGTCACTCTTAACAACATTGTCAATAACCACAAAAGGAAGAACTTGTCTTTGATTGACAAGAAAACTGAAGCTGGGACCTGTTAAATTGAGAGGGTATAGTCAACTAGTCTCAGATTCAAGTCACCCCCATATTCTCCTCTGTGTAACTTTGAATAAGCCTTGGTTTTCAGAATGTATTTGATAGTATTAAGCAGGCAGAAATAGAAAGTAAGCTGCTGTTGCTCACGTGGATTGCTTAAAGCCAGACTTAGCCCCAAATAAGTAATTATTAGTATGTTTATTTAGTCTTCATAATAAAAAAAGTTATGATTTACTTCATTTTTTTGATAGATGAGAAAAACTGAGTCATGATAAGGATTGAACCCAAGGAATTGGTTTCTTAAGTTGTTGATAGTTTTTCCTTTACATTATTTAATTTAATTCGTGTTGGGGGGTGTCAGTGGACAACTTATGTGAGAAATTTCTCTCTGTCCACCATGTAGGTTCCAGGAATCAAACTCAGGTTGTCAAGTTGGCAGCAGGCATGCTTGCCCCTTGAGCCATCTCTAGGACCCATGAAATCACACACAAACCATCACGCTTTTCCACCTCTTTTATGAGAGGGGCAGAAAGTTGCTATACGTACAGGCAAGACTGTCCAAAGGACAGAAAAATGCACCACTTTAGGAGCTTGTCTTGAGAGGTGTATATCCACGCTGCAGCGGCCTCCAGGCAGGCCGTGCCCATTGAGCATAGTAGGGAAGATGATATTCCATCTTCTCCTGGTCATCTGATTCTCCATAGGATACATTTTGTTTTGGTTTGGCTTAATTGTTTTATTTTGGTTTATTTCCAGATTTCAACACTTCCATCCAGATGGACAAACTCTACAACCCAGCACAGGCCTTTCTAAATGCTAGTCACACAAGTGACTCTTTAACATAAGCATGAAAATGATTTATCTCTACAGTCATATTTTTTCCTTGATGGGGCATATTGCAGATAACAGAAAAGGCAAAGAACCGTAGAGATCACTGACTCCCTGAGGTGCTACTTATGCAAAAACTGTTTTCTCAATATTTGCTCTTGTTTAATTTCATACCTTCATTTCTGAGGTTGTCATATGCTGAGTCTTCTGTCTTCTTTTCTTTAGTTTTGACCTATTTCTTTGGGTTGGCTATTAGCATATATGTGTATATGCATGTTTATGTGAATGGTTATGTATTTATAAAGATACCTCTGTTACAATTTGTGAAATGCAGAGTTAATGAATGAGACATCTGATTTTTGAATGCATTGACTGCACATTAATAAATGTATGTTGTTCATCATAAGTAGGTCATTACCTGGGACTCCATGTTGCAGACGTCTTTAGACAGATGCCTGCCTGCTGTAACATCCCCCAGACACTTATAGAGGATGGAAAAGATCACTGAGTCTTTTCTCTAGTAAGTGTCTTTGAATGGACCCTATATGAACTGACAGGCAGGGTTTTTTGTTTGTTTGTTTGTACTGTGTACACCTGTAAAATACAGAATTGAAGCAATGACCTGATTTTGCATGTGGATTTCAACCTGTACTGACTTATTACTCTGAGTGTATTTAAACAAAATTTGGCAAAGTTAATTATATTAACTTAGTTCCTCTCTGTTCCTATTACTAAGTAGGTAATGATCTCTCAAGGGCAGACTGACCATAGCTTCATGGCTGTTGTTGTTGTATACATCACTCAGACAGCAAGCATTACTATGGGGAATTTCATTCATTTCTGTTCTTGGCTTGTGAATAGGGCCTAGTTTATCATGGCCACCTGGTGTTTGCAAACACGATAACCTTTACTTACTATGTGGTTTTTGTTCCCGAAGGCTAGTAACTATGCCCAGATTGATATCCTCTACTCTTAACCCCTGGGATCCTGGAGTTGCCAAAAAATTCAATGTAATATGATTCAGAGTTTTAAATAATGTAATCCTGTCCATAGATCATACTTAATGTATTACTCTCTGTTTTTAAAGTTGTAGAATAGCTGTCGGAATAGCTCCACGTGCATTATACATATTATGCATACAGAGAGAATTTTGTCTCAACTTTGAGACCCCCATTCACCTAAGTTCTGATATTCTTTTGAACACTTTGAATAAATCAGTTGACCTTGCTGACTCTTGATTTATTTCCCTTTCAATGAAAGAAGAGCTAAGCCTGAATAACTGAGTCTAAGAACATCTCCATGCCCGAAACTCTGTTCTTACTTTCTGGAACCGCAGAAGCTTCGATGTAACTCCTATAACATGCTTCTTACCTCGCCAAGTTCAAGGACATGGGAAGCTGGCTGTAGTAGTGACAATGAACATGCCCATCTTACCCTCACCACTTTCTTCACGAATGTTCTTTACAGAAATGACCTACTTATGATGAACAACATACATTTATTAATGTGAAGCCAATGCATTCAAAATATATTTCTGAAGAGAGCAAAAGGATGACCTTAACCAAGAATACTTTGTGTTGGCCAAATTGCACTCCGAAACTCTTTCTTCCCTAGGTTGGGGCTAGCTAGAAACTTTTCTAAGCTATGAGGTAATGGAAAGGCACTGAGAGCTTCCACTGCCCAACGAGGGTGGAGATGGGCAGAGGGAATATCATTTGCCTTGTTTTGCCAGAGAAGATGGCATGAGTGTCAACATTAAGTTTTCTCACTGTGTAATTTTATAGTATTATTAATTAAGTCTGTCATTGTATTGTAGTGTTTAGAATTGTCAATATCATGGCTTATACAGAATTTCTGAAAAGGAAGTCATTCTGACTTCAATAGAAGTGAGTTATACAGAACTTGCAAAATAGCAGTTTATACCTTTCTGCAATATATTTGGAGACAAAATAAGCTGAGATTAAAAGAATGAAAACAAAGTCATGGCAGAAGCATGTGGATGATTTATTTTTCAGAATGTAAAAGTAATAATGAATACTTTAATTAAAAATAAAAAGTTAAATATCCAGGCATCCATGTTATTTCATTGGACCTTTCCAACTGGCTTTGTTTACAGATGGGAAAGGCTTTGGCCACAAGTTAGTAGAAAACCTGTGTCATAGCTTAAAGAACTCAGATTTTGTTATCATACAACAGGATACTCATAGTATGCGGTGGCTGATGAAAGCTGAAGTGTCCGCCAAGGTAAGGAATGTTAGGCATGTCTTCCTTTCTTCTAAGTTTATCCTTATATCAAAGCTGCCAGTGGTCTCAGTATTACATCAGTGATCCAGACAGAAAGCAATGGGAGGGTGAAAGACAGAGAAGTCCCTTTGTACTTAGAAGAAGGTAAATGTTTCCCAGGAGACACTTGTACCTCACAACAGACATTTATGTTTTATCAGTCAAAATGGCGGAGGATAGCCAGTGATGACAATTTTCAAGGAAATGCAAATTCCTATAGTTCAAGGGACCTTAAAGTGGGTTCAGCCTCTACTGTAGAAGCAAAGAAGGAATGATTTGGACATGAAGGTTTAGGTGAGCCAACTGTCAACGTCTCATATAGGCTGTGTTTACTTGCCTACTAACTCTGCAGGGTATGACCTGGGAGAAAAAAAGCTACTTGATGTGACAATTGTGAAAACCTTACTTGATCATGTTCTGCTCTTGGTTACTCACTCACGCAGAGAAACCTGATTAAGTTCATAGCTGAACCTCAAGCCTCCTCCCAAATGTTACTCTGTGACAGTAGAGCAAACATATACAGTTTAGAGTCGTTATCTTTCCATCACTGAAATGAAAGGAGAGAGATTTATTTAGCTCATGTTTTCCTGCAGTATTTATCCATGGGCACTTGTTCATGTTGCTTTGGCCAGTGGTGGCCTTGTGTGTCCTGAAATGAATATATAACACAACAGAGACATTTACCTCAAGGTAGCCTGGAAACACAGAGAAAAGAGCTCAGAGGAACTGAAGTCCTCTGAAAGCCTTCAAGGGTAGGCACTTAATCACAAATTTTTCTTCTTGTGTACCCTCCCTACCAAGGGCTCTCAAGGAAGATAAAATTTGCTTTCTTTATTTTAGTTTTTTTTTGCTTGTCTTCTTGTTTGTTTTAAATCCTAGGATTTAAAGGAGATGAAAAGGACTCAATGGTTACAGGAAAAGTTTGGAGGAACACAAAGAGAGCCATAAAGATGGCAAATCTCCCCTGGCTGAAAACCTTGAGAGGAATAAGACCATTTGGGTGGAGTCCCAGGAATGTGGGAAGAAATGTTTCTGAATGTTATCTTATGTTAGTATCTTACGGAGATCTTATGCCTTAAAATGATTTGAGGATATCTAGAACTTTGTGAGACATCAAAGGTAGAAGACTTTGTCCACAGCCACATGAGTGATTAGGAGAGCCACAAGCTGAAGTGTGAGGACTTCATGAATCTCTGTGGCCAGAAAGAACTTCATGGACCTCTAAGCATCTGTGGCTACTGAGAACTTCATGAATCTATGCACATCTTTGTAGCCAGGGAAGACTTCATGGGTCTCTGAGCATCTTTACCTATTGAGGATTCCATGGCTTTCTGTGACCATTGGGATCTTCGTGGATCTCTGAGCATCTCTGCCACTGACATAGCTCGTCAGGTGAGCAACCTTGCTGCACAAGGCTGATGTTTGAGTTCAACCTATACAGCAAAATAAAGATGGAAGGGAAGAACCATAAACTAGCTGTTCTCTGGACTCAGTATGCATGCCATGGTATGTGCATCTACACATATGCTCATCATGCATGTGTAAACACACAAAATAATAAAATAACCCCCTTGGATTTGTGTGCTGAAATTCATGATGCACAAAATATTAAGAGGCATTTCCAGAATGGTAGAGCACCATTTTGAATGGTAGAGCACAAAAGCTATACAGATTTGGGGAAAGACTGTTTTAAGAAATCAGTGTTTTTCAAGTCCCAGGACAATGCATAAAAGTTTACAGCAAAACTAGAAGTATGCATTCATGAGAAAAGGAAAAAACAGTCAAGTCTGAGTAGTTACAGCAAGTGTTGAGGTAGCTTAACTAGTGCTGCTGCCACGTCCTCTCCCAACATCTGTGATAGTTCTGAACCTGAAGTCCATCAGCCATGTTAGCAGACATGATGTGCATGATGTCATGATGTACATGATGTCATGGTGTACAAGCTCATAGCTACTGGAAAGGGTAGATAGTGTTGGAGTTTTCACAAAAGAAATATTCTCATTATTTGACTTTCTAGAAATTTTACACAAAAGCTTTATTCACAAGACCTCTCTTCAATTCCATGAACTCAAGGATTTCTCACAGGCAAAAGCCCAAAGTGTTTGTTAAAAACAATTAGCAGCAGTTCCTTTCCATTGTAGTCACTGGGGACAAAGCTATATCAACACACACAAAAGGCAGATCATGAAGTTGAAAGAAAGTTTAGGAAAATTGGATGCTTTCAAGGGCTTTACAAAAACTCCTCTTCTTAGGGATCTAGAAGGCTATAGCCATAAGTGGAACTGTATACATACTTAGTCAAAGTCCATGGTAGGCCGAATCAGTTACTTCTGGTTGAACTTGAAGAGAAGAAATAGTTAAAATACATGGAAATTGGCAAAATGGGGAAAATTAAAACAAAATTTCCTTTCCTTAGAATAATAATTGGCTGTGGAAATTTAAGGAAAATTGTGTTCAGTCATTAGTTGACCACAAGCCTAACCGTCGATTTCAGTGGCTACACATATCAGAATGAACAGGAGTTTTCAAAAGCTATATCAAAAATGACTGTAAAAGAATTCATATTGGTAGCAATGCTACATTTTAAAGAAATATTTAAGCTATACATATTTAAACAATAATATAAAACATAAAAATAAACTGGAAATAATATCTCATGCACTGAAGACAAAAAGAGTTGGTAGCTTCTATCTTTGGAAAGCATAGATGTTGGACTCAGATAATTAAAGAAATTAACACAGACTTTTCATATATACTTAGGTAATCATGTTTAAGGAATTAAATGGACATATAAAACAATGCCTCACTGAAGATAGGGAAAAGATAATAATCATAAAATATCCAAATAAAAATCTTGGAGTTTAACAACATAATAAATGAAATAAAACATTTTTAAAGTTGATCAACAGTATATTTCAAGTGGCAGAAAGATAATCAGGAAATTTGAAAACAAGTTAATTGTGACTACACATCTGAAAAAAAGAGAGATAAATAATTAAGGAAAATAAACAAAGTGTTGGGGAAGTGTGGGACATCACAGAATACACCAATACATACACATGAATTGTCCATAAAGAGAGGAGAGCAAAGGAACAAGAAAGATAGATTATGTAAAGAAATAATGAATACATTTTCCAAAATTTGATTTTACACTTCTTTAATCTAAATATTCAAGAAGCTGAGTCTAAAACATGAAGCAAGAACTCATCTAGATGTATTAGGTTTAGACCACTAAAAAGTCCAGGACAGTAGACTATCACTAATTATTGTAAGTATGTAAGTGTGCGTGTGCGTGTGCGTGTGCGTGTGTGTGTGTGTGTGCGCGCGCGCACGCATGTGTGTGTGTGTGTGTGTGTGTGTGTGTGTGTGTGTGTGTGTGTGTGTGTGTGTGTGTGTGTGTGTGTGTGTGTGTGTGTGTGTGTGTGTGTTTGGACGAGCGCACGTGCGCAGGAATGTAAGGCTATTTTTTGTTTGTAATTCTATGTCATAAGATCAATAGCATGTAACAATGCAATTTATATAACAGTTGCATAAGGAAAGAAGGAAGGAAGGAAGAGAGGAATACCTAGGCATCAAGTTTTGTATACTATTCTCCTTCTCCCTCTTCTCCTTCTCCTCCTTCTCCTCCTTCTCCTCCTTCTCCTCCTTCTCCTCCTTCTCCTCCTTCTCCTCCTTTTCTCCTTCTTCTCCTTCTTCTCCTTCTTCTCCTTCTTCTCCTTCTCCTCCTTCTCCTTCTCCTCCTTCTCCTCCTCCTCCTCCTCCTCCTCCTCCTCCTCCTCCTCCTCCTCCTCCTCCTCCTTCTTCTTGGGTTTTTTTTTGAGACAGGGATTCTCTGTGTAGCTCTGGCTGTACTGGAACTCACTTGGTAGACCAGACTGGCCTCGAACTCAGAAATCTGCCTGCCTCTGCCTCCCAAGTGCTGGGATTAAAGGAGTGTGACACCACCACCCAGCACTATTGTTCTTAAATTAATATTAACATATATTTGTCTAAGTTGATGTATTAACTGTTGTCCTTAAGGTAAGACTTAAATACTAGATTTTAAAATACATACTCAGAAGTAAATTGAAATGGAACACTACATAGTTATTCAACACAGAGAAGACAATAATGAAGACCTAAAGTAATAAATAAAATATACAAGGCAAAGGAAAATAAGTAGTAAAAAAAAGGTCATAAAAAGTGTGCACTTATTAGTTACATTACATGTAAATGATTCAATTATTCCCGTCAAAAAGGAAACAGAACTATAGATTCTAAAAACACAATCAAAATATATATTCTTTATAAATGACTAGATTTAAAGGCAGAAGTAAAAGACCTCATAGATATTGTAAGCAAAGAGCCGAAGTAGTCAACAAATGTTATACAAAAAATGTAAAGCAACATCATATGAGAAAGCAAACAATTTATAAGTTCATGATCACACTCTTGGGTGCCTACCCAAAGAAATCCAAGTCAACAAACCAAAGAGATACTTTCACATCCAGTATTTGGTGCTCTATTCATGACGACAAGAAGATAGGATTGGCTCAATGTTCATCAATAGAAGAATGGTTAATGAAAGTGTGGTTCACATACACATCATAATCCTGTACAGCTGTAGAGAAAGAAAGGGACATTAGCAGGAGATTCATGCAGCGGAAATAATCACACCAAGAGAAGCTAGCTAGACTCAGAAAAATAAATATGATATTTTCTCTTATATGGAACCTAGATTGTGTGTGTGTGTGTGTGTGTGTGTGTGTGTGTGTGTAAGTCATGAGATTAGAAAGGGGATCATAAGAGAGGAAAAAGACATCTTAAAGGGAGTAAGAAACAGAGGAAATGAAATACCTGTGATAGATGGGGACTAATGGAGGAAGAGAAGAAATTTGTTGATGTGGGGTAGGATAGCAGGGGAGAGAACGGATGGAGATGAAGTACAGTAACACATTCTAGAGAAACACTTCATGTACTATTCTAAGAAATGAGAAAACTGTCATTAAGCAACTATAATATATACACACATACACACACAGACAGACATGCAAGCAGAAAATTGTCAAAAAATAAGGAAGATATAAGCCACAGTGTAAGTAGATAGGTGTCGACAGAATCTTCTCGAAATGCACATAGAGCATTCCCAATTGAAAACACTTAACTATGCTTGCCAAACACAAGTACATTCTGTGTATATCCATATCATAGTTGTTTGAATAAGAATTGTCCCATAGGTTTATATATTTGCATATGTTGTCCCCAGTTGGTACAACTATTCAGCAAAGATTAGAATGTGTTTCCTTATTGGGAGAGATGTATCACTGGAGATGGGCTTTGAGATTTCAAGAAACTCATTCTATCTGTAGTGTGTTTTTCTGTCTGTCTTCTGCATGTGGACCAAGATGTGAGCTCTTATCTGTTCCTGCCACCACGCAGGATTTCTTCAATCATGGACTCTCCTCTGAAACTGTAATCCCAGTTGGATGCTTTCTTTATTAAGTTGCCTTGGTCATGGTGTTTTGATATAGCAATAATAAAGTAACTAATGCACATGTCATAATAAGGTTTGAGAAATACTCAAGAATGTAATCAATTCTCCTCCAGAACAGCTAATAGGCCATAAAAAGAAATGAAAAATGTACCTACAGTACATTTTGACATAAGTTAAGGCACACAATTTAAAACTCTGTGGTACCCACCTAACATGGTGCTTAGAGCAAAAGTTTCAACAGTAAACAAGTATTTTATAAAAAAGATAAAGATGTCAATTTAATAAACTTACCTTATACATAAGGTTAATCCCAAAGTAAATTCAAACAAGTAAAATATAGTAATAAATTTTGTAGGTGAAAGAAATGAAAATATAAATTGGAAAAATAAATCCAATGAATTTCTGGGAGAAAACACAGGGACACACTTTTGTAAGTTTGAGTTAGTCATGATATCACAGTTATGAATAACAAACAAAAATGACACATTGAATTTCATCAAAATTGAAAACTTTGGTGCTTCAGAACATGTTATCAAGAGGACAACCAACTAAATGTGAGGAAGTACATGCAGATTACCTATTTCCTTTGGAATATCTAGTACGTCTAACACTTTACCAAAATTAAAAAGACAATTTAAGAATGAGAGGGTATCTAAACAAATACTTCTCAAAAGCGGATATAGCAATGACTGGAAATTTATGATTAGATGCAAGTCATTCACTATTTGAGAAGCTAGATAATGATCGATCTACATAGAGAATGATATTATGTATGATGATAGGTAATAAAAGTGAGATACTGTTTTCTATCCATATGATGATTAAAGTCAAATAAATGGGGAATGGGAATGTTTTAAGGACAGAATGAAATTCAAAGTCTTATTTGTTGTTAATAAGAAAACAGTTTTAAGTTTACCAAAATGTAGAGTTGTGATATGTTAGAATAACTTTACCCAAGAGAAATGCAATAATATTTCCACACAAAAATTTTTATATGACTTATTATGGCAGCATTTTTATGAGCGAGCCAAATGTGGAGGTGATTAAACATTCAGCTTGCTGTGGAAAGATTGACTCGGGGCACATCCATGAAATGGGGTATCACTTAGAAATGCAAAGGAATGAAGAGTTTGATAATAGTGTGAATAAGTCCATCAAAAAAGAATAGTGTGGGATAGTTTTGTTTATATGAAATTGGTGTTATCTAGGTGAGTAAAAACAGTTATTTTTCCTATTGATCAAAGAGCTAATGGGCAGAAAAATGGCGTGACCAGAAATCTTGGGTATACTAGTGGATCCCAGATGGTATCGGACAAATCTTAGTCTTTTCTCTTGGGTTTCTTGGTCTCACTGATTTTCTTTTAATGTAAGAATGGTCTCAAATAGAACCATATGGTCAATGTGTTGGAGTTGAAAAGAAGTCCAGGGGATTAAAGGTGCAAATCTCATAGCTCTTCAGGGGAGAATGGGGGAAATAAACCCACATGAGGTAAGCCACATGGTAGCAGGCAACCACACTGAGCTTTGGAGAGAAAGCAAGGAGATCAAAAGACTCAGAGAGTCTAAACATATATGATGATTGCTGACCAAAGTGTCACTTGCCTTCAATTCCACTCCTGATGTGGATATGATGTGTAGCTGTGTATGTGTATATGTGTATGTATATATGTACACACACACACACACACACACACACACACACACACATTGACCCTGGCCATTATCTGAAAGTAAGATCTTAGGGACTGTAGTAGGTGGTGAGATTTCTGGAAAGATGTATCACCTGAGGTTGAGTCTGCCTTCCTAGGCATGGGCCTCTAGCTACCTTCCTGATCTACTCCTCTGGATTGACTTTTAAAAGTGACAAGAGTGTGTCTCTATCTAGGAACTGGTTTCATTCTTAATGAAGTATACAGAGAAAGCATACACGTGCAATGTAGAAAGGTTAGTGGTTTCTGGAGACTGGTCGAGATTGAGAGTGGCTTCCTCATGAAAGAATGAATGGAATAAAAGTCACAAACATATTTTAATATTAGACAGTAATGATGACTAAACAATATGTAAATAAACAAAATAGTCCCTCTGGACTGTAGATTTTACATATATATATTATTGAATATAATCTTCACTTACATTTCAAATGCTAAAACCTTTCTGTTTCACCCCTCTAGGAAAATTCTCAACCCCTTCCTCCCACCTCCAGCCTCCAAGTATATGCCCCTCCACCCGACCCACTCCCATCCCCCCTCGATTTCCTTTTGTTGGGGCATCTATTGAGCCTTCACTGGACCAAGGACCTCTCCTCCCACTGATGCCCAACAAGGCATTCCTCTGCCACATTTTTGGCCATAACCATGTGTAACCCTTGGTTGATGGTTTAGTCCCTGGGAGTCTTGGGGCATCTAAGTGGAAGACCTCATTTTTCTTCCCATGGGGCTTTCTTCCCTTCAGCTCCTCCAGTCCGCCCTCCAACTCCTCCATTGGGGACCCCATGCCTAGTCCAATGGTTGGCTGCTAGTATCTGCCTCTGTATGAGTAAGGCTCTGGCAGGGCCCCTGCAGAGACAACCATAACAGGCTTCTTTGAGTATGCACTACTTGTCGTTCATAATCGTGTCCGGTTTTGATGACTGCTTATAGGATGAATCCCCAGGTAGAGCAGTCTCTGGGTGGCTTTTACTTCAGTCTCTGCTCCACACTTTGTCTCCTTTATTGCTCATGTGAGTATTTTGTTCCCTTTCTCAGGAAAAACAAAGCACCCCCACTTCAGTCCTCCTTCTTGAGCTTCCTGTGGTCTGTGAATTATAATTTGTTTATTTTGAGCTTTTGGGCTAACATCTACTTATCAGTGAGTACATACCACGTGTGTTCTTTTGTATTGGGTTACCTCACTCAGGATGACACTTTCTAGTTCCATCCATTTGCCTAAGAATTTCATGAATTCATTGTTTTTAATGGCTGAATAGTAGTACTCCATTATATATATATACCATAATTTCTGTATCCATTCCTCCATTGAAGGACATCTGGGTATATTTCCAGCTTCTGGCTATTATAAATAAGGCTGCTATGAACATAGTGGAGCATGTGTCCTTATTACATGTTGTAGCATATTCTGGGTATATGCCCAGGAGTGGTATAGCTGGGTCCTCAGGTAGTACTATGTGTAATTTTCTGAGGAACCGCCAAACTGATTCCAGAGTAGTTTTACCAGCTTGCAATCCCACCAACAATGGAGAAGTGTTCCTCTTTCCCCACATCCTCTCCAGCATCTGCTGTCCCCTGAGTTTTTCTTTTTTTTAATTAAATATATTCTTTTTTTACATTTCAAATAATTGTCCTTTTCCTGGTCCCCACACCCAGAAAGTCCCATAAGCCATCTCCCCTCCCCCTGTTCCCCAATCAAACTCCTCCTGCTTCCTGTCCTGGTATTCCCCTACATTATTGCATCAAGCCTTTCCAGGACCAGGGGCCTTTCCTCTGATATCCAACAAGGCCATCCTCTGCTGTCTTTGCATCTGGAGTCATGGTTAACACCATGTGTACTATCTGGTTGATGTTTTTGCCCCTGGGAGCTCTGGGAGTACTGGGTGGCTCATATCTTTGTTCTTCCTATGGTGCTGCAAAATCTTCAGCTTCTTGGGTCCTTGCTCTAGCTCCCCCATTGGGGACCCTGTGCTCAGGTCAATGGCTGGCTGAGAGTGTCCCCCTCTGTATTTTTCATGCACTAGCAGAGTCTCCCAGGTGACAGCTATATCCTGCTCCAGTCAGCAAGTACCTGTGGGCATTGATAATAGTGTATGGGTTTTGTAACTGTATATGGGATGGATCACTATGTATGGTAGTCTCTGGGTGGTCTTTTCCTGAGTCTCTGCTTCACACTTTGTCTCTGTATTTCCTTCTGTGGGTATTTTGTTCCCCCTTCTAAGAAGGACCAGAGTATCCATATTTTGTTCTACCTTCTTCTTGGGCATAATTTGATATGTGTATTGTGTCTTGGGTATTCCGAGCTTCTGGGCTAAAATCTACTTATCAGTGAATACATACCATGTGTGTTCTTTTATGATTGGATTACCTGACTTTGGATGATATTTTCCAGTTCCAACCATTTGCCTCAGAATTTCATAAATTCATTGTTTTTAATAGCTGAGTAGTATTCCATTGTGCAAATATTTCCTGTATCCATTCCTCCGTTGAGGGACATCTGGGTTTTTTCCAGCTTCTATTATAAATAGGAATACTATGAACACAGTGGAACATGTGTCCTTATTACATGCTGGGGAAACCTCTGGGTATATTCCCAGGAGTGGTATAACAGGGTACTCTGGGAGTATTATGCCCAGTTTTCTGAAGAACCGCCAAACTGATTTCCAGAGTGGTTTTACCAGCTTACAATCCCTCCAACAATGGAGAAGTGTTCCTCATTCCACACATCCTCTCCAGCATCTGTTGTCCCCTGAGTTTTTCATCTTAGTCATTCTGAGTGGTATGAGATGGAATATTAGTGTTGTTTTGACTTGCATTTCCCTGATAACTAAGGATGCTGAATATTTCTTTAGGTGCTTCGGAACCATTCGAGTTTCCTCAGTTGAGAATTCCCTGTTTAGCTCTGTACCCCATTTTTAATAGGGTCATTTGACTTTCTGGACTCTAACTTCTTGAGTTCTTTGTATACATTGGATATTAGTCCTCTATCAGATATAGGATGGTAAAGATCATTTTCTAATTTGTTGGTTGCCGTTTCGTCCTATTGACAGTGTCCTTTGCTGTGCAGAAGCTTTGCAGTTTTATGAGGTCCCATTTGTCTATTCCTGTTCTTAGAGTATAAGCCATTGGTGTTTGATTCAGGAAAATTTTCCCTCTGCCCATGTGTTCACATTTCTTCCCTACTTTCTCCTCTATACACTTCAATGTGTCTGGTTTTATGTGTAGGTCCTTGATCCACTTGGACTTGAGCTTTGTACAAGGAGATAAGAGTGGATCGATTTGAATTTTTCTGCATGCTGACCTCCAATTGATCTAGCACCATTTGTTAAAAATTCTGTCTTTTTTCCACTGAATGTTTTTACCTCCTTTATCAAATATCAAGTGACCGTAGGTGTGTGGGTTCTTTTCTGGGTCTTCAATTCTATTCCATTGATCTTCCTGCCTGTATCCATACCAATACCAGACAGTTTTTTTTTTAATCACTATTGCTCTGTAGTAGAGCATGAGGTCAGGGATGGTGATTCCCCCCAGGATATCTTTTGTTGTGGAGAATTTTTTTTTTGCTATCCTGGGTTTTGTTTTTTTGTTTTTTGTTTTGTTTTGTTTTGGTTTTTTGTTATTCCAGATGAATTTGAGAATTGCTTTTTCTAGATCTATGAAGAATTAATTTGGAATTTTGATGGGGATTGCATTGAATCTGTAGATTGCTTTTGGCAAGATGGCCATTTTTGCTATATTAATCCTGCTAATACAAAAGCATGGGAGATCATTCCATCTCCTGAGATCTTCTTTGATTTCTTTCTTCAGAGGCTTGACATTCTTGTCATATTGATCTTTCACTTGCTGGGTTAGAGTCACACCAAGATATGTAATATTATTTGTGACTATTGTGAAGGGTGTCATTTCTCTAACTTCTTTCTCAGCTTGTTTATCCTTTGAGTAGAGAAAGGCTACTGATTTGTTTAATTTTATATCCAGCTACTTTGCTGAAGTTGTTTATCAGCTTTAGGAGTTCTCTGGTGGAAGTTTTGGGATTCCTTAAGTATATGATCATATCATCTGCAAATAGTGATATTTTGACTTCTTCCTTTCTAATTTGTATACCTTTGACCTCCTTTTGTTGTCTGATTTCTTTGGCTAGGACTTCAAGTACTATACTGAATAGATAGACAAAGAGTGGGCAGCCTTGTCTGGTGTCTGATTTTAGTGGGATTGCTTCAAGTTTCTTTCCACTTAGTTTGATATTGGCTACCGGTTTGCTGGATACTGCTTTCACTATGTTTAGGTGTGGGCCTTGGATTCCTGATCTCTCCAAGACTTTTTTCATGACAGGATGCTGGATTTTGTCAAAAGTCTTTTCAGCATCTAATGAAATGACCTTGTGGGTTTTATCCTTGAGTTTGTTTATGTAGTGGATTACATTGATGGATTTCCATATATTGAACCATCCTTGCATCCCTGGGATGATGCCTGCTTTATTATGGGGAATTATCATTTTGATGCATTCTTGGATACGTTTGGCCAGAATTTTGTTGAGTGTTTTTGCATAGATGTTTGTAAGGGGATAGGTCTTAAGTTCTCTTTCCTTATTTGGTCTTTGTTTGGTTTAGGTATAAGTGTTATTGTGGCATCATAGAATTAGTTGTATAGTGTTCCTTGAGTTTCTATTTTGTGGAATAGTTTGAAGACTATTCATATTAGCTCTTCTTTGAAGATCTGATAGAATTCCCCACTAAACCCAGCTGCTGGTTTTTTTTGTTTTGTTTTGTTTTGTTTTGTTTTGTTTTGTTTGTTTTTTTTAAATGGGAGACTATTAACAACTGCTTCTATTTCCTCAGGACTAATGGGACAATTTAGATGGTTTATTTGATCCAGTTTTAACACTGGCACCTGGTGGGTATCTAGAAAGTTGTCCATTTTATCCACATTTCAAAATTTTGTTGAGCATAAGCCTTTGTAGTAGGATCTGATGATTTTTGATGTTCCACAGTTTTCGTTGTTATGTCTTCCTTTTCATTTCTGATTTTATTAATTTGGGTAGTGCCTCTGTGTCCTCTGGTAAGTCTGGCTAAGTGCTTATCTAATTGATTTTCTCAAAGAACCAGCTTCTGGTTTTGTTCATTCTTTGTATAGTTCTTTTTGTTTCTATTTGGTTAATCTCAGCCCTGAGTTTGATTATTTCCTGCCATCTACTCCTCTTGGCTGTATTTGCTTCTTTTTTTTTCTAGAGTGTTCAGGTGTTTTGTCAAGTTGCTAGTGTAAGCTCTCTCCATATTCTTTGTGGAGGCATTTAGAGCTATCAGTTTTTTTTTTCTTAGCGCTGCTTTCATTGTGTCCCATAAGTTTTGGTATGATGTGTATTCATTTTCATTAAATTCTAAAATGTCGTTAATTTCTTTCTTTCTTGACCAAGCTATCATTGAGAAGAGCATTGTTCAAAGTCCACCTGTATATGTGTTTTTCATTGTTTTGGTCTGAACTTAAGACCAGCCTTAGACCATGGTAATCTGATAAGGTGCATGGAATAATTTCAATTATTTCTTTATCTGTTGAGGCCTGTTTTGTGACCAATTATATGGTCAGTTTTGGAGAAGGTACCATGGCATGCTGAGAAGAAGGTATATTCTTTTGCTTTATGATGGAATGTTCTATGAATATCTGTTAGATCCATTTGGTCCATAACTTCAGTTCGTTTCACTGTGTCTCTGTTTAGCTTCTGTTTCTATGATTTTTCCATTGTTAAGAGTAGGTGTTGAAGTCTCCCACTATTATTGTGTGGAGTGCAATGTGTACTTTGGGCTTTAGTAAAGTTTCTTTTATGAATATGAGTGCCCTTGCATTTGGAGCATAGATGTTCAGTATTGAAAGTTCATCTTGGTAGACTCTTCTTTTGACTAGTATGAAGTGTCCCTCCTTATCTTTTTTGGCAACTTTTGGTTGAAAGTCAGTTTTATTTAATATAAGAATGAACACTCCAGCTTGTTTCTTGGGACCATTTGCTTGGAAAATTGTTTTCTAACCTTTGACTCTGAAATAGAGACTGCCTTTGTCACTGAGGTGGGTTTCTTGTATGCATCAAAATGTTGGGTCCTGCTTATGTATCCAGTCTGTTAGTCTATGCCTTCTTATTGGGGAATTGAGACCATTGATGTTAAGAGATATTAAGGAAAAGTTATTGTTGCTTATTGTTATCTTCTTTGTTAAAAGTGAAATACTTTTTGTGTGGCTATCTTGTTTTGGGTTTGTTGAAAGATGATTATTTTATTGCTTTTTCTAGGGTGTGGTTTCCCACCTTGTATTGGTATTTTCCACCCATTAATCCTTTGTAGAGCTGGATTTGTGGAAAGATATTGTGTAAATTTGGTTTTATCATGGGATATCTTGGTTTCTCCAACTATGGTAATTGAGAGTTTGGCTGGGTATAGTAGTCTGGGCTGGCATTTGTGTTCTCTTATGGTCTGTATGACATCTGCCCAGAATCTTCTAGCTTTCATAGTTTCTGGTGAGAAGTCTGGTGTAATTCTGATAGTTCTGCCTTTATATGTTATTTGACCTTTTCCCTTACTGCTTTTAGTATTCTTTCTTTGTTTAGTGCATTTTGTGTTTTGATTATTATGTGAAAAGAGGAATTTCTCTTCTGGTCTACTGTTTGGAGTTCTGTAGGCTTCTTGTATGTTCATGGGCATCTCTTTCTTTAGGTTAGGGAAGTTTTCTTCTATAATTTTGTTGAATATATTACTGGCCCTTTAAGATGTAAATATTCATTCTCTTCTATACCTATAATCCTTAGGTTTGGTCTTCTCATTGTGTCCTGGATTTCCTGTATGTTTTTGGTTACAAGCTTTTTTCATTTTGCATTTTCTTTGATGCAACAGTCAAAGTTAATGTTTTCTATGGAATCTTCAGCATCCGAGATTCTTTCTTCTATCTCTTATATTCTGTTGCTGATGCTTGCATCTATAACTCATGAATTCTTTCCAAGGGTTTGTATCTCCAGAGATGTCTTATGTTGTGATTTCTTTATTGTCTCTACTTCTAGTTTTATATCCTGGATAGTTTTGTTCAGTTCCTTCATTTATTTGTTTGTGATTTTCTGAAATTCTTTAAGGGATTTTTTTTTTGTGTGTGTTTCCTTTCTAAGGGCTTCTACATGTTGACACAAGTTCTCCTGTGTTTCTTCAAGGGATTTTTGTGTTTCCCCTTTAAGGGTTTCTGCCTGTTGATCCATGTTTTTCTGTAATTTCCTATGGGATTTTTTGTTTCCTTTTTAAGGAATTCTACCTGTTGACCCATGTTCTCCTGTATTTCTTTAAGGGAGTTAGTTATTTATGTCCTTCTTGAAGTCCTCTATCAGTATCATGAGATGTGATTTTAAATCCAGCTCTTGCTTTTCCCTTATGATGGGGTATCCCGGATTTGCTGTTGTGGGAGAACTGGATTCTGATGGTGCCATGTTGCCTTGGTTTCTGTTGGTAATGATCTTGCATTTGCCTTTGGTCATCTAGTTATCTCTGGTGTTAAGTGGTCTTGCTGTCTCTGACTGTGGCTTCTTGGTCCTACAAACCTGTGTATCTGCACTCCTGGGATTCCCACTCTTTCAAATGCCCTACATACAGCTGGTTCTCCAGGAAGTATCAGGAGATGGTGTCTTTCCTGTGGCAGACCTGGCAAGGATAAAATGACCTGCATGCTGCTCTCGTGTTTCTCTAGAAAGTATCAGGAGTTGGGGCCTTCCCTGTGGCAGAACTGGCAGGGGTCTACCACAGCAGAAGGAACAGGGCAGGCTGAGGTGGAGGAGGGGTAGAACCTGGACTGTAGATATTGGAAGGGTGAGTGGTATGATATTTTAATTGTCCTTCAATAATACTACTATAAATCCTTCCTCCATGTCCTGAGATTGTCATGCTCAAAGTTTTGGTTACTGTGAGTTCTCTGGAAAGAACAGGATAAAATGGCAGCATGCAGAAAGATGAAGTCAAAGCAGCATAAAAAGCCCGGCCTTTTTACTAAGCTGGAACTCCAAACTGCTTTCAAGTGAGGAAAAGGCTAGTGATTTCCACTCCTGTTCATCAGAGCAGAGCTTAATGGGGGCAGCAAAATATGAAGCCATGTCTGCATGATCAGCTGAGGAAACCCATGCAGCAGAAATTCATCTTTCCCTGATACTTTGTCCCTGAATTAATCATGCCTTCAAATGTGCTTTTAACACTATCTCTAATTATGTTAGGTGTTTCCCATTGTATCATAAGAGAGTCCTCAGTTCAGGGCTCTGTTATAGCTTTTGGACCGTACAGTATTAGATACACAGGAGATACTCAGCACGCTTGACAGATTTCACAATACTTAAAGTTTTACAACAGCCAATATTGTAGGAATCATGAAAACACTTGTTCCAGGGGAGTATTTTATTCCCTTCCCTTGAAAACCCCAGAAAGACTATAGGCTTCTGCTTCTATCAATGGCAGAGCAGCTGAGCATGAGCCTACCTCCTTGACTTAAAAAGTTATAAAGCTGAAAAAAACAAAAACAAACAACAACAACAACAAAAAAAACAACCCAAGTGTTTTCAGACTTGTGCAATAGGCAACATGGTACTTTGATCCCCAAGAAAAGGGAAACAAATGAGGTGAACCCTATAATTATTCCAGCTCTCTGCCTAGAAGCACTTTCCAAATCAAGGTACAGGGAGGCAGATCATGAGCAAAGTGCTCAGCTTTGGAAGCAGATATCATAATCGAAGGCAGTAGGAAATTTGCTGGGCAGGGCTCCAGAGAGGAAGGAGCTTGCAGAGAGAAGCCTGGAAAGACAGAAAGGTCCTTCCAAATATTCAGCTCAATGCTAAGCTGTATGTGTCTGCAGGCAATCTCCGTGCAGCTGGCGAGATCTGTAAGGACGCACAGAAGCAAGACATTCTAGTCTCTCCTAATGCTAGAATTTCTCATCAAGGCACAAAGGACACCTGGGATTCCGCAGGTATCCTCTGAGGTGGAGGGAAAGTCACCGGCTGGCTGAAGGAAATTTTAAGACCTATTCTAATTCTTTAGCTAAACCTTAAAATGAAGGAAATGAGTGGAAGGAAGGTAAAAGGCAGGCTGAAGAAGACTTCACTTGAGGGAAAGCAAACAAACCCAAAGCACTGCAGGAATCTCGACAACTTAACACACACATAAATAAATAAATAAATAAATAAATAAATAAATAAATAAAATCTAGATGTGAGAAAGAGGATTAGAATCCATTTTTAGGGGAAAATGTGCCCAGTATAAAAAGTCCAAAGTTTTTGAGTAGATCAACTGGGATTTGGGAAGGATTTATGGAAAGCATAAATGGAAGATACCTGTTTTCTAGATGGTAGAACTGTTCTGGGAAGTATTAACAGGGATGGCCTTATTAGAGGTGTTGTATCACTGGGATGGACTATAACGTTTCAGAAGATCCAGGTCATTACGAGTGTAACCTCTACATCCTGCTCGTAGATTGAGATGTGTGCTCTCAGCTCTTCTGGCTGCCTTTACTGCAGCATTCTGGAATTGCAGAGAGGAAGCAGAACCAGCCAAACAGAAGTGTCTTGCAAGCAGCAAATCTGGAGGAGAAAGGCCATCACAACCCTTTGATGTGGATAGGGAGCTGCAGGATTTGGGAGTCACCCTCCTGGATTTTCCTCTTTCTCTGGCTCAGGACTTCCTCACCATGCTTCCATCCCTCTCGTTTGGAATGGTATGTATTCTGTGTTGTTGGACATATGCACTTTGCTTTTGGATCTTTAGGGTATTGTAATTAAGAGATTGCCTTGAGTCTCAGGAAAGATTTTAAATTTGGCCTTTAAAAATGTTAGATTATAGGGACCTTTGAAGTTGGACTGAATTTATTTTGCATTATGATATGGCCACAGAGGAATGTGGTGGTTTGGATGAGTATGGCCCTTGTAGGCTTATGAATATGGCTACTTGATAGCCAGTTGGTGGAACTCTTTGGGAAGAACTAGACATGTGTCACAGGGGCAAGCTTTGAGGTACCGAAAGACTTTATTCCTGGTGTGCTTTCTGGCTCCTGCTTGCAGTTTGGAATGTGAAGGCTCAGCTTTCCCTCCCACCATGCCTTCACTCCACCATCATAGACCCTAATCCTCTGGAGTGCAAGCTTCATTAGATGCTTTTTTGAAGTTGCCTCAACCAAGGTGCTTGCCCCAGAACTAGAAAAGTAATTAATACAGGAGATGTAAGAAGATAAACAAATAAAACCTATACTTGTAAAAATTGTAATGTCAGGAGTAAAAATTTTGTTTTCCTCACACATTATTAGATTAGATATTGTAAATTAAAACATCAGTGGGCTTGGATTTATTTCAGAAAAGTACAGGCATTCAAGCTGAAACAGACTGGTAACAGAACATAAATATATAGAATTAGGAAACAAATAGAAAAATCCAGTAAAGCTAAATAAGGGTTACCTAGCTTTATCAGCTGCATCACTTGACTCTTACAGAACTCTGCACATAATGAGAAAACTCTCAGTCTTCAAATGGACCTGATTGTTTACTTCTTACAAATTATTTACTACTACTACTACTAGAAATTACTTCTGGTAGATAAAAGAAGCAAGCAAACAACAAAATGGTTTCAACAAATATAAAATGGCTAAAGTAACACAGAGCCTACAGAGTCAAATTATTTACCAATAATAAATAATAAATACAAATTATTTACCATGATAATGCAAAGCTGAAAATCCTCCAATACTAGGAAGCTATCTAAACAATTTCTTTTGTTTTTTCAGACAGGGTTTCATATATATAGCCCAAGGTAGTCTCAACCTCACCCAGAGCTTCTGGCCTCGACTCCCAGTGCAGGAATTAGAGATGTGCAATACACCACTTTCCCCATGGTAAGGGAAGCTAAGCAGTACATAAATATAATCAAGTAAAACATTAACAATATTTTATATGAATAATAACAAAAATACATATACTGAAGGAGCTCATATAATTCAGTATTAGGAGATATATATTTGAAGAAGATACATCACAGAGATATACAACTGCCAATCATATGGAAAATGGCACATCCTTTCACAAAATTTCTATTAGGGAAATAGAAATTAAGGGATAATGAAGTATTTTATCACACTCATGGGAACGGCTCAAAGTGAAATACTGACAATATCAAGTGCTGGCGAGGATATGGAGAAGCAGGAACTTCACAGGCTGCTGCCGGATCTATGAAACCAAAGAGCTACCTGTAAAAGTCTGACAGTTTGATAACAAGTTAAGCCTTCACATACCATACAGCCTAGCGCTCCCAGTTCTGTGTGCATACCAAAAGAAGTAAAATCATATGTGTACACAACAACATATCTGAATGTGCAAGCAGCTCTCTTTCATAATAGACCCAGATTGAAGGTAACACAAATAGCCAGTAACTGAATAATAGGTAAGCAAGCTGGGTGTATCTCTGCAGAGCCACACAATAACACATACACAACCACTAAAGCATGCTTCAGCAACCAAGACTTTCTGTGCATTGGCTGCACAAAATAAAGCAGGCCATGCTGTACTTTGGGTAACATGCCACTGATGCAAGGTGCTGAAACAGCTGAAACTGTCTGTGGTGATGGTGTTGGAGGCTGGGAGGCATTTGAGAAGCCATAAAGAGCAGTGTCCACCTGTGAAGGAATGTGCAACCTGACAGAGAAGGAGACTCTTCATTAGAAACCAGTGACTTCTCTTAAAAGGCAAAACATAACACCTCTGGCTGTAAACTGAAGTTCTGCTCACATCACGGTGTCCAGATGATACTTCAATAAAAACAAATCAAAGTACCACAGACTAAGGTGTGTGCTTGCCAGCATTTTGTTTTGCTCAGAAAATTTATTTAAAATTTAGCAAATAGCAACAACAAAACCATTTTATCATCACTTCATGGGAATAAATATTTTAATTATCTAAAGGATAAAAGATTTTAGAAAGAGGGTAATCTTTTAATAAGAACAAATTCAGCAACCAAATAATTACATTCATCTCCCTTTTTTGTTTTTCATTTTACTGTTAACTTGGAATTTTTTTCTCTGACCATTTGATATAGCCAAATGAAATTGGCCAGATCTGGCAAATAAGAGCACAGGAAATCTCAGATCCATGGGAAATCATGTCAAGCACTTCCCAGGACACATTGCACTAACAATTATTCACTAATCTGAATTTTATATTTCACCAATGCCTCAAATTTTGTTGGATAAGTCTGAGCCAAATTTTTCCTTTAATAAAAGTTTGAACAAAACAGAAGCCCAGAGGTGAGAGAGCTTCCCAAGACCTAGTTAATGAAATAGTTGTACATAGTGTCCTGATCCATTGTCTGTAGCTTAGAATTTGGGGTGAGTGGAATATTATTTATTTATTTATTTGTTTTTGAACTGGAAAGATGAAACAGTAATTCTCTTTCAAAGTCATCATAAAATATGTTTTCCTCTTGAAAAAATTAAGACAACCAATCAAAATTCAATGAAAAAAAACCCCATACTGTGTGGCCATTGACAAGAGTCCAGTGAATGATTGTGGTGGTGACTGCCCCAGTCTCTCATTTCAGCAATACACTGTTGCCTAGTTTGAAACAGTACATTCTTTCACAAAATTTCACCATCTCAAACACATATAATATGCTTAGCTTCATGGAGAACATGCCCCTACTTCCAAAATCTAGTGAAGAATTAGTTATGTGGAGAACACATGAATCCAAACAATAACCGCCATTTGTAGCCCAACACTTGCTTCTGACTTCATCCCTGCTCATCCTATTCCTCACTAATTCTTTCAAGCCACAGAGCAAGTGTTCTCCTTTGGGTTGTGTGTGCTCATCCATACCCTCCATCCACCTGGACTTCCTCATGAATTAGCCAGTTTCCTTGGTCTTGGTCTCAGTATCACTATCCCCAGCTCACTGGCATGCCTCTAACCTCTCTAGTGAGCATTCTCTAAAGTCTTTGTGCTTGTTCTTTAGAGTACTTATTATAACTTAATACTACTGTGCTTATATCTGCTTCTCTCTTATCTTCAGCTCAATCTGCAGAAGGTGGTTCTGAGGAAGATGCACAACAGACATGATGCCCTTGGTCCCTGGTCCTTGGCACAGAGTTTGTACTGTTTGAAGTGGCTAAGCTGCTTCTTCCTTTGCCCACTGTCTCCATGGCTACCTGCAACTCACTGTGTATATAGGCTCAGGCAGAATCCCCTATCTTTACCCAGCCCACATCCAGTTCTTTATAGATCCTCATAGTAACATGTTAGCACTGATCACCATGGACAGTCAGTCAGGCAATCACCGTGTAATTAGCCAATGGTCTCTCTCTCTTTTCCAATGGTTGTATACTCTGCAGTCCTACTAAACATCCATTCCTACTCAATGTTCTCTTCTGAACCTTCTGCATCCTCTATGATGCCTACCACAGAAGACTGGTAGGAAAGTCCAGCATTGATACTACTTGTCCATTTCTGATCTACTAAAATGGCAGGTATAAATGCTTCAATACAATTTTGTACTACATATCTTTGCCTTCAAAATTATGCTATCTGTGATTTCTGAGTTACAAACCTTGTAATCCCATGTCCCAGTGGCCATAGATCACTGAGTGTTAATCTCGCCGAAGGCTGTGCACTCAACTAAGTAACCTGCAAACAAAACATCTCACATATGGAAGAAGAGTTCCTCTCTGCTTTTACATATAATCTTCACACCTGCCACATTCTACCTGCTTCATAAGCTGAAAAGGGAAAGGAAAACAGGCCTGGGAAATACCCAGAGGTAGGAGTGTCTTGCTAAAGTATCTGGTTGAAAGCGTCATCACTGGAGCAAGCTGTCCTTTACAGGAGTTTTGTTCTTCTGTCCACAATTGTGTTACTATGATAAGGGTCTGATGTGAGACAGAGCTCGGAGTCCTGAGATTGCTAAGCACAGAATCGTGTTAATATATATTTCGTATGGGCATCCTTGGCAGAGCAATCATTTGTGGCGTGCAGGTTTTTTCTGTAGAGCCTTCAGCACACTTACTGTCTTTGCTTTCAGTTGCCAACTTCTTTCTTCTTCCTCTCTAGACCTTGACATTTTTCCTAGCTCTACTGAAAGACATGGTCCGTAGGGGGTGGAAAGGTGACTCGGTGCTCTTGTTGCTCTTGTGGAGGAGCAGAGTTCAATCCCCAGCATCATCATGGTAGTTCACGACTATCAGCAACTCTGGTCTCAGAAGACCCCATGACCCCTTCTGATCTCCTCAGGCATCGTTCACATTCGTGGTGTGCATAATGAACACACAGTAAAAATGTCTGCACTTCAGATGAATAGATCTGATGAAAATCTGTTGGATGTTTTATCAAGTTTTACTTTTAAGTTTTACAATTTTATTTTTAAATATATTCTAATGGAAATGTAGTTTCATCATCTGCCCTTTCTTTTCCTCCCTCCAACCTCCCCACACTCCTCCATTCACTTTCAAGGTGGCGGTCTCTTTTCCTTTGATTATGATGAAATATATACACACTTTGATAAATATGTATATACATATATATCAAATATACATCAGTCTCTCTCTCTATATATGTATATTTGCATACAACCTTCCGAGTCTGTAATTTTTGTTAGTGAGTATATGATTTCAAGAATGAAACTTTTCTTTGAGCTGTCACTAATTCCTTGTAGTTCTTTTTCCTGGCTTGGACCCTGGGAGACTTTACTTTCTACATTAGCCTGCCTATTGATATTGTCACTGTTTCTATCTGTTAAGCAGCCATTTCTAGGAGACACAGTCTCACAGCAGACGGTTGTCCTCTGTATCTTAAAATCTTTCCTCCCTTACTTCCTTCATTTTCTCTGAGCCATAGACTCTCAGGTCCCTTACTAGTATTCATTGATCTTAGCATGGTGTCCAGTTGTGGTTTTCTGCAGTGGTTCATATATAAATTATTTTTCTATTGCTGTGATAAAACACCGTGACAAAGCCAACTTAGAAAAGACAGCATTTTCTTTGGCCTGTAGCTCTAGATGGTTAGATCCATGATGGCAGGGTAAAGGCATGATGAACAGTGGACAGTTCACATACCAACCCACAGACAGGAGGGGCAGAGCACCCTGGGAGTGGGAGCCTTCTGAAACCTGATGCCCGGGACTGACTTCCCCCAGTAAGTCCACACCTCAGAATCCCCCCAAATAGCCACCGACTATGGACCACGTTATAAAAAGGCATAAGCCTTATGGGGCATGGCATTTTACTAGCACAGTCTCCATTTGCACTCATGGAAAGCTTCTTTGATGACATGTAAAAGCTACACTTATCCATGGGTATAATGATAAGTTTTAGAATGCAATTTGGAATTATCCTGGTCCAATATAAATCTTATTTTACCTATATAGACTTTTTTTGCTAGTATCCACATATATGTACCATGTGCATGCTTGCGGTTCAAAGAAGCCAGAAGAGGGTGCCAGACCACTTGGAATTGGGAGAAGACAGTTGTGAGCCACCATGTAAGTGCTGGGATCAGAATCCGGGTCCTCTGAAAGAGCAACAAGTGTTTGTCCTGCGTAAGTCATCTGTCCAACACCACGTGCCATAAACTTTTCTCATTAATCAGGGTTTTCTCTTTTGGCTGTTCAACTGATCCGTGGGGTCCACCTCAATGTGTCTTGTCTTCTTTTCATAGTGGAGTTCAGAGTACACACACACACACACACACACACACTTATGCAGAAACACACACACAGACATACACAGACACATGCACACAAAGACAAAATTACACACAGAGACGCAGACACATACACACAGAAATAGATGTTCAGACACACAGAGGCAGATACACAGACATGCAGAGACATACACACAGAGATGTGCATACATGCACATGCACACACACACACACACACACACACACACACACTGCTGGGTCACAGAAGAAGGGTCAGAGTGAGTTTCCCTTGAGAAAGCACCTTCCTTTTGGTATACTTTGACTCTCTTCCATCATGTATGACTCAGTGTCAGTGCCATTTGGATCATGGGATGCATGCCTGCCCCTCATTTACCATTTGTCAAGACCTGTTTAGAATAAAGAGCCCAGGAAAGGAGGCTTTAAATGAGCAAAATGTATGCAGGAGGAAAGAAACTGGTGCATAAACAGCAGAGATGCTGTTAAATGTGGAGTTGTGATTAGGTGGAAGGTGACTAATACTATCAATAGTTATCAATGATCATTAGTGATCATTAAGGGATGATTGTCAGGGAAAAGTATCTTAAGCCCAGAATCCTGGCAGTCCTGCTCCACATGACAAATACTCAATATCATCACCAGATTAAAAAACATGTTCCATCAAAACCACTGCAGTCCCACGAACTGATTTAACACTTGAAGAAAACCTAGCAAGACAGTAATTTGGCTGAGATCTGCATTTGCCTTGTCCTGAGTTATAATAGCTTTATTCATTTGAATGTTCTCGGCATTCTCCACTTTGAGAATGGAGCCTGGAGTGGCACATATTCCAAAGCTAGTTTATTAAATTACTCAGAATGAATTTGAAGTTTGCATTAGTGGAAAATGGGAGGACTTCTGGAGGCAAACCGGAAGGGGGAGTGAATTTCATGAGCCTCTCATTCTTTTCAGCCTCCTTGCTTTTGAAAGCTTTGCTTTTGTTGGGGAATACAGAGGCAGCCACATAATATGCAGTCTTGAAATCCCATCTCTTTGCTTTACCCAGTATCCTCCCAGCTGGTGAGTAGACTCACCCTTCAGTAGCAGCCTGGATGCCCCGAGCAGATGTGCTAGCCCCCCGTCACTTTCAGAAATAGGAGTGGACTTATGGAAGAACGTAAATCCTGTAGCTCTCACGCTCATGTGGTCAGCAGTAGCCAGCTACTACTTGAGTTTCTACCAACAAAAATGGCCCTAGTAAGGACTCCCTGATTGATGATGATGACAGTATGCACCGGGCAACCATATGATAAAGAGACTTTTGTTAAGTCACCTTTCCTAATGCTATGGTAAAAATATTCTGACAAAAATAACTTAGAGAGTATGGAGTTTGTTTTGGCTGGCATCTTGGGGCTGAGTCTATGTTAGAAGGGAAGTCATGTCTGTGGGAGCTTGAGGAAGCTGGTCACACTGTAAGCTCATCCAGAAAGTACTGTTCCACCTTTTGTACAGTCTAAGATCCAACCCGTGAGAATGCACCAGCTTATTTTAGGATGTGTCTTCCCTGTCAACAACTTAATCAAGATATTAACTCATGGCTACACTTGGAGGCTTGAGTCTGAGCTGATTCTCAATACCCTCAAACTGTCAATCAATACTAACCACAATAGACCTTGAGGCTAGATTTCCAGATCTGAGGGAGGTTCTCTGCTATGTCATAACCTGTACTAAACAAACAGTCCAGAGCTGACTTTTGTTGCTTGTTGAAGACTTTGGCTAACAGAGTCAAAGACAAGCCAAAGGACTTGTCCTTTCACCCATATTCTACTAGTGTTCAGCAAATCAGTTCAAACATTGGTCTTCATATACAACCTTGTCTTGTGTAGAATGGTACCAGAAACATGGGAATGAAGCAGTAACAGAAACATACAGACAATCTGCGATCAGCTGGGTTGTATTCACTCTGATGGATGCTGCCTACTACCTGTGAACTCACCACGTTTATGTCCAGCACAAGGAGATGTTAGCTAGTCTGGGCTGAAGGTCTCTGTGTGGGAGTAGTTTCAGATTAAAGTCACAGGTGGAGAATTCTGTGAACACTTTTACACATGTTGCCAATCCTTCATAGGCATTCATTCTTTGATCTTAGGAAGATATTGCCAATTTTCATGAGCCTGTCCTGGGGGAGACTTTGATATTTCTAAGGGTCTGAAGCCTTGGGGTTCTGGACATGGCTATACTCATGCCAAGAGTATACATTCTCTCAGAGCGTCATCTTATTCTGACAGTTCACTTGGTGAGGGTCAGGGTGGAGTGTAGCTGGAGTTTTTCTCAGGACCTCAAAGAATTCATACATCAGGCTTACCAGGCTCACCTGAGCAGAGATGTGCTTCCATGTACCCTCAAGCCATTGGAAGAATTTCCATCTTTGAAGCTTTAAAAGTCATGATGTTTGTTTCCACGTGAACAGAAGGAGAGAGTTTCTCCAGCCTTTAGCACATTTGGAAACAATTCACCGGATTAGGTTATGTCCATCCAGGACAGCCTGGTTTTTGAGTCACTTGACATTAACATATGAGGCACTGATTTACATTTGTAAACTCCTCCAAATCCTTTCACCTTTGTCTGGTAATTCATTCTGGTCACAATGATGTCTTGTTATGGTTGTCATCTTCTATTAGTTAGCTATCACAGTCCTTAGTAGTAAGAAGAAGGGATTGTTTAAATGTCATGCTTTAAGAGTGACCACCTTAGAATCTCTGTTTATATACACCATTTTCAGAACAGCTATACTTACTCAAAGTCAAGATCATATTGAGGGTTTCTGATAACATCCTCAAAATTCTACCTTAATTCAAAAATATTTTTCCTGAATCAATAGATCGTCCTGGGAACTATTTTGGTTCCAAGATTATTTGGGGAAAATGGCAAATTTCTATTGTATTCCTGTAGATGACCGTCTGCACTGTCGGAATTTTCAGGAGGTAGCTAACTTCCGAGAAGAAACGTGTGCATTAAATGACCTTTCAAATGAGTTGATTTTTCTAAGGCTTATTCCTACACTGTTAGTATTAGTTAGCCCCCCCATGCCCTTCTCCCATCCCCCACTCCCATACTTTCTAAAACCTTCAATCTCCAGTATTTACCCATGTGTACTTTATTACTACATACATTCTATTCTTCCACATTATTATGGTTCTTTGCTTGAGTCGTAAGATCATAGGTTTTCACACTGCCTTTTAAACACACTTCATTGGTTAATTCTTCCCAGCCCCCCACCTCCCCACAGGCACACTTTCTGCCTGAATCTTTCTAACCCCAGTGTCTCCTCTCACCACTGTTGAATTCATCTATATTCTTCCATCCCCACTCCCTTAACACATCCCCTCCAATGATCCATTTCTAGTTTCTTGACTTCCACATATGCTCCAAGTTAACACACGGAACAAAGCATTTGAAGCTAGGAACACAGCGAAGCACGAACAGGAGCCATTTGTATTTCTGAGCCCGGGTGACCTCACTTAGTGTAATCGCCAGTTCCATCCATTTTCCTGCAAATTTCATTGTTTCTTTACAGCAGAGGAATACTCTATTATGTTGTACTACATTTTCCTTATCCATTCATCAGTTGATGGACATCTAGATTGATTACATTTCCTAACTCTTGTGAATACAGCATCAGTGGATATGGATGATAGATAGATGTGTAAGTATCTCTGTAGCGGGATCCTTTGGGTATATGCCAAGGGAGAATATAGCTAGACCATATGTTAATTTTATTCCTAGGGTTTTTTTCCCAGAAACCTCTAGACTGATTTCTGAAAAGGCTGTACTAATTGCACCCCAACCCCAACACACAGTAGTACATGTCTCCTTTTCCACATCCATACCAGCATTTGATGTTTATATTCCTGATGATGGCCATTCTAACTGGGGTGAGATGGGATCTTAAAGAAGTTTTAATCTGCATTTACATGCCAGCTAATGAGGTTGAACATTTTAAAATGTGTTTATTAGCCATCTGTATTTCTTTGGAGAAATATCTGCTTATCATTTTTAATTGGGTGAGCTTTTTGATGTTCTTTGTGTATTCTAGACACTTTTCCCCCACCTGATGCATAGCTGGCAAACAGTCTTCTCTGCTTTCTGCGGATTGCCTCCTCACTAGATTGACAGTTTCCTTTGGTTCTAATTCAGAGTTCCTTCTGGTTCTAATTCAGAAGACTAAACTTCCTTCTCTCCCCGCCCATGTTTCTCACTCCTTGAACTGGAGCCATGTGTGTCGGGTCTGCAGTGGTACAGCCTCCTCTCTCCCCTTTCACAGGGAGAGCCTCCCCTTTTATAGCTCCACCAGGGACAGATGTGGCAGGTATGGCTTATAAGACCCTCATTGTTTCCACTTACATCTGGTGAGTTCATGTTCTCCACACAACAGCACCACAATTAAAGAGAAGTAATCTGGTCTGATTTGCTCCTCAGAAGTAGCTGGTTTCTTCATCGGGTGAATGGGATGAGAAATAGGAGTCAAAAGTTGTTTTCTTAAGTGTAACATCAAGAAAGAAAAAGTAACATAGACTGCCACATTGATCAAGACTCTCTGGACTGCTGTTCATTTGGTGTGTGATGTCTGGCCTTCATTTGAAAGGGGAATGTGTATCATTCTAATTTCTGTGAGAATTAGGTCATTAAATTTTAACTGCATCCATCCAGAGAGAGAATTCATTTTTATCTTCTACTGTATTGGTGCTCCCTTCTCTAATATTTCCAATCATTCCCTATAAGTTAAAACAGACACTGGTGACTTTGGACAATGGTTTGATGTTGAAACTAGGGCTCATAATGATCTCTAATATCCAAACTCCTTCTCTGACAACTCTTGAAATCTAAAACTATATCTGTTAAGGGAATTAAATTTCTACTAGATATTTTCCCTGAAGTGTCTATATTAATAAGCAGTAGAACATGGCTTAAGTCTTAAGTATTTTTATCTAATTGTCTGAATTCTCCAAATCAGTTTTCATGAGTATAAACAGTGTTGATTTTGACAAGATCCTTGTAAGTCTTTTTTTGGTGATATTTAGAGACACGTGTGCACTGAGAGAGCTGTGGAGAGACATTTGTGGTCACCTGTTTCCATTCTTCTCTCAGGCCTTTGAAGACAGTCTAATAAGACCAACCCAAGCAATCATCCTTGGAGAATAATTGTTAGGGAAAATGCTTATCAATCGAATAAGGAGACAGTTGTAAACCAAAATTTCTGACCCGAAGCCTAATTAAGATAGAAAGTGTCCAAATAGCTGCAAGGCCCCAAGCAGTAGGAAAGGATTGCAGGGAACAGACTGCTGGTCCCTGGTTGTAATTCAGAAGACTAACCTAAGCTGCATTACTGTTTTGTTTAGAGTGTGAGAAACGGAGCCTGGAAGGATGGCTCAGTGGTTAGCAGTGCCTACTCGGCAACTCACACCTGTTCCTAACTCCCATTTCCAGGGGATCTCAAGCCCTCTTCTGGCTGCGGTGGGCACCGAGCAGGCTCACGGTGGACAGACTTACAAATGTAGGTAGAATCGTTTACACACATGTAAAATAAAATAATAAAAATAAAATGTGACTCAACGATGAATAATAACCTCCAAATAAAACAAACATGTAAAATCCAACAAGCAGTACTTATGTGCCCTAGTTTCTGTTTGGGTTCTCATTTTCTAATGTAGATTATTTTACCCCAGGATTTGGCATATGTGTTCCTCTATTTTTTTTTTTCAAAAAACTTTAATGGTTTAATGGCATCTCATCATTTCAATATTGTGGCCAAAGTCCTGAAATTAATTGCATTTTTTTTCTTCTACTTACCTGCTCTTTGTAGCCACACAAATGCCAGTCAGTCTTCTACTCAAGTGCTCAGAGGGCATGTATGGTGATTGAAAACTCTGATAATATTACCATGTATTCAGCATGATGTGTTACCATATTTAAACACTTTCATATACAACAGAGGAAACTGAGGTCAGGGGAGTTTAAGTGACTTGCTCATCTGAGAAGCAGCTGTTTCTATTAGATAAAAAGTTATAGATCAGAGTGATGCTGGCAGGGTTGGGCAGGGTTGGACAATCTTGTTGCTCAATCTTTCTTTGTTTGGTAGGTTTTCTTCCATCTTCAACAATTTTACTGAATGGTGGGCACTGCAATGGCTGGCTCTGTCTGATAGAGTAGTACTCACTGCCTGGAGATTTCAAGCAAGCTAGATGCTTTAAGAAAAGTTAAGATAGCTGGGACCTGGGCTGTCTTATACTTTGAGGCGAAAGCATGTTTTTGGCATAATGATCAAAACTGTTTCAATTTGTACGCATAGAAACGACCCGCTTCTATGAGTGGTGCAGAAGTGAAATCACGCCGTCAACATTGAACGCATATTCCTGGTTGAAGAAAGAAGACCCTGCCCACCCTGCCCAAGGTACAAGATGATATTGGGCCCTGGCTAAGGAGGAGATGTGAGGAAAACTCCAATATTGCTGTAAAATGGTACCTAGGCAACATGTTAGTGAATAGAAAGACATGATTGTCCTTGGAAGTCTAGCTTTACGCTCAGACGTAGTATTGTAATGTCATGGAGCACAGCCGTACTGTGAGACTACCACAGAAATCCACATTTCTTTCTAGACTATTAGTCTGAGCAGTGTAGCTCTATACTCCGACACACTTGTGTGGATGAGGAGCAGACCTGCTTGGGGTGGTGAAGGTCAAAGAGAGGAGACAAGCAAGTCCAATAGAATTGAGAAGGAAGGAAAAGTGAGGCTTCCCCTGCTGCTAGTGACCTATCGTGGTGTCCTCTGCTTCCGTTTCCACCTGTCCTTTCTCCCGCCCATCCGGTTCCTGTGTAATTTGGCCCCCGGTCATGGTGGCTAGCTTGCTGCCTGGAAGTGACGTACTCCATGCACCGTGGCCCCCGGTCGTGGCGGCTAGCTTGCTGCCTGTACTTACTCCACGCACCACTGTTCACCCCAGGTTCGCTCCACCAGCAAGCTATGTGGCCCCACTGTTTGTTGTCAAGTATGGACTGCGAGGCAGGGGTGTATCCAAGACTCGAGGTGAAGGGGTCAGCCTGGACTTCTGGACGGATGTGCTTAGCATCTCTGGCACGTCCTAAGGGGGAAGGTGACCTGCTGTGCTTTTGATGGCAGCTTGTGCAACTGCAGCAAAGCACGAGGCAGATCATGAGACTGCCTGTCAGGTCATCTCCTGTGAAACCCATTATGAAAAATGTGCGGAAACTGATGCCTGACTTGAAGTCCTTAGTTTACTAAATTGCAGAAATTATCTTTGGAAGGTTTTGTCACTTTTATATTTTTTTATAAAAAAAATAATGTTTGCAGTAGTGCTGCATGCAAAGTGCTAGTTGAATGAATCTGTCAGTGAAACTTCAATTCCAGATTACCACACTTCAAGGTCTGCTATTAGAAACGAAAACACGTCTTTAGAAAGTTCACAACAGTTTGAAGTAGATGAGCTATTGAAATGCATAGAAAAATCTACTCTTTACAGATTAGTCAAACAGTGATTGTAGTCCAAGAAGGAAACAGTCTCGCCTTATTGTCAGGGTAAAATGTTCCTTAATGTGCTGTTCCAAGAGCAGGTTAGCATTATCTGAGCCTAGGAATAATGATACAAATTACCTTCAAGAATTCTTTGCATGTGAGCATGGCCACAGAATTCAAAAGCAAACTAAAAATCACTTTTGTTTCCAAACTGACATACTTTTCCCATTAGTTTTTGTTTAAATACAATTCTCTGTAAGCATCAGGTCACAATTTACTAGAAGAATGTTACTGTGGAAAACTTAGAGGAGCAGCTAAAGTGGGCTTTAATCGGAAGAGGTGTAAGGGGCCCCACGGTCACAGTTCCAAATCCCAGTAAGCGGGCTTTGGCTTCAGTGTCTGTGCTCTCTCGGGGCAGTGTGTGGGTCCCTTTGGCTTATTCCTTACTTTGGGGGGAAAATTATTGTACTTCAACAGTAGTGTAAGCTGTGCTTTTTAAATGATAAACATTGTGATTTAATTTTCTCTCAATACAAGAAACAATCGGGAGAAAGAATTGGCGATTATAATGCAGCCTGAGGGAGACTTTGACACTGGTCATGCTGGACCGGCCAGCTACCCTGTGTGTGGGCATCAGGCGACTCATTCACTGACAAGCGTGCCTCCCACCAAACCACCGAAGTGGTGACTCCGTTCCTGCCTGTGGCCAGAGAGGTACAGGGGAAACAGGAGTGAGGAGGCAGAACCCTTTGCTTTGTGTGCATCCTGAATTAATTTCCACACTGGCATGTGTATATTCAGATTTCAAGGCTGGACATACTACACATCACCACTGTGCCTGTTTTATTTGCATAAAGCAATTACCCTGTGGACAGTGGCTTCATAGTTGTCTACACAACATGCTTCCGATGCCACCGATAACCTCAGACACACCAGGCTAGCTCTAAATTAGTGATGAGCAGAGCTGGAGGGATGTATCATTTGAGTTATAAACCATAAGAAGGTATTTAAATAGATAGATAAGACACATGCAAATCTTTTCATTGCCATGACAACCATCTTGATATAGGTTTTCCATATGTAGCAGGAAGGGCAGAGCAAAAGGCACTGGAAAAAAAATACCACGAACCTGTAATGAAAATGAACCTGGCAGGGAATTAGTTCAGATTCTGGTCATTTATTAACTCATAATCAAACACGCGCTTCTGTGCTAATGCCCTGCTGACCAGTCAAGGCGGCTGTATCCCTAGCACCCTGTGTCATTCTCAGCTGTATGATCACATACGAGCTACCAGGTTTTGAGAAATGCCTTTGACTGATGAAAGAAAAGAAAGGCAGCGATGGTCCCTAAATACCACTAGGCACTAATTCCTCAGTGCTCCAAAAGGGCGTCTCAGAGAAGGACTCGGCTCCTACTCAAATACTGTGCACATGACTTTATTGTTTTTGTTTATTGGGGGCATTTATGAATTCCTAAATATTTGTGTAATGAAGCTATACACTGCATTTCATAATGCAATAGCATTTGTTCTTGTTATCTTGATCAGGGAGAGAACTATTTCCCGTCTTCCAAGCTTGGTTCCCCATAGCTGTCTGTTTCTCTTGCTTTCCCCTTCTGCTGTTGATCCTTTCTGCTCCCAAGCTCGCCTTTATCGCCCTGCTCTAGGTTCCTTGTTTCTTGTTTCAGGGTGTGTTTGTGCACTGGTGGTCCTTCTGTGATCTGAACGGTTCATCCAATTTAGTCTCTTCCACCATAGATCTGGAAAGAAAGTGAGACCTACTAAGTGCTTCATCTCAGTCTGGTTCATTCTGTACCCTGTTCCGATCAGATGGCGGTGGGGGGACCATACCAGTGTCCCTCTAGCTCCATACAATACCCCTGTCTGTAGGTCACACACCCCTGCCTAGTCCTCAAAGCTTTTGAAATACAAAGGGCAGTTCTGTTTGCTACTGGTGAGACCAAGTCTGGTCCCATCTGAGGCACTGTGAAGTCATTAAAATTCTTCAGTCAGCTTTTGTATGTGCAATCAATGTATAGATTCTTTCTGACATAGACTGACGTTTTAGTACACAAGGGAACATTGGTGAAAACAAGCTGGTTTATTAATTAAAGTGATAATAAATATTCCCCTAAACTTCATATGCTTAGTGCAAATCTTGGCTCAGTCAGTCGTATTCTGAACCCATTTTAAATCATAGACTTCCTTTATGCTTTTTCCAGCATGAACACAAATCGAATCCAGAAAGACACATTTTTATCACAGAGGAACTTAAACCCTAATTTGGTAGTTGCCCTTCAAAACCAAAACCTACGGATTTATTATTTCAATATGGTTTTCTGAAAAACTATTTTAATGGCAACATCAAGGAGGAGACAAAGACAAGAAATGTTCAAACCCTGAGATTCTGCCAGCAGAAGCCAGTTTAAAATCTCATTCATCAGATCTTACCTGTCTTGTGGAAACCGGCACCCTAAAAACTGTTAGTATTAACACTGTAGGGCATCTTGTGAGCTGATGTCTCAGCTCCTTATCCAGAATACGTGTTCTGTCTGACAAATCTGTGGGTGTTGCTGTGCCTTCCAGATATGAGCTCTGTTTTTGACATATGGGGTTTTAATTAATGGTCTTATGACTGACTGGAGGGAAACGAGGACAGTCTGGTCTGGTCTGGTCTGGTCTGGTCTGGTCAATGGTATCTATATTTACAAGCAGCATCCCTGACATGTTAATTTCCCTGTGCTTCTGATTTATCCCGAAAGGACACGTTACACAGTGGATTTCGAGGCGTTAAAGGGAGTCCACAGGGCAACTTTAATCTTCATGTCTTTATATACTGGAGGGGCTTTTGCTGCCCCTCTGCACTGCCCTCACTACACAATCATTTTCTGCTTTAGAAATGTAGCCATTTGGATCAATAGTTACAGGACAATCTATTGTACCTCTGACGGGGGCCCCTAGGATGGTTAAGAAGCAGATGTGCCTTTACCAAAGGCACGACTGTGCTGTGGGAGCTGACTTTGTAAAAGAAACTGCAACATACATGGTGACAAGTTTATGGACCTTTCACTTAAAAAATGGAATAGAAAACAATAGCCAATAAACTTTTACAGTTTGAAAATAGAGTTGTTTTTTCTTTCTCTCTCTCTCTCTCTCTCTCTCTCTCTCTCTCTGGGACATGTGAGCAGCACAGAGGGAAAAGTTGGTTTTGGATTTTTTTGTTTTTTTTTGTTTGTTTGCTTTTTGTTTTGTTTTGTTTTTCTGTTTTTTTTTTTTTTAAAGATAAAGTGAAATAGCTCCCATCAAACAAGGAGATTTTGGAATTAGCATTCATCTTTATCTCTAGCTATTCTGGTGGCTGTATGCTTCTCATATTGCAGAGAATGCCTGCGTTGGCTGCAGATATTAGAGGGTGTGCAGAGAGGGAACAGTGAAAGATGCAAAGAAACGATATGTCTTAAGGAGGCTGCAGGTTGAGGTTTTACAGTACATTCTTTATCTACAAGTAAACTGGGTTATCAGAGCTCCTCAGTGCACGGGTCGGCGCCTTGCCTTCGCATCCTTACGGCTTACACCCGCCCGCTCCCTTGTTTACGTGTCCCTCTATCCCATGCTCTCGAACTTGGCCCCTCAGAGCCGCACCTCGCCCTGCTCACTCACTCACCCCACTCACGTCCACAGCCAGGGAACGGGAGACGGGCCCTGGCTGATAGCCGAGCTGCCGCCTTGCAATTAACACAAGAGCTAAAGTGTCAGTCATGGCAGGTGAGGAGAGTGGCAGACCATAGAAGACAGTTCTCAGTTCTGAGGTTGTGACACCCAGGCTAGACCCAGGATTATAAGAAACGGGGGGGGGGGAGGGATGAGGGGGGATGGGGGCGCGAAGAAGGGTAACATTTAGGAGATGAGTTCCCCATAGAAAAGTACAAAGTGGAGTAGTTTCTCTTTGAGGAACTGTTTATTCCCTGTATCAGATTCCAGCTGTCTGGCTGGTTAATTGGATGAATACCTGGAAGAAAACATTGTGCGCACCAAGCAAGTGGTGGAAAATGGACATCTTTGTTTCTCTTCAGATGGAGAAAGTGCCTTTTTTTTTTTTTAAGGAAAAAAAAAAAAACAACCCAACTCTCAATCACTTTTAACGGTGTTCCTGCCAGACTTAGATTAAAAAAGGAGAAGAAATACCTTTTATTAAGTGACCCCCCTCCCGTTCTTTTTCACTCACTCACAGTTTTCCCTGCAGCCACCGACCTGAGTCAGCTGCGATATCTTAATAACAGTTCTGAGGCCAGACAGCTCCTCGCCCAGCCTCTTCCAATGAGGAGCACTGAATAACAACTTTGTACTAAGACAAAGCTGCTCCCAAGGACCTCAGGTCGAGGGGCCGCCAGGCCAGCAGGGGGCGTGCCAAAAAATGACAGATGTTACTTTGGTGTGAGATATTGCCAGGCTGTATGCGGTGAGGTGAAGGAATTAGCAGGATGAGGAGGCTGGTAAAATAATTTAGACAAAAACCAAAAACCAAACCAAACCAAAAAAAACATAAACAAAAAACAACTTGCAATCTGATGAAATGGGAGAGTAAAAGACACTTGAGCACCAAATGCTTTATTTGTGTGAGTCGTGAGGTAATTCCAACCAAATAAGCAAAGCTATGTGTTGAGCCCACACAAAGGCTCGGCTTCTCAAGAAGGACTCTGCCACTGCCCCTGTCTCTGAGGAGGCTTGCTGACAAGGCAGCTGATTAGAAAGCTGCATGGCCTCGCTCAGGTAATACACTCACTTGTATGGCTGGACCTGAAGGTAGCCTTTACAACACTCCTCCTCACAGACCTGGTAGGCAGACTTAGCACTTAATATTCCAGCCCTGAGAGGAAGATCTACCTCCGACTCTGTGATGTCTTGGAATTATACATACGAGTGAGCAGATAGACGCAGGGATTTTTTTCTGGATGAGCTGGCTGAATACTTAAATGGTATGGTGTGACACTTTCCTTTGCTACCTGGGTAGATCTCAGCTCACCTGCTTCCTGGCCCGGCCCTATGAAACATATTACACTACACCACCATCAACGCGTGTTTAAACAAAATGTAGAACTTTTTTTTTTTGTTTAAACAAAATGTAGAACTCACTAAGTAAAGGGCTGTAATCATTACGGTATCAATCTAAATCTAAACATCAACGCATGTTTAAACAAAATGTATATATATATATGTATGTATGTATATATATTATTCTAAAGCAATATATAGTATAGAGTGTATATATATATATATATATATATATATATCTACTATTCTAAAGCAAGACTAGATGAGTAATGAAATAACTAAAGATAATCTGTAATCATGACAAGCCTCTGCTTTTTTTTAACTAATTTGTTTGTGGCCCGTGGTTTCCCTGAAGTACGTCAGAGAGGAACATGTCTTAATTTCCATTCCCCCTGAATCTGACTCTTCCTTTTGAGTGACTCAGCTCTAATGTCTTTGTCTAAGCTCTAGATCCCATCCCCCAGCTGTCCACTCCAGAGCTCTGTGTCCTTAGAAGACAGTTGGTGCTTTTCAGAGAAAACATGTCTGTGACAGATGAATTCAAAACTTCTGACTGGCTTCAGGACTTCATGAAGATTAAGCATATCTAGCATCATATTTGAATTTGAACTATCCAAGAAAAAATTAACAAATGGCTAAAGTTATTTTAATTTTGCTTGGGCTAGTATTGCCTACTCTCACTGAATCCTAGAGCTACCAGGATTGTGGTGCTGCATCTGCTGGGCCAGCTGCCCCTCAACATAGTCAAAGGAAGAATGTTCGTAGACTGTGGAGAATGCAGCAGGGTTATCATTTCTTGGCCTGTACCCAGTCACAAGACCACAAGGGAAGCTTGGAAATATTGTGTCTAGTGCTTAAGAGGAAAAGGAATTCCTTTCTTGGGGAAAACTACCCATTTTTGGCATCACCATTGAAAATGGGTATAGAACAGTTTGGACTATATGCCTACCCTTCATGTAACTGAAATTTCATATAGCTAAATTTCATATAGCTCTACCACAAAGAAGTTTACTGTAGTGTACAGCATTTCTGCTCTAACTTGACAAAGTAAAATCAAAATGTTCTGATAGATTACATTTTTCTTTATTATATTGAAGGATCAACACTATACTATGTAGTTCAGAAGAACAAAAAATGAGCATATTAGATAGTTCATACCCAGAGGTTTCTGTAATTATATGCAAAAGAAGGATGGTGCTGAGAGACTTTGGAGGAACAGGCTGCTTATGACCCACTTGAACCTCTTTATTATCAGCAGATGTCTCAAGCCAACCTTTGCCCAATGATGATGAGTCCCCCTCAGCTCAAAAGTGAATTGTTTGAGGAGAATTTGAAGTGTTCCTACCTGATATTTCAGGTGAAAAGGAATGAAGAAGACTGGCTACTTAGGCGACAAGCGTCAGCCTCTCGTACTCGTGGGAGGATCGCAAAGAATGCCTTCCTTATTTTGCCAAGGTGCATAGTCAGTTGCCAGTCTGTGGGAGAAGGTTCCTGAAACATTTGAGAATAGAATACAGCAGCTTCTGGGAAAAAAAGTGGTGTTTGGTTTACCTGCATGGTAAACATGGGTGATTTCCCAGGGCTCTGAGTTGACTAGTTATATAAAATGGTAGCAAAAGTAGCTATCCTAACTGTTATACAGCTCTATAGAAAACATACATAAGAACAGTCCCCCTCGCCCCGAAAAATGCATCTGTATGGGATCTCCTTGTTAATTTAAGACTCATATTGAAAAGTTCAACTCTGGTTCCATTGATTATATTAGAATATAGCTTAGAAATATTCTAATTCCTCAATTTTGTAGATTAGAAACTAAAAGCTCAAAGCTTCTAGTGGCGTGGTAAAAAATTTATGTAGAATTTGTGGCTTAAGTCACTATACAGTTCATGTGGTTAACAGAATTGATTAATCTCTAACTGATCGATTATTTCAAGAATATTTAAGTTTGATGTTTGTACAGTTCTTTAACAATCACATAGATAAACGAAATTGTTAGTTTTCTTCAAAGAAAACAAATGATTTTTTTAATATATACTTTAAAATATTTTTATCAACTCTTAGTCCAGTATCAAGTGCTGGATCAGGTGGTAAGTTTGGGTAGAGCAGAAGGATCTAAGAAGCTTGGTGAGGGAACCAGGAATTTTTTCTGAAGACAATCAGAGGTTGGGAGTCTTTGCTATTGAAGTTGTCCTGAGCTGTGACCACTGGACAGAGGAGGAAGGAACTGCACTCTAAAGCATCCCCTGCCCAAGGGTTCCAATGGCACACCCAGTTCGTCATAGAGTCACCGAGAAAGGCAAGTATCGAATGTGTTGTATTGCTGTGTTGATATCTATTTGCTCCTCTTTGCCAATGTTGCTCTGTGTTAGCCGAGTTGTTGTACTGAGAAGCAAATTGTGAAAGGGAACACTCTCCATATGCTTACCCTGTCTAGCTTCTGATATCTGTTCCTCTTCACACTTCCTTCCAGGAAAGAGGACTGTGAGAATAGTAACACAGTATCAACATCCAAAACAGATAGGTCCACTGCTCTCTCTCTCTCTCTCTCTCTCTCTCTCTCTCTCTCTCTCTCTCTCTCTCTCTCTCTCTCTCTCTCCATCTAAAAAAATATAAATTTTTCCTATCCTTTTTTTTGTTTTTTTTTTTTGTTTTGTTTTGTGTTTTTTCGAGACAGGTTTTCTCTGTGTAGTCCTGGCTGTCCTGGAACTCACTCTGTAGACCAGGCTGGCCTCGAACTCAGAAATCCACCTGCCTCTGCCTCCCAAGTGCTGGGATTAAAGGCGTGCACCACCACCGCCCGGCAAATTGTTCCTATCTTTAACTCTAATCAAATACTTTTGAGTTTTGACAACAGCCTCTCTTTAAGAGCCTAGAGACACCCTTTTTCATTTTATGAGATTGATACTAGTGGGTTACAATAAACTCTGTATGGCATCTATTAATGCCATCCTTAGAGATGTTCTTGGCTTCGTTGAATTCAGCAGAAGCTACGTTATTATATGAATGTCTCAAGACATCAACCCTTCTGGTGTGAATACACTCGGCTTTCATATCCTTTCTACGTGTAAAGAGATATTTCTCATAAAAAATCCCATTGTGGTGATGATGGTCATATTCTGGTCTGAAATTTATCTTTCTTTGGAAAATGTATAATAAAAGCATCACAACCTTTTACAAGGCTTGGAGCAGGAGTCAGTGTGTGTGATCTTGTGTATGTCTCCAGTCTAACATCTTATTTACCTAAGCAAGAATCACTGTAAGATTCCACATATTTAGATATTTCCACGACTGCCTACTGTACATCCATGTTTTCAAAGGAAAGAACAACAAAAAAAAATCCAGATGATAGGCTTTCCTTCCTCATTTTCAGCTTCTTGTCATTTTATTTCTTCTGCTCAAGATGTGGAATCTCTTATGTTTCCCATATGGAATTCTAGCAGTTCATCTTGGAAGGTTTCCCTGTTCTCCTTGGATTTTTCCACTTTTCTTTTATGTTTTTAAGCAGGCAAAGTCTTCTTGACTAAAGGCAACATTCAAGGTGACTTTTTAATTTTGCATTTCCTGAATGGCTGTAGAGCTGCTTCAGTGTATAACAAAGACATACTATTTCATATTATCCTTGATTTCCTCGTTAATATAACCCAATATCCTATCCATTTATTTTCTAATCTTCTCCTGTATGTCAAGTCAACATATTCTTTGCACTATCGACTGTGGCATCTCCATTTCTTTCTTAAGAGGCTGTGGGTAATTCAGCAGCCATTAGTGTCCCGTGTGTGAGTAGTTTGAATTGCTTCTTCCATCGCATTTACCTTGAACTTGCTACACTGAATTCCATTCACCATTGTGCAGCTCGATTACATAACTGCCTTTGGTCTTTCTGAAGTTCTTCCCACCTCTTATCATTGACTACATCTATGTTTAGCATATAAATAATTATAGAGTTTTGAGAAATTCACTGCCCTGCTATTCACCCCATCTTTCAGGTTGTTAATAAACTTATGGAACACCAGTGCCACCTCTGATCCAGAGGCCACCAACTAATTTCTGAGCTGATAGCTACTGATCTCTTTAAGCAACATTTCTTTCATCCAGTTTTCAATCCAGTGCTACAAGGACTCAATAGTTGTTTTCTTTCTTTTTTATCTTTTTTCCCCCTAAAAGATATCAGATGAGTCAAATATTGTTACGTGAACATAAAAATAGCTAAAGCTATAGATTCATTGACAATTGGCCCATAGCAATCTGCTGCAGAAAAGTGAAAATGAATGATTTTCTGGTTATTTTTCTAAACAAGCCTTTCATGTGTGTGAAATATTAACAAAAGGCATTCTGAGATGTAATTTAATATTAATTAGATTGTGTAATGTGTTGAGATTTATCATACTCTAATTTATGAATACTTGCATGTAAAATTCACATACTAGGTACTCTTGTGTAATAAAGACAAGGATTCCTTTCCCTGATAGAAATTCTAACGTAAATAAAGGATTTGCAGAAAAAGAACTGTTATTTGACTGACCAAGGATTTGGTCAAAGGGATCAAATTTAATGTAAAATTTATCCCTGTCATGAATGAACTACTTGCTTTTAATAAGTTGCACACTTTTGACTCTCAGTTTTCTCTTCTAGAAAATAGGAGCCTATAGGCTATTGTGAAGTTTAGATCAGAGGGAATATACAGTTTCTGGTTTACTTTCTATCACTATTCTAGATATTTATTTCACTGCTTTCCCTTATCTGAATGGTGACATTTAAAGTCAATGTGAAATTGAGTATAACATAGTTAAGCAAACTTTTGTTGAAAAATGGAGAGAGTTTCTTGAATGCATACAGAGTGATGAGACAATAAAATAAAAAAGTAAGCACAACTATAGCTAGTTTCATTATAGCCAAACCTCTTTTGGTGTACAAATGAATAACTAAGAGTAGGTATCTAGATTTTTTGCATGTGTTGAGGAATCTTGAATCCCAGTCCAAGGAACTGAATCTTAAACAAGAAATGGGTAAAGTATGCAACTGAGATAAAGGAGACATTTTATTTCTTCAAAAATATTAATTTTCCTGCCCTCACTTCTATGGGAGATTGACTTTCTTCGTCCAAGAAGTTTGGACTAAGCTAATCTTGACTAGCATTAGGTTTGCAACAGGACATTTTACTCCATCACATGATCTATGTTTAATATAATTAAACATAGGGTACCCATATATTATCAATGGAGAAATAGCAGACATGGAAGTAGACATCCGTAGAATTGTGAGATAGGTCACCTCTTGAGTCCCTCCCATTGTTGCTATAATATTGTGCTTGGGATAGATGAATGGATCCAGAAGAAAATTGAAAACTACATGGGGCAAAGACTTCCTAGCCTTTCCTTTCTTCTGATGGATGAAGGAAAATTATTAGTCCATACAGATATGTGAATGTTCTCAGAAATATCAGTAGACATCCAGTTTGTTTAGCCAGATTAACCAACATCTAGCCAAACCAGAGACATAACAGCTAAGTAAATGTATTTGAGTGTATGCCATTGAGATGTTATGATGACTATATAATTGCTATTACTTGGCAAAAGCTAGAGATGACTTTGTTAGTCACTGTTGTATTGCTGTGAAGAGACACCATGACCAAGGGAACTCATAAAACAAAACAAACAAAAAACTAATTGAGAAATTGGTTACAGTTTCGATGGTTAGTCCATTATCGTCCTGGTAGGGTAGGGATGGTGGCCTGAGGGAGTGATGCTGGAGCAGTAGCTGAGAGCCACATCTCCATCCACAGGCTGAGAGAGACTCTGAGTTTCTGAAACTGGAAATCCCATAATACTCAGTGACATACTTCCTCCAATAAGGCCACACCTAATCCTTCTAATCCTTTCAAATAATGTCACTCACTGGTGACTAATAATTTAAATATATGAGCCTATGTGGAGGTATTTTTATTCAAACTACCATATTCTACTCCCTGGCATGTGGGAGCCATATCATTATGCAATACTCATTTAGTCCTACTTCAAAAATCTCTATAGTTTTTGGTCTCTACTCTATTTAAAAAGCAGAGGTTCAAAGTCTCTTCTGAAACTGATGACATTCTCTTAACCTGTCACACCCTGTAAAAAATCAAAAGGCAGATCACATATTTCCAACATAGAATTGCACAGAATATTTATTACCACAAGAAAGGAAAGGGAGCCATTGAATCCAGGCAAGACCTAAAACCAGGAGAACAAGTTCCAAATTTTGCATCTCCATGTTTGATGTCAAACCACTTTTTAGATCTCAAACTCCTTTCAACTTTATTGACTACAATACACTTCTCTGTCTTGTGCTGGTTTCACACCAAGTCTGTAGATTTCCTTGGCAGATATCTGACAACTCTGGCAACTCCAACATCTTGGGGGTCTCTGACCCAATCCAGGCTTCCCCTTCACGGCTTCCTTTACAACATGACCTCTCTAGGCCTCCATGCAAGGACACGCCTGGCACATGACTGGCACATGACTGGCTCAGCAGCTTTCCTTAGTCAAAGAAGATCCCACAGCCTTTCTTATATCCTTGACTCTGAAAACAAAACCACATGGCAGAAGCTGTCAAGGTTTGCTGCTTGCTGGGGCTGGACCCTTGTTCAAGTACATTTTCATCAGACTTTGAATTTCTCTTTCCAGCTTGCCCTCAGCTTGCTTCTTTTCATTATTGGTATGCATTAAAGTAATTATTAATAAACATACAACATAGTCAAAACTATGCTACCATGAGATTCCTTCTGCCAAAGCCATTAATCAAAAATACTTCAGTTTAGCCTTAGGCAGACTTTTCAGATAAGGACATAAAGCAGCCATATTCTTTGCCAAAATATCACAAGAATGTTCTCTTGGTCATTGTCTTCCCCTCTGAAACCTTGTGAAGGACAGTCATATTCTACATTGCTTTCAGCACCACTGTCTCCCATGCTTCTACTAGTATGGTACATTAAGGGCTACTTGAAGCCCTCAACTACTTTCCTAACCCCAAATCTTAAAGCCAGTATTCTGCCAAGAAGCAGCATGGCTAGGTCTGTTATAGCAATACCACTGGTACCAGCTTCTGTCTTAGGGTTAGGGTTAGGGTTAGGTTTAGGGTTAGGGTTCTATTTCTGTGAAGAGACACCACACCAAGGCAACTCTTATAAAAAACTAATTGAAGATTTGTTTTCAGCTTCAAAGGTCAGTCCATTATCATTCCAGCTAGTAGGAACACGGTTGCAGTAAGGAAATCTAGGTAAGAGCTACATCTTGATCTTCAGGCTGAGGGAGAAACTCTGGGCTTGGCAATCCTAAAGTACACCTTACCACAACAGCTCCTAATCCTTCTAATTTTTAAAATACTTCCATTTCTTGGTCACTAAGCATTTATATGAGTGTATGAGGGTCATCAAGGCTTAAATGAAACAAACAAATGAACAAAAAAAGGAATCAAGGATAATTTTTAGATTTCTAATGTGGACAATTGGAATCTCAAGTGGTGACATCATCTCTCATCCAAGTACGGCAACATTTTCCAACACTGACCTTTTCCACTATCACCATTGGTATTCATATGCCATCCATACACACACACACACACACACATACACACACACACACATATGTGTATTTTTATATGTACATAGTATATCTGCATATATATATACACACACACACACACACACATATATATATATATATATATATATATATATATATATGAGATCAAATTTACTCTGTGGTTGTCACTACATAAAATAAAAGACAAAAAGACAACAGACCACTTGTATGCTGAGCCCCAGTGCTACCATGTGTCCAAGGGTCAAGCCCCTCTTAGCAACTATCATTCTTACAATTCACATACTGTTCTCTAGAACCCTTGCCTCTCCCAATCTTGCCTCTGCTTATAATTTTTCCCCCAAAACTGCCACTTTCTAGAATGTTCTTTATGTGACAACTCCTTTGCACTGTGGTGTATACACCTGCTTACAGAGGATATGGTGACCACATGTTTTACAAGTATTTTTCTACTCTCTGCTCCATATTACTTGTCTATTTTGAATTGTATTTATTTTCGTTTTTGTATCTAATGCTTATGACGTTCCTCTTTCCTGGGACATAAAGTTCTGCAGGGCAGAAGTTTGTCTTTCTGGAACACTGCATCTCCATGATATGATATGAGAGCTGCTTGATGCTCGACCAATGTAAGTCAATTGAATAGCAAGAGAGAAGATACAACTGGATGTCTGTCATTCTAATACAATCGGGATTGCTGCTGCATTTTTGGCTGATGTTACCATTCCTCTTCACTTTTCTAACTTACAGTTCATTCGGTATAACCTTAGCTTCTTTTGATGAGAAAAAAAAAGCCTTGCTTATGAACAATGGCAATCAAAAATGAGAGAAAGCACAAAAACTTCCTTAGCTTTCTTAGACGAGGAATTTAGGTCAAGTTTCACCAAGTTATCAGACCGATAGTGTAAGTAGCAAATAGAAAGGGGTCAAGCACACTCACTCTAAGAGTGTGATCAACTTAGCACTGACTCACATGGGGGTATTGGCACTGACACTAAATTTTTCCATGTGTGAACTGGAATGATGTCATAGTCTCTTGGTAGAGAATTTGAGAAGGTCCTACGAGTGCTTTCTGCTAGGTTTCCACAGTGCTCTCTTCTGAAAGAGAATTACTACAGTGAGAGAGAAGTCTGGAGGGAAACAGCCCCCACGGTTCAGTGGCAACCTGTATTAATAGTGAACTGTAGACACCTGATGCAGCTTATTCTCTAGCAAGCCACATGGTTTTAATTACTGGCCATGGCTCTTATATTCATCAACAGAGGCTGGCTGCAGCTAGAAGTCGGTAAATTTCCTTTCTCCAGCTTTAAAGAGACATGTACATCCCAGCCCGACCCCCACGCCTTGGATCTGCAGTAGGATGGCAGCGTGTCCTCATTTCTTTGCTTTTATGCTGTTCCTCATCCAAGTGGCTCGCTCTGCTGACATCTCAGTCAGCCCTTCCTCCGAGGACTTGTCATTTCGGAGACCAGTGCAGAATGTGGTTGTGAATACAAGTTGTGCACCAACACAAGCTTCGAGCTAACCAGTAATCCTGGAGACCATGATTCACAAGTCAGTAAGCAAATCACTGATCACAGGTTGTTTCATTGGCTGTTTCTCTGGTGAAAGGGAAGCAGTTGTTTACTTTAGTATTTATGAAACAAATACACATTGCGACTTTTTGAAGCTTTGCTACTTTCTTACTTTCTTAATTTATTTATATTGTGAGTAATCTTCCTTGTGATTTTGTGTTGTTCTAGATTGTGCAAGGAAAGTGATTTTGGGGAAACTTTGGTAAACAGTGTAGTACTAATAGTGATATATTTATTTCTAGTACATTCGAAGTTTTACACACACACGCACACACACACACACACTCACACACAAAACACACATACAATCACTATTATATTCCTTAGAAAATTACAAAATTTAAATGATGAAATATACTTGATCAATGCTTTGATGGAAAAGTAAAAAAATCAAAAAACCAACCAAACAAACAAAAAAAAAAACAACCAACCAAACAGACAAACAAAAACCCCTCAGATATGGACAAAGTTGCAATGTAGAGAGTGAAGTCTGGAGCACGTGCAGTGTTTCCTATAATCTATGTTGCTTTATGATAAGGAAAAGATAAGGAAGATCGATGAACTATCAACTTCCTTTCAATTTGACCACTTGGGAGAAAGCACAATTTTTCGCCTGAGTTGATAGCAGAAAGAAAGCTCTTTACAGAAAAACAAAACAAACAAAACAAACAAACAAACGACAACAGCCACACAAGCTGAAGGTGGAAGCGGTGGATTGAAGGAAGGGGAGTAGCGAGGGGCGATCCTGGAACTGGGGGTCTGCTTGTAGTAAAAGTCTTGTGTGCCAGGCTGGTAAATGGGAACGAGATGACTTTTGGACCTCGACTGCTCAGGCCCTTAAACTGCCCAGAAAAAAAGAGCCTTGGTGGGTCTGAGGCTGTGCAACCCCCAGCCGCAAGGGAATGCTTTATTGCCGTCTGGAAGTGTTTATTTTCTGAACATAAATTCGGGGGACAGATTCAAGGCATGTCTAGAAATAAAGCATATCATCATGTGAGCTGAACTGACAAGGACAATTTACTGTACCTTGCATTTGTTCTGAGCCAATCAGAGGAGAGCTGACTATTAACATTCTAAAAATCCCGCTGTTCAGTTAAGCCTGCCCCTTCCCTGAACTTTGGAATGGCAGGGCTTAACCCCTTGAGGACTGTAGCGCAGAGCCCAGAGCCAGGGCAGAAATGTTCAAGGCAGAGATACTCTGTATCCAGAGGCTCACCGGGGGATCCCTTGTCTTTGAAGGTCCTGGGAACGAAGAGATAGTGAAAAGCTAAGTTGTTTCCTTGTGGCTTTTTGTTGAAAAAGTTGAAGAGTGGAATTTATTGGGCAAGTTTCCGTTTGGTTTTACGGTGAAGACAGGCCTGGTGTTTATGCTGATCATTTAAGCAGGACTACAGGGAGAATGTGGCATCTGAGGGTTAATTCCAGGGTCTGATTGGACCAGAACAGCTCCTCCACACGGCCGGCCATGCGCCCTTTGAACGTGACCGGTTCACTCCACAGCAGGATTGCATGTGGAAGCTGTGAGAGTTGAATTAGCTGTGGGATGGGAGTGGCCGACTAGCAAGCCTCTAGCTCTGCATTTGTTAATGGCATATATTACTGTGTTGCCCCGTTGCATGCTATGAAGAAGCTGAAGGAGAAACTTCTAGCTTCCCTAGAGTTATGATGTTTCTTTCTGTATGTCTATCTTTCCAAAAGATATATAGATTATATCTGGATTATGAATAGCCATGTTTAACCCATTATTAGAATATATATCATTCCAAAATTTTATTATAAACAGAAGCATGTGAGATTGGGGGACCAAAGCTGTTTGATTTTGAAATATCCCACGAAAGTGAATTTTAGAATTCTGCATGGGTTCAAACCTAGACTCTAAGGGTGTGGAATCACTGTGCTCTAAAGCACAGTGCAGAAATGAGGGGTGGAAGTGAGAGTAAGCCGACCAGATAATGTGCAGTTGCATCTCTGTGCCCCAGAGGTACTACATTCCTGATGTTAACAAATGGCTCAAAAACATTTGAAAAGCAAGTCTTGCTCTGAGCATATGTAGACTTGTTATTTCCTGAAGAGTATGGCATGACACTATAACTGCTCATACACAATGTACATGACGTTCCCAATTGTAAATAACCTAGATGCATTGCAAAGCACACAGGAGGATGCCTATCCTTGAGCTTTATGAAGATATCACACCGTCCTATGGACATTCCTGCATCTTGGTCTCCTTCAGGTTCTGAGACTAATCTATTACATTGCTGAGGAGTAAATGAATGGATGGATATTTCAATATGAGTTCTTTCCTGAAACACATTCCAAAAGAGGGCTTGTGTTGGTGAGTAAACAGTTTGACATGAAAGGGTGAAAACATGAGTTCTAATCCATGGAGTCACTGAAAGCCAAGCACAGTGCTTGTGTGTGACATCACCATGCTCCCATAGCCAGATGAGAAGCACACACATGCGTTTTATGGTCTGGATGGTCATGGGCCATGCAGCCTAGCACACAGCCAGGGCAGGAAACAGCAAAGACATCTGTCTTAAACACAGGGGGTAAGGACTGGTGCTAAGATTGTCCTCTTATGTCCACAAGCATAATCTGATATATGCTCTCCTACATGCACACACACACACACACACACCCACATGTGCAAGTGTGCACATGAACATGGACAAATACCTACCCATGTGTACACACACAAAGTTCAAAAACCAGCTGAACATTCATTGAAGGTCTTCAGGGAATGTCTTCCAGGTTTCTTCTTGCCCAAGGGACAGCTTCTCCCTTGTCCTCTGATCCCCAGTTATACCAGCAACTCACAGAAGGAGTCAGATGGGGAAGAGGAGTCACTCACAAGGAAGCTTTTTACAAGCAAAGGGGAGAACTCATGTGCTGGTGCCAGCGTTCCTAGGATGAGCATCCTACAGAGCAGCTGGGCAGTGAAGAATTTTATCAATCCAGGCTTCATCTTATTAATGAGACCATCTTTAGTCCTTTAACATTCACTGAGAGACAAGGAACAGTTTAATTGATTTTTTAAAACAAAAGCCCTAACTCTTCCTTGTCTATTTTAATGACTTTTTAGACAGATATTTTGATGGCAAGTTGACTTGAGTGAAGAAAGCACATGAAAAGTTTTCCTTCATTGCTTTTTATCTCTTACGGTTCATTTCTTCCTGCCTTCTGTGCCCTTCCTTTTCCTTTCTGCTTATGGTTTGGATATAAAATGTCTCCCACAGCCTTGTGGGAGGAGCTCTCTGGAATACCATGGAAACAATGAGTGGGGGCCTTAGTGAAAGAAATGGATCTTTAGGACACTCTATCAGTGGTTTATGGTCAGGGCGAACTTCCCATCTCTGTCCATTTTCTGCTCTGCTAAGACATAAGGAAGCAGCTGTTGAATGCTGCTCTACACAAAGGAGCCTGTTGCTACAGCAGACTATATCCCTGTAAACACTTGCTTCCTGAAGTTGCTTCTTCATCATGGCTACAAGAAATCCAACCAAACCTAACCAATCCAAATCAAATCAAACCAAACCAATCCAAACCAAACCAATATAATCCAAACCAAACCAAACCAAACCAAACCAAACCAAACCAAACCAAACCAAACCAAACCAAACCAAACCAAACCAAACCAAACCAATCCAATCCAATCCAATCCAATACAAACCAAACCAATCCAATCCAATCCAATACAAACCAAACCAAAATACTAAACCTTCCTTCCTTTCTTCCTTTTTTCCTGGTTTTCTCTCCTTCCCTCCTTCCTTCCCTCCTTCCTCCCCATCTTTCTTTCTTATTCCTTCCATGTAACTTCAATTTTACCCAATGTTGATTATTTTTCATTTCAATTTTACTTCATCTTGATTTACTCAAAGGTAAGATTAAGGCAGCCTAAGACTGCAGTTCGGCCTTTAGTGTGTTTATTGCCAGTATCTTATCTATGACATGTGGGTTAGTGAGATGTTTCTTAGCTCTCTACACAACTTAATAAGGCTTCTGTTAGAAATCACTAATGGGGGATTAAAAACTGGCTAAATGGCATATTCTATTGCTCTTACAGATAACTCCATATATTACGATTTCTGTTTAATAATTAATGCTGTTGTTTTTAAGATATTAACAATTTAGTCTTTGCCCTACTCAACCACTCTTGTAATGAAATGCTCAGTGTGCTCCACAGGCCTTGTATCACTTCCACACTAATTGTGATGAAATGTTCAGTGTAATGTACCAATAAATATTTGACAATTCCATGGAAGGAATGTGGGGAGAGCACTTTGTGCTTTTAATTGATATGATGAGTAACACTGGTTGCAAATGGGACTAATGCACGTGAGGTTTTTCTTTCTCTCGATGTGATTCACAAACAGTGATGTCTGTAGTAACAGACAGCAACTCTCCCCTCTGGCCAGTGTCTCTCTCCTACTTTTCTCGCTCCACTTTGGTAAGAAAATGATTTACTAGAAACATATTTAACTTGCTGTCTGAAGTTGACGCAGCATAATGCAGAGGTTTCCCTAAAAGCTGCCTTCTAACCCTTTTCATTTTCTATTCTGTTTTCACTGGACTGGTTTTCTAAATTTGAACTCCACTCAAGACTAAGGGCTTTACGGTATCTTTTATTTTTATATCATATTTTCGTTCCTTCTTTCCTTTCTTCCTTTCTAATAGATTTATGAGTTTTAATATTACATGTATGTGTGTTTTGCTTCACATATATGTGTATATATAAGTATATATTATATATAATATACATCTATTATACATGTGTATAATACATGTTATATACATGATAATAAATTTTCAAAGTTCCTCTGTACATACTCTCAACTGCTGAGCCATTTCTCCCTCCATATGCCGTATTTTTCAAGTCTTCTATTCATGGTCCAGTTTGGCTGCTGTGTTTCATTCTGTGCTTGCATCAAGTCTTCTGTGGTCTGCTGTGATCTCCTGGAGACGCCTTGTCAGCATCATCAACTATTCTCTTGACTTTTAGTGGCTCACTCAGGGCTCTCCGAATTTTCAAACTCCTGCTCTAGTCTCTAAGATGTCCAAGGCTCTTCAGAATTTGCCTGTCTGCTTTGTGGCCTTCATGTGCTCCCACTAAATCCTCTTCTCCTCTGCACCCCACCATCCATTGACCTGTAGCACATAAAGCTGCTCATGTGCTTCCCACTATGTCCTAGGATGCTATGATTTCCTTTACTGTAATTTGGGTTCCCGTGAAGGTGTTGCTTTCTAGTCTGTACTCTCCAGAGCCTGGGGTAGAATTCCTCTCATTGTTCAGGGCACAGCACACCCATCCCTTCCTGTTGTGGAATCATGATTCCAGGTGAGCCTGTTAGTTTGGCTGCTTTTCCTGACCATCTGAGAGATTGTGTCTGTGTAACTTTACCATTGACATAGCACATGAAAATGTCAGTGGATGTATGCCTAGGAGAGCCAGGTTGTAGTTCTTCCAAGCTAAATCCACACCTCTAAAATACAGTAGCATCTTGGAATTGGCTAACCTGGAAATTAATGCTTTCTTTTCTAGCTCCTAGAAGGAAGAAAACCCATAAAGTAATGGCAGCTCTCTGGCGCCCACTCTGCTTGCTGTACTGTTAAACAATTTTTAAAGGGGGAAGAAAGGATACAGTATGCAGCAACTTTACTTGATGCTCTCTCAGCCCTTTAAAACTAACACCATTTGTTAAGAAGCCAGTGACAGGTACTCAAGATTGATTTAAGAATTGACCTGGTAACCAAGACAGATTGGAAAGTCTTTGTTTAAAGTACAAATGAAGGCCAGAAAGGGTTTGAAATAGTAGTTCTTGATCACAGCCCATACCTCTGATTTAGGAATATTGACAAATTTATGCTATTTGCTTAGACAGATAGAATTACCCTGAAATTGGTAACTCTTGACCTTCTTCCTCCTCTTCCTACATGTGAACATTTCTTGGTTTCCTCTTGCCTGTTCGGATATTCTGCCCAAGAAATTTTGGGAATTTTTTAATGTTGTGGTAATGTAGCACGGCTATCCCAGCTTTCTATCAGAAGTGGCAGGCAGCCAAAAACTGGAATCATTGTTTGCAAACTCTAAATATAGAGTCAAGATTTATATGAAGAAAACAGATATGTCTTGTTATAAAACCATGAATAAGCATTGGCACAAACATAATAGTTTATTCTTCCTAGATATCACTTATTTTAAATAGCAATCTATCTTTTACCATTATGGAAGCACTTGCTTGGGCTCAAAGCACTGGGGCTGCTCTTTTCTTCATGCAGTGGAGAGTTCATCACCGACAGACCTGCTGGTGGGAATTGGAGCCCGAGTAAGAAGGCGGCTGTGTCTTTCTGCATTTCGTGGAGCCCGTGGCTTGCAACGGTTGGCCCCACATCCTCATGATCTCGAGGTCACCATTGTTGTCTTTCATTATTCAGCATTTGCTCTACAGAAAGATTGCCTCGATCCTAAATTTTCTTTGGCCTTTACAAGATGTCCCGTTCAGAAGAGAAAGAGGCCTCCCCCATGCCCATCTGTGCTTCCCCAACTCCCTTCCGACCCCGCCCCCTCTTCTCTGAGCTGACTCCCTTCCGACCCCGCCCCCTCTCCTCTGATTCCATCCCACTTTAATCATTTCTGCCTTGTCCACAACAAAGGGACAGCAGGAGGAAAAAAAGATTTTCGGAAAGAGTTAAAAAGGACGGATGAAATTCATACAATGTACACCATATGGCCTGACATTTTCCAGATTAGGTAAACATTTCTATTGGGGATGAAGGGTCCTGTGCATTGCTGTACAGGAATTGCATGAGACAGGAGCTCATTCAGCATAGTTAAGCAATGGATTCCTTTTCTGTGTGTAAGAAGATCTCAAAATTCCAGGAAAAGTGGCAGGGGGAATCTTGGTACAATTCAAACTTTCGGAAGCAGGGGTTAAAAACCTCTTATTCTGTGGCTAAAGTAAATACTATCACTTCTAAGTTGACCATCAGTAATTATTTTCAAGTACATTCACATGTATAAACTGACATAAGAAATGCATTCACATAGATAAACTAACGTAAGCTTCAAGATCCTACCCACAGTGCATAGCCAAGCTTTTCTGATACAACTGGAGTTCTAAATTTTGCCAAAGTCCATCTCTGAGTAGCCAGTGACCATAGAGTTCTTTGCAATGTTTGGCAAATTGATCCGAGTAAATTCCTGCCAAGGTGTGCACTGGTGTCGGGTGCAGCGGCCCTGCTCCTGAGTGAATAGCCCCAGAGCCATAGATTCCATTTGATCTTTGCAAAGGCTAACATCTGTCTGCTGTCAGTTTAGTAAGATTGATGGTGGGCAAGAAAATGGAAAGGGGAACAAGCAGAGGGGGCAGACACAGGGAGACAGCACTCAGGGCAGCCCCCATGGTAGTGGCCCAGGCTGCCAGGGGTCAATGCTGCAAACCCTTTGGCTGCTGAGGTCTGCCACAGGAGGCAGCCAAGGCCCCACACTGGCAGCAACTGAACTTAGATGTTACAACGGATAACTAGAACTCAACAACACCACAGTGGCATTTTACACCCTATACATCTTAATAGATTACTCAAAGTGCAAGCAGCACCAGGCTAAATGTTATGACAGCCATAAGAATGTAGTTTACTGTTATCTGAATATAACTGGGGAGTGCGGGGTAAGCCATCAAAAATATTATATATTTTTTAAAGTTTCCAAGAGAAAAACTAACTCACGCAGACACAAGGCTATTTTTACAGGAAGCCCTGAATCTTGGCAAACACTTTTCAAACCGTAATTTTAAACACACACACACACACACACACACACACACATTTCACATATGCATATGTATATGCATGGCTCTGCACATTTAGATATGTGTTTACCCCATTTGCTAAATATCATTTTTCTTTTACAACTTCCTTTAAATTGTTATATGCACACCATATAGGGAAGATTCAATTTAGATATTTAAAAAAATGATTCCCATATTTGAAGAGTATCTGGGAAATAGTAAGCATTATTTTTGAAGGTGCAAATAACTCACTTAGACTAGGGAAGAAAGGGAGGACATATGGAGAGATGGAAAAGGAGAGGGAGGGAGGAGGAAGGGGTGGGGGAAGGGGAGGAGCAGAAGGGGGAGGGGATATTAATTTTAAATAATATACACATTTTAAATACCAGGTACATAAACTTCTTAGAAAATATGCATGGGGTTGTCTGTGAAATTAAAAAAGATCAAATCTCACAGAGCAAGGAAGTCCAGGGAGATGAGTAAGACTGAATTCTGTGTGTCTGCTTGTTTCTGCACTGGTGCTTGATTTGAACCTGCTGAAGCCAAGGCTTCAGGGAGGTTTAGACTAGTTTGACCTTTATCAGCAGGAGGCAGAGCCCATGAATAGAATCTAATCCAGACAAATCCAGACACATTCAACACCTCCAAATTTAGTTGGAAACTTAAATAACTTTGCTTTATTCAATAGGAGCCCTCTTGGGGGCCTTGGGATTCCTTGTGATACCAGAGTGGTGACACTGTAGAAAATATGCACATTCCAAGACACTCCAGAGAGCAGTCTCCAGCACCAAAACTTACCATACCCAACCCAATTATTCCATAAAATACAAGATGCCTAATTCCTTTTCCCACCACTTAAAATGTGAACTTCTAAACTAAAGTATTTTCCCTTGAATTCTTTTTCATTTAGCAGGTGAAGTGTTTTGAGTGTGTTCAGATAAAGCCGGTCAGCAATGAGAAGACCTGTTCAAAGCTTAGACTGGAGTGAATGTGTGAAAGAACACCATCACTCTTCCCACCATGCCAGAGAAAGTATTTAAAATTTGTGCCCATTGCTATTCTAGGTGATTGATCCCATTCCTGTCCTCTCCTGCCTTCTTCCACCGTCCTTCCTCCCTCCCTCTGTCCCTCCCTAACTCTCCCTTCCTTTGTCTCTCTCCTTCCTTCCTTTTTTCCTTCCTTCCTTCCTCCCTCCCCTCCCTCTCACTTTCCCCCTCCCTCCCTTCTTCCTCCCTCCCTCCCTCTTTCTTTCTTTCTTTCTTTCTTTCTTTCTTTCTTTCTTTCTTTCTTTCTGTGTCGGATGTTGAGGCAGGCTTTGCTTGGCCCACGCACACATATTATCACTGAGCTACACCTCAATACACTTTCTTGAATTTACCTGGTGTATTAGTCTGGGTTCTCTAGAGTCACAGATCGTATGGGCAGTCTCTATGTAGTTAGGGAATTTGTCGATGACTTACAGTCTGTAGTCCAACTCCCCAACAGTAGTCAGCAGCAGCTGTGGATGGAAGTCCAAGGATCTTGCAGTTGCTCAGTCCCACGAAGCAAGCCGGCAAGGAAGAGTCAGTCTTCCTTCTTTCAATGTCCTTATATATGTCTCCAGTAGAAGGTGTAGCCCAGATTAAAGGTGTACACCTTTAATCCCAGATGAACTTGAAGTCTGGGATTAAAGGTGTATGTCTCCACACCTTTAATCCCAGATGACCTTGACTGGAATCCATGCTTCAAGATCTCCATGCTAAGTCCAGGTCAGAAACTTATGTCTCTGAGCCTCCAAATTAGGATCATAGGTGAGCCTTCCAATTCTAGATTGTAGTTCATTCCACATATAGTCAAGTTGACAACCAGGAATAGCCACTACAATCCACCCCTTGTCAACTTGACACAGATAATATCTCATGTCCACATGAAACAATAACAAGGTCGTGAATACGCCTAACATGATATAACTATTCCTCGTACAATCGCAAACGCATTTGTAAATTTACAATGGGGCAATGTCCCTTGGGAACATTCTTTTAGTGTCTCAATACCAATTGATGTTAAAGGAATTGGAAGACAAATGTATCCTTAACAAAATAAGATAGAAGCATTCATATTACTTATAATCCTTGTTTCTGCAACTGGTTACGTGGCCTTAGCTGGTATTTATAACTACCATCCTCTGCTACCCATTCTGTATTTCCTTCACCTTCAGCAAGCACCTCAGCAGGTCTTGGCTCTTTTCCTGGAGGATTGACCCATACCTTCATTCCTGATGGGTCATCCTTCCTCATCCTGCTTGGATTATGCTGTTGTAGTTTCCCATTGACTTTAATCACAGGACAGGGTAGTACTAAGAGACGCCCTAGGGGATCTCCTGCTCTCCAGACATAATCCTGCTTACCTCCATTGTGGAGAGGCAATCCAATTTCCCCACTGTAATCTGGATCTATCACCCCTCCTAACACAGTTATTCCTTTCTTAGCCTGATGGTTTAAGGGCATTAGATGCCCAAAATGGCCAGGGGGAAATCTGAGCTTCCAGTTCAATGGAATGTTTGTTGTGGCTCCAGGTAGGAGCACTCCCCCCTCTGGAACCAAAACTTCTAGGCCAGCAGAACCTAAAGTTGTGGGGACAGGAAGCAAAAATTTTCCTAGCAGGTCACTAGGAGTGATAGTGAGTGGAACTATTCCCTTTTCCACCCCTTGATTCCTGGACCCATTAATCCTGGCTATGGGAGAAACTGTACCATATATTGAACGCTGATTCAAAGAATATACTGCCTTCTGAAGAACTCTGCCCCAGCCCTCCATGCTGTTGCCACCTAATTGGTGCTGTAACTGTGTCTTCAAAAGGCCATTCCATCTTTCTATCAGACCAGCTGCTTCAGGATGATGGGGAACATGGTAAGACCAGTAAATTCCATAATCATGGGCCCACTGCCGCACTTCTCTGGCTGTGAAATGAGTTCCTTGGTCAGAAGCAATACTGTGTGGAATACCATGACGATAGATGAGGCATTCTGTGAGTCCACAGATGGTGGTTTTGGCAGAAGCATTACGCGCAGGAAAGGCAAATCCATAACCGGAATAAGTATCTACTCCAGTAAGAACAAAACGTTGTCCTTTCCATGGGGGAAGTGGTCCAATGTAATCAACCTGCCACCAGGTTGCAGGCTGGTCACCTCGAGGAATGGTGTCGTATCTGGGGCTCAGTGTTGGTTTCTGCTGTTGGCAGATCTGGCATTCAGCAGCAGCTGTAGCCAGGTCAGCCTTGGTGAGTGGAAGTCCATGTTGCTGAGCCCAAGCATAACCTCCGTCTCGGCCACCATGGCCACTTTGCTCATGTGCCCACTGGGCAATAACTGGGGTGGCTGGGGAAAGAGGCTGACTGTCCACAGAACGCGTCATCTTATCCATTTGATTGTTGAACTCCTCCTCAGCTGAAGTCACCTTTTGGTGAGCATTTACATGGGACACAAATATCTTCACATCCTTTGCCCACTTGGAAAGATCTATCCACATACTTCTTCCCCAAATGTCTTTCTCACCAATTTTCCAATCGTGATCTTTCCACGTCCCTGACCATCCAGCCAATCCATTGGCTACAGCCCATGAGTCAGTGAACAATCGTACATCTGGCCATTTCTTCTTCCAAACAAACTGTAATACCATGTGCACTGCCCACTGTGAAGATTTTCTGCTACTTGAGCTCTATGGCTGCTGGAAAGAAGATTCTCTTCAAGGGCACACTTGGAAACTTTTAGATTGTTTACTTGAGTCTGGAGCTGTTCGATTTTATCACACAACTCCTTCCTTTCCTTCATTGCTTTCTCCCGAGATGCTAAGAGTAACAAGCCAGCAAAATCATTTTCCGTTTTTTTCCCCAACTTGTAGAACGTATTGTATACCACCGAATCACCTAATTCATCAAGATAATCAAAGGCTTTAGCTTCTTTAAGCTTGGAATATAGTTTCATCCATGGGTTTTCAATATCCCCTGAGCTCCCAGGAGGGAGAGAATTTGGAGAGGTTTCAGTAATTGAGAGTGCTGGTGGGTCCACCAACCAACTCCAAAATTTTGAAACATTCATCCTTATACTTCTGCTCCTCTAGAACCACTTCTGGTACCACTTCTGTATTAGTCTGGGTTCTCTAGAGTCACAGATCGTATGGGCAGTCTCTATGTAGTTAGGGAATTTGTCGATGACTTACAGTCTGTAGTCCAACTCCCCAACAGTAGTCAGCAGCAGCTGTGGATGGAAGTCCAAGGATCTTGCAGTTGCTCAGTCCCACGAAGCAAGCCGGCAAGGAAGAGTCAGTCTTCCTTCTTTCAATGTTCTTATATATGTCTCCAGTAGAAGGTGTAGCCCAGATTAAAGGTGTACACCTTTAATCCCAGATGAATTTGAAGTCTGGGATTAAAGGTGTATGTCTCCACACCTTTAATCCCAGATAACCTTGACTGGAATCCATGCTTCAAGATCTCCATGCTAAGTCCAGGTCAGAAACTTATATCTCTGAGCCTCCAAATTAGGATCATAGGTGAGCCTTCCAATTCTAGATTGTAGTTCATTCCACATATAGTCAAGTTGACAACCAGGAATAGCCACTACACCTGGTGAATTTTAGCACCAAGAATCAGGTAAGATATGGATAGTTCTATTTGTTTAACACCAGGATCCCAAAAGGGTTAGTTTCATACAGTAAAGAAAATACAATGCAAGGGTGTTTTTGATAGCTGTGTCTATCAAGGTCTCTACGTACAGGAGATGGTGCAGCATGTAGGACATAGGAAGGAGAGAAACAAGCCCAAGACTCATGAAGCCACAGCCTCTTGTATATTAAATCATACTACTCAGAACCTGCAAATTTGATGTTATTTGCAAAAAGGTTTTAGAGATGTAAAGAAGTAAAGAAACAAGATGCAATCATTTTATGCTATCTAGTGGGTCCTTATAAAAAGAAGGGTTCAGGAGGTGAGGGGAATAGCTTCACAGGAAAGTGCTGTGTATGAGGAACTAAGATCGGATTCCCAGCACACACACACACACACACACACACACACACACACACACACACACAGCCGAAGCAATAGTGTGTGCCTGTAAATCAAATACACAAAAGACTCACAGAGGTAGACCCCTGGAGCTTGCTGGTCAACCAGCCTAGCAAAACAGGGGCTCAGGATCGACTGAGAATTCTCCCAAAATGAGGTGGGAGGTGATTGAAGAAGACACTAGCTATCAACCATCAAGTTACAGGACCCCCCCCTCTCTCTCTCTCTCTCTCTCACACACACACACACACACACACACACACACATACACACTTGGTGAGAACACAGAAAGGAGTGGAGAGGTGCAGGCCATGTGGAGGTGGACATTTTATAGTGCTAAGCTCAGGCAAGCTTGGGGCCAAGAACCAGGAGAGTCAAGGGATTCTTCTCTTCTTTTTAGACAACATAGAGCAGACAGCATCTTGGTTTCATACTTGGGGAGTGGGATAACATGGGGTATCCTCTAGATATAGGAGATAATATATTACTATTTTAAGCTCCTGTCATGGTAAGGCGCTATGAACGCTCTAAGGCACTAATGTACTAAGGTCCAGGAACCTCACCTAGGAGCACTGTTGATGCCCCATGGGAGGAAGCTGGAGCTGCGTGAAACAAGCACTCTCTGCTACTACTATGATCAACTACTGTGTCCTCCATCAGCAGAACCACATTGGGTACTCACAGAGTGTCCCATAAATATGTACAACTCTCACAAGCAGTCCCACTAAGGTGCTCCAAGCACAGCAGGTATTAAAAAGGGGAATAAAGAAGAAATGGTTGCTATGGATTGTGTTGAGACAATGGTACTTCATGCATCCCTCTTTAGCTTAGTGTTGAGAAATTAAAACTTTACAACATCTTGCTACAGGCTTAAGAGGTAAAGTCCCTCTTCCAGATATTAGTAATATTGGAGAGAAAATATCCCAATAAGAAGTGATTTTAGACATAAGTCTTGGGTTTAAGTTAGTACTTTTAAGCTCAATGAATGTCTTTTAGAAGGCTGAAGAAACTCCAAGCAAGTGAAGCTAAGTGAAGACTGACTTTTCAGGCGAACGAAGTGCATCCAGTACTTACACACCATGGGAGTTCATGATGCATTCACTTTGGTAAATTCAGACTTCAGCTCTGTTCAATCAAGTGAGTATCTGTGCTTGCTTCTTCAGAAGGACAAGCATGTGGGCAGCTCCCATCATCTCTGGACCACTTATCAGTTCAGGAACTCAAGCTCAGCTGACGACCAGGGCAATGATAGTATAGAAAAGTGACACTAACCTCCTACTGTCTGGAGTTTATATTTTCCTTTTCTAAAATTTGTGTTAGAAAGAGTACTTGATACACATAATGTGATGGTCAGTGATGTCTAACTTGCACACAGTATACATTTTATTTATATGCATTTTTCATGTTTCCTGTGTTGTTATTTTCATAATAGTGTGTAAAGAAAGGCTATTTTTTTATGTTTACTAATTTAATTTATCTTGGTGACAGAATGTGATCCCAGCGATAAATTGCACTGGAATTTATTAAAAGTTTCTTTTTTCTTCTTTTTTTTATTGGATATATTCTATATTTACATTTCATTTCCCCTTTTCTCACTACCGATCCCCCAAAGGTCCCACATTCCCTTTTCCCACTCCCTGTTGCCTCATCTACCCCTTCCCACTTCCCTGTTCTGGTATTCACCTACACTGATGTTTTGATCCTTTCCAGCACCAGAGTCCACTCCTTCCTTCTTGTCAGATATCATTTGATATGTGGATTGTGTCTTTGGTGTCCCAAGAGTCTAGGCTAATATCCACTTATCAGTGAGTGCATACCCTGAGTGTTTTTTTGAGACTAGGTTACCTCACTTAGTATGATGTTCTCCAGCTCCATCCATTTCTCTAAGAATTTCATGAATTCATTGTTTCTAATGGCTGAATAGTACTCCATTGTGCATATATACCACATTTTTGTACCCATTCCTCCGTTGAGGGACATCTGGGTTCTTTCCAGCTTCTGGCTATTATAAATAAGGCTGCTATGAACATAGTGGAGCATGTATCCTTATTGAATGCTGGGGAATCTTCTGGGTATATGCCCAGGAGTGGTATGGCTGGGTCCTCAGGAAGTATCATGTCCATTTTTCTGAGGAACCACCAGATTGATTTCCAGAGTGGTTGTACCAGCTTGCAGTCCCACCAGCAGTGTAGGGTGTTCCTCTTTCTCCACATACTCGCCAAAACCTGATGTCTCCTGAGTTTTTAATCTTAGCCATTCTGACCGGTATGAGGTGAAATCTTAGGGTTGTTTTGATTTGCATTTCTCTAATGACTAATGATGTTGAACATTTTTTAAGGTGTTTCTCAGCCATCTGAATTTCTTCAGGTAAAAAGTCTTTGCTTAGCTCTGGACCCCATTTTTTGATAGGGTTATTTGGTTTTCTGGGGGTCTAACTTCTTGAGTTCTTTGTTTACATTGGATATTAGCCCTCTGTCGGATGTGGGGTTGGTGAAGATCTTTTCCTAATTTGTTGGTTGCCGATTTGTCCTTTTGACAGTGTCTTTTGCCTTACAGAAACTTTGTAATTTTATGAGGTCCCATTTACAGCTGATAAACAACTTCAGCAAAGTGGCTGGTTATAAAATCAACTCAAGCAAATCAGTAGCCTTCCTATATGCAAAGGATAAGCAGGCCGAGAAAGAAATTAGGGAAATGACACCCTTCACAATAGCCACAAACAATGTAAGGTATCTCGGTGTGACTCTAACCAAACAAGTGAAAGATTTATATGACAAAAACTTCAGATCTCTGAAGAAGGAAATTGAAGAAGACCTCAGAAAATGGAAAAGTCTTCCATGCTTGTGGGTTGGCAGGATTAATAAAGTTAAAATGGCAATCTTGCCAAAAGCAATATACAGATTCAACGCAATCCCCATCACAATCCCAACTCAGTTCTTCATAAAGTTAGAAAGAGCAATTCTCAAATTCATCTGGAATAACAAAAAACCCAGGATAGGTAAAACTATCACCAACAGTAAAAGAACTTCTGGGGGAATCAATATCCTGGACCTCAAGCAATACTACAGAGCAGTAGTGTTAAAAACTGCATGGTATTGGTTCAGTGACAGGGAGGAGGATCAATGGAATAGGATCGAAGACCCAGAATTGAACCCACACATCTATGGCCAATTGATCTTCAACAAAGAAGCTGAAAACATCCAGTGGAAAAATGATAGCCTTTTCAACAAATGGTGCTGGCTCAACTGGAGGTCAACATGCAGAAGAATGAGAATTGATCCACTCTTATCTCCTTGCACTAAGCTCAACTCCAAGTGGATCAAGGACCTCCACATAAAACCAGACACACTAAAACTAATAGAAAAGAACCTGGGGAAGACCCTTGAGGACATTGGCTCAGGGGGGAAATTCCTGAACAGAACACCAATTGCTTATGCTCTAAGAAAGGCTATTTCTAACTGTTCCATTTTGTGAAACTTTGGAGAAATAGACCCTCCCCCAACTTCCCCATAGGAAATTTCACACATAAAATATGAGCAGCACCTGCTCCTGAACCTTCATATTATAGGGCTTTTCACTAAAGTAATACATTTTTCCAAAACTGGCCTTAGCATTGAAGTATTGATTTTAAAATATGCCTCTCCCTCGCCAGGAGCTAATGAACCTCTTGTACAGGTTTTGGTCTCCTGTGGAAATTTAAGTAGGAAGTGCACAAGCTTCAGAGTCAGTCTAACCTGCAATTGACTTAAGATGCTGTCACTGACTGGAACTGACCCTTGCTCTTCTGTAAAGCTCCAAGTTTTATATGTAAAATAGCTGATCATGTGGGATTACTACAAGGACTAAGGAAAATCATATCCACAGTGTGCTCAGCCTGTGGTGGGTGCTTGGTAATTGTTTAGTCACTGCCATCTGCAGATTGCTGTGATGAGAGGGAGCAGGGAACAGCGATGACAACCTCATGAGGTTGTTTGCTGTGATCACCTTGGGCTTTCTGGGCCTCTCTTCCCTGCTCCCTGCCCTTACCATCTGCTTTCCTTAAATTTTGTCTGTATTCCTATTTTATACCCCTCCCCCCAGTCTCCAGCAATGGGCTCTATTTTCCACCTATATCTTCCTCCTGGATGTAAAGTACCCTAGAGAGAATGCCAGAAGGGGAAGATTTGGCCAAGTGCAGCCTCCCCATCTCACGCCCCAAATTAAACACAAGCCCTGACCTGGCTCACCAGGTCCATTTTACTAAGCTCCCAGGACCTGTGCAGAATAAGTGTCTGGGCTGCTGCTAGTTGGAATCAGTGACTCTGGCCTGGTTCCAAAACGAAGAAAAAGACAGAGCTGCCCTCCTCGCATTGCCTCTTCATGCTCCTGACTTGCTTTGCTCCAGAGCTGAAGGATCAGTTGTGTGAGCCCTCGAGGGCCCTCTGACCACTAGTGGGAGGAAGCCCGCACTCCTGGCCTTGCAGTTAGGCAGCCCAGCTGAGGCTGTAAGTGTGATGGGTAAAAGCCATGAATGATGTGTAGCTGAGAGCCAGGCTCTGAGCAAAAGCCAGATGGAAATATTTATCTGTGTCCTCTCTGGACAAGTGACACAGTTTCTGTCTCTGCTAAATGTTTTTCTCAGGTAAATTGTTCCATCTTATTAAAGAATGGCTTCTGGTGGGGGCAGATCTTCATATCCAGGACATTTATATTAATCTGTATGCATAGGTCTGTTTATAACTCTGTCACAACAGTCACTTTCTGAAAGCAATGTTTCTTCTAGGGGTTCTTTTAAAATATAGTAGAAGAAAGTGTCGATGAAAAATGTGTTTCATGAACATAACAGATTAGCTTTAAAAACAAAAGAACAGGGACCATCTATTCTAGTGACACAGGTAAATATTATAAAGTTATTATGGGTTATCAAAACCTCAATTCTATTTAAAACAAAATATTATGTACCAGTAGGAGTAGCTTCAGTGTGGCAAAGGTTGTTTTAGACTCTGTGTTATAACAGCATTCAAGAAGGAAGGCTTGCTTCAAGAAGGCAACCTTCATGTCTTGTGAGGGAGCCTGTTTTCCTCTCACTGAAAAAGTGGAAGTGAAGGGAGTGAGTGTTGTGGATGGCCCAGGTGTTGCTGTATTTTGATGTTAATTCTCGTTCCCTAGAGGGACTGAGAATGAGTCACATCCTCAGGGGACTTCTTGTGAACCTTCTCCAGAACAAATAAAGGGACCAATCACTGGGCCAGTAGGCAGGACTTCTGTGTTGGACTGAGGAAGAGAGGAAGCAGGAGAGAGTTTTTGATCAGGGTTAGTGTGAGGACAAGATGTAGCTACGAGTGTCTCTCATTTCAATGGCGGATCCATCAGGATTCGAAACCTTAAGATTTAGATTTGACCAGGCTTACAAGATTAGGATTTTAGTTGTTACCCCCAGTGTTTGAGTTACTATGCTTGTATTGCATTTTCCTTTTTGCTGCAGCTAGTCTGGGTTCAAGAGAAAAAGGTACACAGTGGCAAAGCGTAGGTTTTCTTGTTGTGCACCACAAAAGTCATGCGGGTTTTGAAGCATGGGGCTGGCATGGTAGTGCCGCCACCAGTGGGAACTTAGCAAGCTGGGTGGAGAGATTTTGGAGCTCTGAGTCAGAGAGTCTCCATGAGATAAGGACTATTTTATCTGCGAGACGGCGAGGGTAGAGAGTAGCAGGTTTAAGTGTTGTTCGTTTTTAATGTAACCAGCAACAGCAGGGGGATTGCATGTGCAATGCCAGCTTAGATCTGATACATGCTGAGTTAGAGGCCAACTTGGGCTACATACCAAGAACTTGACTCAAATAAGCACAAGTAAAAATGACCTTCCTTAAGCAAGTTGACTGTTAACAAAGCCTGAGTTGTAGAAAAGTGTCTCAATCATAGAAATACTAAGATTTCTGATTTTGCATTTTAATGGCTGGCACGCACACATGCGCACACACACACACACATACACACACACATACACACACACATGGTAGTAGAAAGCTAATATAATATATATATGTATACATGTATATACATATACATATAGGTATATACTTACGAGTGTGTATATATAAATATATGTATATAAATATGTGTATATATATACATATACATATACATATACATATATATATATATATATATATATATATATATATTAGCTTTTCACTACTGTAGCAAATACCTACCCATGATTACAATTTTATGACGACAAAAGACATATTTTTATTCACAAGTCAAGAATTTACACTCTGGATGTCAGAAAGCACTGTTGGAGGCCTGTGTCGATTCACACACCACATAGCACAAATATGTTGAGAGGCATAACTCTTACTCTCATGGCCAGCACAAAAATGAGAGAAGATACAAGAGGGATCAATAGCAAGTCTCAATGATCCAAAGACTTTCCATGGACTCTACACATTAAATGTTATAGACCTTCCGCATATTAGGGCTATTCTAGGGACCACAATTTCAACATGATTCTTCAGAACACATCTCAATCAAAAGTCCAGTGGTTGTTAACTGTAAATGTGGATGCTCTAGAAAGAAGAGAAACCAGCAAAAAATTAAAAGGAAAGCTATCATTTTGGGGGGGGATTTTTCCTTTTATATTGGTCATTTTATTTATTTACATTTCAAATATTATCCCCCTTCCCAGTTTCCCCTCCATAAGCCCCTCTTCTCTCCCCCTGCTTCTATGAGAGTGCTCCCCTACCTACCCACCCACTCCTGCCTCAGTGACTTAGAATTGTTCCACTATCCTGGGTCATCAAGCCTCCACAGGACCAAGGGGCTCCCCTCTGAGTGATGCCAGATAAGGCATTCCTCGGCTACATATGCAGCTGGAGCCATAGGTATCTCCTGTGTACTGCTTGGTTGGTGGTTTAGTCCCTGGGAGCTTTGTGTGTGTGGAGGAGGGGAGGGTGTGTTGGTTGATATTGTTGTTCTTTCTATGAGGTTGCAAACCCCTTCAGATCCTACAGTCCTTGCCCTAACTTCCCCATTGGGGTCCCCATGCTCAGTCCATTGTTGGACTGTGTGCATCTGCATCTGCATCTGTATTGGTCCGGCTCTGGCAGAGTGTGTAAAGGGATGGACTTACCATACATCCTGCAGGGGGCAAGTGCTTTCGAGGACAGCCTGCCATCACAGTCTATAGGCATGAACCCTTTCTCACTGTCTCCAGCTTCAGTCACTCCCAGAGTTCTTATCTGGCTCTGTGTACTTGTTTACATGACTCTCTGAGTCTGCATTGTTTGCTTTTCTGTTCATCTCAGACTTCTCTTAGTCACTCTCTTTAGAGCCCATCTGAATTTATCTAAGTTAAGATACTTATCCACATTTTCAAAAATTCTTTTTTTCTCTCTATAAAATAACATGACTATTCCCAGGAAAATGATGTGAACTGGGGCTATTATTTTAGCCTACCATGCACTGTTGAGAACCTCATTATGATTTGTCCCCTTTACAGTGAGAAACTTAGAGAAAACCTTAAATTATTTGAGTGGAATCCTGAATCTTGAACATGAAATTCTTACACATAAACTCTGAAGGGAAATCAAGAATGTCTTGTATAAAAGATTATCCTAGATATTCTTTTTTTTTTTTTTACATTGACTTACGTATTCACTTTACTTCTGAATTGGACCCCATTTCTCCACCCCTCTAAGCCCCACACTTACAAATTTCTTCCCTATCCCCCCAGGGGGTACTACCCCACCATCAAGTCTCAGAAGGACAAGGACATCCTCTCCCACAGAGGCCTGACAAGATGTCCCAGATAGACGGAGGTGATTCAAAGGCAGGCAACTGAGTCAGAGACAGCCCCTGCTCCAACTGTCAGGGAACCCACATGAAGATCAAGCTGGACATTTGCTATGAACATGTAAGAGCAGCTAGGTCTAGCCCCTGAATGTTCTTTGGTTGTTGGTGGTTCAGGCACTGTTAGCCCCCATGGGCCTAGGTAAGTTGACTCTGTAGGTCTCCTTGTGGTGTCTTTGACTCCTTCATCTCACTCAATTCAGATTGTCCTCTGATGTCCATAAGTGTAATATGACATATATCTCTGTAATATCATATAGCTCATATATGGGGCAAGTCTCATGTTGTGCTAGTCATTGTTTGGCCATTGCCCCAATCTCTGCTCCATCTTTATCCCTGCACACATAATAGACAGGACCAATTTTTGGCTGAAGGTTTTATGGGTGGGTATGTCACTCTCCCTCCACTGGAAGTGATACTTATCCTCAGTCTCCATATCCCCTGCTGGTAGGAGTCCCAGCTAGAGTCACCCCCATAGACTCCTGGCAGCATCCCTCATCCCAAATCTCTAGCTAGTCCCAGAGATGCCCCCCACCCATTCCCATCCTCACTCCCAGCCCTCTCCCAGCCTCTTCTCCCCACACCTGATTTCCATCCCCATTCCCTGCTCAACCCCTGTTCACCCCCGCGCCCCCCCCCGTCTGTTCCCACCATGCATCTACTATGCATGACTGTTTTGTATCCTCTTCTAAGTGAAAGTCACACATCCTTCCTTAGGCACTCCTCATTATTTAGTATTTTGGGGTCTGTGGATTGTAACATGGTTATCCTGTACTTTACGACTAATGGCCTCTTACAAATAAGTGAGTAAATACCATTCATGACTTTCTGTACACACAAAATGTAATAGGAGAGAAAGTGGGAAACTACCTTGAACATATTGGGACTGGAGACAAATTCCTAAACAAAACACCAATAGCTCAGGCACTATGATCAATAATTAATAAATGGTACCTCATGAAACTGAAAAGCTTTTGAAAGACTAAGGACACCATCAATAGGACAAAATGGCAGCCTACAGAATGAAAATAAAAGATCTTTACCAACCTTATATCAACCAGAGGACCTATATCCAAAATATATAGAGAACTCAAGAAATTAGACATCAACAAGTCCTAAATACCTCCAAGACTATTTAAAAAACAAAGAAAATATAACTCAGATCCAAATGTAATACTTTTAAAATTGCAGTATTAGAAATAAAAAAAATCACATGCCTGTCTGTTACAGGCTCCAGTAATTTCAAAAATCACTTCCCCAGGCAAGGGAATAATTCAGAACAGTATGACAAACACAGAGGGGAACATTCTCTGCCAACCATTGAACTGAGCACTGGGTCCCCAATGGAGGAGCTAGAGAAAGGACCCAAGGAGCTGAAGGGCTTTGCAGCACCAAAGAAGGAACAACAATATGAGCCTCCCAGTACCCCCAGAACTCCCAGGGACTAAATCATCAACCAAAGAGTACACATGGAGGTACCCATGGCTCCAGATGCATATGCAGCAGAGGATGGCCTTGTTGGACATCAAAAAGAGGAGAGGTCCTTGGTCGTGAGAAGGTCTCTAAATGCCCCGGTGTAGGGGAATGCCAGGACAGAGAAGTGGGAGTGGGTGGATTATTTAGCAGGGGGAGGGGTATTGGTTAGGGGATTTTCAGGGGGAAACTAGGAAAGGGGACAACATTTGAAATGTAAATAAAGAATAAAACTAATAAAAAATTCTGAAAGAAAAAAAAAGGAACATGACTGGGAGAGAAGGCAGAACGCAGAACAGACAGTGGTGCGGGAAGTGGTTGGGGATCAGAACTATGAGCAAGAGAAAAATAACAATAGTTACCATTTGTGGAGTATTATAAACCAGACACTTGTTGAAATGCTTGTCATGTGCTAAAGCATTCCATTCTACTAAAGAAACAATAAATTAAATGCTTATCAATATTAGTATATACTGAAATGGTGTCTACGATTGAGAGTCACAAATTTACCTCGGGCACTAGGAGCACCAGGCTGACATGAAGCATAGCCAGCAATGAGTATGGAGGGCACTCATTCTGTGTGGGAGGAGCCATCACTACGGCAACTAAGAACATGCATGCTTGGACTTCAATAAACCTGAAACGTAACCGCAGGGAGATGGACAGGGCCAGGAGGTCAGGGACAAGGCAAGGCATAAGATGGTACAATTGTTCCTTCCTCATGAATGTTCCTGTTCCCATTTGGGATACACAGTGCCCGGGGCTTGGGGAAGCTAAGTGAGGGCCATCAGAAACGTATTTCTGGTCCTGACATTATTCATCTGTTTCCCCTGATGTATAGACTGGGAAAACCTGGGAACAACTCAGTAGGTTCATTCCCTCTCTGTGGACGGTCTGAGTGCCTGAGTGCCCCGAACTAACTGGAAATGATGTGTTTCAGGCTCCCACTGAGAGCTTCTCTCCTTTTCAAGCTTCTGCTGCTTTGTCAAGTTCTCTGTAAGATTAAGCCATAGACTTAATCTGGGATTTGACATATTGTGGGTTCTCAAAACATGCCTGTCACCATTACCACCACTGCCACCCCCACCATCCCCATCATCATCACCATCACCACCACCACCACCACCACCACCACCATCAACATCATCATCATCATCATCATCATCATCATCATCATCATCATCATCATCATCATCATCATTGAAGTGTACCTATAAAGTTTGGTTATAAATTGCATTTTGCTTTTAATAGTTTTAAATATTTAACACTCTGGTGATATTATGTAATAGGCTGTCTTAGTTACTTTTGTGTTGGTGTGAAGAAACACCAGGATCAAGCAACTTAGCAAAGAAAGCATTCAATTGTTTCTTGCCGTCCTAGAGAGTGAATCCATTATGGCATGGAAGATGGCAGCAGGCAGGAAGATATGGTACTGTAGCTGAAGCTGAGTGCTTACAAATGATGTACGAGCAGGAGGCAGAGACAGACGGACAAGGACACATACACACAAACATGGGAAACAGACAGACAGACAGACAGACAGACAGACAGACAGAACAGAGACAGAGACAGAGAACTAACTGGGAATGGTACGGGCTTTTGAAACCCCAAACCCCAACTCTAATGACACATCTCGTCCAACATGGCCTTACCTCCTAATCCTTCCCAAATAGTTCTACAAACTGTGGACCAAGAATTCAAACACATGAGTCCATTGGGGGCATTCTCATTCTTACCACCATATAGGTGTTTTATTAATGACTCATTGGTTTAAAATAGGATCCTTATGTAAAACACAATGAAGGTATTCAGCAACCAATTGAATTTAAATTTGAAAAATACATTTTTGGTGTAGTAACAGTACATTTGCTTCAGTTTTTGAAATATCTATTATACATATAATGGACAACATCACTTTAAATGAATAAACATTATATCCACATTCTATTATTTTATTTAATTTATACAATTAAAATTAGTTTGTAGAAAGATAGAGCTACATAAATTATTACCTAATAATCACTCTATATTTTTGAGTTTCAAAAGCAATCTTTATAATTTGCAGTAGTTACCAAAGCTTAAACTCATTGATAATTAAAATAACGCATGCTTTTCTATCTTGGTTACTTTAAAGACTGAACATATTGAATGACCACTGGACCTAGAAAAGAGGTTAAGGTCGGTGCATGAACCAACAAACTTCAAGTTTTGATGAGTGATTTAGTTAAAACAACAAAAACAAAAACAAAAAACACAAGCAAACAAACAAACAAACAAATGAACAAAAAACCATTGTTCCCTGAATGAAGCCTGACAGATGATTACTGAACAGATCTGGTCCATGTTTTCCAGAAGGGAGAGATGGAACAAAGGAATAAACATGTCAGTAACATAGACTAGCCTATGTCTCCTTTGGAAAATGGGAAGGAGGTGGTGTAGTCTTTCATCTAAGTGTTCTGAATTTCAGAAAACTATAACATATTTAGAAATATTACACATTTCTCAAGAAGAGGGTGAAAAAATACAAGTACAGATGCTGCTGATAATGAGTTAGAGACTCAGAAGAGAGACCTTTACGCTCAGATGTCAAACAAAACAAACACAACAACATTTTGAGCATTTACTACAGTTTGCAACAGAGAAATAGGACCAATATTGTTTGAAAAATGAGCCCCAAAGTAGGCTAAAAGGAGCAAAATGAGCTAATTTTTAGGTGGTAGTCTTTTAAAGAATTGTCTGTTTATATGACATGTTTTGAAATTCCACAAGTACCTTTGTCATTTACCAGACTTACCTATACCATCGTCACAGGGGTCTAGAAATTGTGCTTTATTTTTTAAGCCCCTAAAATGTTCAGTGTTTCAAGTTAGAGGAGATGAGACAGAGCCCATCAAGGAGGAAGCAAGTGACCAGCATCAGCTCAGCAACAGTAACTAAACACACATCCTCAGATGGAGCCCCACGGTCGGTCGGCCCTTTCAGACGCTATTTTCAAAGACTTCACAAAGGACTGTGTGGTGATTATACGTATTCATGATGTGCATATCGTGTGCTTAGCTCAAAGGATATTTGAATGATGCATTGAGAATTATTCCTAAAAAAGGATTCTGCATCTGTAAACTGCTTCATCTCCAAGAATGGGAAGGAAAAAAATATGGCTTGATTTTCTTTAAAAAAATGAAAAATCCAACTCATAAAGGAGAGAGGCTTATGTGGGTCTGTGTTAACGCCCCATTACACACAGACACACTGAGGATAATCACACACATTTATGTGCACACAATCACACGCACACACAAACAACTGTGTGGCACTGCTTTTCTCTGATTATTTCCATCTAGAGACTCACTATTGAAATCAAAGGAAACTTCAGCTATGGGTCAGGGGCTTTTCCCCTTCCTGCAGCAAGTCCTGACCTCAAAGTGGGTCTGGAAAAGCTGTCTCTAGAACAAGCTGAAGGCTAAGGGATTTTCTCTATGGCTTACTTGGTTCTGCACACTTCTTAGTTTTACCTGTGTGATATACAGGTAAATATATATATTGTATAAATACACATTATATATTTATATATACATTATATATTTATATAATGTATAAATACACATTAAAATATGCATATACACACAACTCAGCTGTCAATTTTATTCTTTCTTCTCATATCTGTTAGTGATGACACAGTGATGGGGAGACACAAAAATCACACTCCAGATGTTCTTTTACATCTCCCATGACCTAGATACTGATGGACCTGAAGATGTTGCCTTACTGCAGGCTCCTGCTTGGTCTGGGTCATTGGGTTACTTATTCTGAGAAGCTCCTGTTTAATACAAGGAGTTACTGCCTCCTGATCAGAAAGGTCCACAGACTAGTGCCTTGATTGTACCTGCTTGTGTTAGTCTGGATGAAAATGGCCCCAGAAGCTTATAAAGATGTGGACTATTGCAAGATGTGGTCTTGTTGGGGGAGGTGTGTATTAGGGGTGAGTTTTGAGGTAGCAGGTGTATGTGGCAGACAGAAACAGATCCCTGGCACTCATTGGTCAGCTACCTAGCTGATTTAGAGTTTTAGGTTCATAAGAGACTCCCTTCTCAAAAATTAAAAGTAGAAAGGATCAAAGACCCCAGCCTCAGCCTCTGGCATCCAGGGGCATGCAGATGCTTGGGCACATGCTCCCGATGACTGTGTTCACATACCTATGCTAGCAAACGTGTACATTCCATACCACTCCATACACATACCACACAGCAATGTACACAAGAGTTAGGAAGGAAACTGCTTTCTTAGAGGATTTGTTTTTGTTTGTTTTGATTTGATTTCATTTTCTAGCATATTCCAAGCATTGAACTGTCACCCTAAGACATTATTGAGATGTCTGAGAGAACATTTAGTGAGAACATTGACTTTCTTTGATCATTTACTGTATTAATGACCAGAAATATGTATCAAATATTTATCACAATGTACAAAGGACCATTCTAGTCATGCTTGCTGACAGCAGATAAAAAAAAGATTGTGAGATATCTGAAAACAGGGATATTTGTATTTTACGTCTGGAAGTGTAATAGCCAAATTCTATGATACAGTTATATAACAAATGAGTAAATAGTACACAGAGTGTTAGAGGTGTTAATTTAATGTCTAGTAAATAAGAGAATAACCGGTTCTGCCTCCTCTTACTGCCACTAGTTTTAGGTGTACTTAAGATTATTGCTTATAGTTTTGCTTCTTTTGTATGTCTTGTTTGTTTTTGTAATTTAATTTTAATTTGATTGATTTGGGTTGTTAAATAAATAAAGCTGTGGACACAGATTAAGTTGATGACCTCAGTTCATACCCCTGTTTTATGGCTTTCCATAGGTATGGGTCTTTATATCCTCTCTCAGGTTAAGGTGAGGAGTATGCCTGCCTTACCATTAACCTGGTCCTGTCACTGTTCTGACTATGGTGCCAACACCAATGTCATTGTTCCCACTCTGGAGTTAGAGTGAAGAAAGAGTGTGCATTTGTGTTCTCCTGGATTCTTTTCTATCTCTGCCATGAAGATGTTTCCTCATTCATCCTTGGACCGAAACAATGAAGATACCAAACCCATGTTTTCCCAATCAAGTCCCTGGTGGACCAGCCAACCTCTTAGTTGACCCCCCCCCAAAAAAAATATTATAGGTGCATTTACAAGTCAAAATTAGATAGACAGAACTACCAAGTCAAGATAGAGATGTCATAATTTATTGACAGGCACAGAGAAACATGGTGGCTATTCGCTCTGCTGCTGTATTGGGATATTAGATAATAGGTTAGATGGCTCTGAATTGTTTTCCCTTCTGTCTCTGTACTCTTTTGTGGCTATTCTGATTTCTGCCATAATTTACAACTGAATGCTGATTCAATAGGTTGCTTCTGTAAGCTCTCACTCTAAGTATGAGTGGTAGATTTTATGCTATTGCAAACTAACATGCTACACTAAAGTTACAATGGCAAAGAGCAGTGTTACACACAGAGAAGGTACACGGGGAGACTTGGGAAATTCAACCTCAAAGATGTGTGACAAATCTATGGGGTACTTACAATAGTGTCACATAAAAGTTTACTGGTTGACTAGAATTGCTCCAAATTTTCTGTCAAAGGATCTGTGAGGAGACACCTGACTAAGGGTTCTGTGCTGTCTGAACATCTACTTGGAGCTAACTGCTAAGGTGAGTTTAACATCAAGAATTTAGAGTTGCATTTGGGTTATATAATGCATCTGTGATTTCACATAGTGTACATAGCACTCAGTTTTTCTATCTTTATCCTTGTGTTTAATGTGATTAAGTAGCACTGAAAGTAGTTCATAAGAAGGTTCTGATCACTTGTTGTAATTAGGTTCAGAATTCCATACACTCCATCACTTTTTTATTCTACTGTTTGTTTTTCAGTACATATTTAGTTCCTAAGCCTTGTGTCCCACCTGATTTTAATTTGGCAAATGTATTTCTTATAGACTTGCCCTTGTCTACTGCCTAGCCAAATAAAATATGTGCTTTATAGAGAACTAATGAGCCCTTCCAGGCCATACAGTGTTTCTTCTTCAGCTGTTCTGTCCCTCCCTCCACTCTGGGACACTCCGAATTAATACTCTGAAATGTTTGACACCAAGGACATATTTTAAAGATTAAATTGATTGACAATAGGAAAACACATAATTTGGTTCATCCAGTATATAACGAGTAAACAATGTACTCAGGACTAGATTAAGCTCCACAATGGAATTAAGTATTACTCAGACACACACAATTGGGCTAATTTTTATAGTAAATACCTTTTGTGCCCTTCTCAGACAATGCCAGTACTTGGCACTCTGGGTGGGCAGACTTTCTGTCATAAACACTTAGTCTCTTCCCGAGGGATTTCTGTGCCAATTGGAGACTGCAGTGTTCATATGGGGGCAGGCTCCAGTGCTAGCAATCCAATATCTGAGTATGTTCTCAGGGAAAGATCTCGAGGAGTTGGTGGATAATTAGAGCACCCGCACCTCCCCCGGCAGCTTCTTTGGTAGACCTGCTCAGGAGCTCGCACTGTCATGCAGTGGATACCAGTAGGAATGAGCTTCAAGTGGCCATGCGGGGCTCTGAGCTTTGGCACTGCCTGTGTAGGCGCCATTTTCACTCCATTCCACATCCCTCTCCACTCCTGCTTACTCTTTTGGGATCATTTTGTGAAGGCCTCAGTACTTCCCATTTTTTTGTTTTGTTTTGTTTTGTTTTGTTTTGTTTTTTCAAGACAGGGTTTCTCTGTGTAGCCCTGGCTGTCCTGGAACTCACTCTGTAGACCAGGCTGGCCTCGAACTAAGAAATCCGCCTGCCTCTGCCTCCCAAGTGCTGGGATTACAGGAGTGCGCCACCACCGCCCGGCTCCCAATTTTTATTCTTAGGAAACTTAGTAGATTCAGCATTGGGAGAGATGATAACCCTACCAAATGGTTGCACAATTCAAATGTGTTTCGATGACAATGGCCAATTCCTTTCTCCTTAGCTTATTGCACATCTGAACTATGTTACAGTTGCTATGATTTTAAGTGTTTATTCCTGGGTCTAGAGAGATGGCTCAGTGGTTAAGCTCACTGATTGCTTTTGCAGAGGGTTGGGGTCCAGTCCCTAGCACTCACATGGTGGCTCACAGCTTCTGTAACTCTAGTTCCCAGAATATCCGGCACTCTCTTCTGGCTTCTGTGAGCATCAAGCGCTTATGTGGTACACATATATATGTACAGACAGAACACTTATACACATACCTTTAAAAATATTTACCTCTGTTTATCTCCCATCCTTTTCTTCTTCCATCTTTCCATTTTCTGTTCTCATTTTCTCCCTCTTTCTTCTCCTTTCCTTTCTTCAAGCTCTTGCTATTTGGATTCTTTCTCATAGCCACTAGAATGAGTAGCTTGTATACTTAAAATGAACTCAGTAATATCCTCATTGACCTGGCAAGACAGTTTCCCTTGATGGCAAGCTAAGATGTCGTTTCAAAATAATGGCTATGAGACTGTCTTGTTAGGACACAGGCTGAGGTGGGATCCTCTTTAATAACAGCGAGAGCAGCTCATGAAACCGGACTCTGCAGGTTTATAGGCATGAGTCTGGAATTTTAGCAGATGTAGACTTACTAAATCAGTCAGTCAAAAATTATATCAGTTGAAGTGCACTGTTCCTGGCAGTCCAAAAACCGGATCACGTAGGTGATTCAGAGGCCATTTCCTTAACTCTTTAATTGGCTGTTTCAGTGCTAGAGGCAGTAGGTAATTGCCTGTAGGTCGCTGTAGTCCTGGAGCTTAGGTAAATGTATATTGTCATGTGTCACATTTTCATATGATTCCTTTGCATAGGTTGGTAAAAAAATGATTGCTGCATAATTAAAATTAAGACAAGGTGGAAAAAGCGATTCAATTAAAGCCCTGAAGCCATTGCACAAATTATCTGATGTACCCAAAACTAATGAAGAGTTATAACTAGGGTTTTTTTTTTATCCCTTTTGCCTTCTTGTTCTTCAATCCTACATGTGTCATGAATGCCAGGGATGCTTCTCAGATTCCTGTGGCTAGACACTGAGTGGACAAGAGCCAGGAGCCTTCAAACACACATTTATAGAGACTTTGTGGACGAGGATTTGAAGTGAAAGGATTCCAGTCTGCATGGAGCAAGATTTCCATACCAGGGTGAATGATGTCTGTGAGCATAAATGAGATTTGTCACATCCAAACACCTAGTGTTTTACATCATTTACTTTTGAATGTTCTCAAGTATCTCAGGAAGTCCCCAATTGGAAGCAAGAGTAAGAACTTTGGGATGCCATGTTTAACAACAATTTAAATTACTTGATGTTGTCATGGCAACTGAATACAACTTTGCTTACACAAAAGCAAGTAAAAATATGTGAAAAGGTGCAGAAGTGTCAGGTAGGTTATACGTTGGTGTTTGCTGGATTCTGTGTAAGAGAAATAGGTTGTTGTCATTCACCCTGACTTTAGGCAGTTAGAAAGAAGTGATAGACTTGGTCAAATATAAAAAGCAACATGGGGTGAGCTTTGGTGTTCTCAGGTTCCTGATCTGAAACAAAACTCCATTTGAGACAATGTCAGAAAATTAACAACCTCTACCTTCCTGCAACTGCTATTACTTACAGCACCAAATGCCAGGAATTTCAAATATATTACTGCATTTGCCTATAAAACAGTGAAAGGATCCTTGTATTACTTTAGGATTGATAAGACTAAGTCTTATAAAGGATGGCTAATTTCACCATGCTTATCAAATGTTAGCAAAGACTCCCTTGGAATCACTGTTTCTGTTGACACAGAACAAAAGCCTTGATAGTTATGGCTTAAAATCAGTCTTCTCATTCCCTGGGAGGATTCTGTGTGGTGCCTGGGTTGAGCTGTTCTTCTATCATCTCCCATGTAACACTATCTGAATCACCAGTGTTGACTGTGTCACCTAGGATGTCTAGTGCTCACGTGTGAGGGATCTCCTGCCATGCCATGCCATTCTTTCTGTTTAGTTTTAGGACATTTACTCTCCACATGGACACTCTCTAGTAGAGCAATCAGATTAAATTTATACAATAGTTTAAGTCTACCCAAAAGAACTGGTCAGAAGAAGCAGGTCTTCCTATAGCATAAACCCATGACTGATAGCATGTTACCTTTATTGTACTCTATTTTCTTAAGTGAATGTTCGGCAAGACAGTGATGAGACTGTCTACAAAAATACACAACACCTGCATTTTCAGTTGACTCAAGACCATCTCTACCATTTCAACCATACCATGTCATTCCAAAGCAGACATACTACTAAATTTCCATACAGATGGTTCTTTCTCTATGACAAGGTATAACTTTGTTTTCATTCTTCCTAACTGTTATGCCTCTAGCACTTAATATAAGACATAGACTATAAGAAGCAGTCAATAACATTCTTCCATTAATTGTTGTTGAATGGTTAAGTAACTGTGATATGAGGAACTATCACAGGCACATTTGCAATACAGATTTTCTGGTAGTTGAGCTTGTGTAGACTGGAACTAAAGATGACTCAGTGATGTAAAATATTCCCCTGGTACCTGAAGATGATGTAGACCATCTCCCTGTTCAACAAGGATAGAAACAAATCTCCAGTCCTTATGAACTTCTTCACTTGAATTAATTAACGTTTGCCTGTAAAGGAAAAAAAGACATTGTTCAATGAGACAGTCATCTGTACCTGTGGTATTGCCTCCAGGGCATATGCTATTGCATAAATCTATAGATATATAAGATCTTTGTATAAAATGGTATAATGTGTGCATATAGTTACTGCACATCCTTCTATATATGTGATGCAGTATTCAGATAACTTAGAGTGGCTAACGCAACACCAATGCTATGTGAATATTGTTTACTACTGAAACAATGGTAAGAATGAATGTTCTCCTTGTTTCAGTATAGAGATTGAATTTTCCTTTCACAAATGCTTCCAATCCAGAGTATGTATGCATATAGATGCAAAAGTAGTGAATGCATAAGGCCAAAGATGCTGTTTTTTTCCTCCCATTTTACAGGCAAGGAAGGGCACAGAGTCTTGGATGGTAAGTATTATGTCCAAAGTAACATACTGACAGTGACACTAAGAAACCATCTCATTCCTCTCCTGTTGATCATGGCTTTCCCACACTTCAAGTATATTTTTTCAGTGAAAACCTGGAAATGTTATTTGTAACTTTCTATCCAGGAGAGTATTCTATTAGGTAGGGTTTAAGTTGCTCAAGATTAAAAATGAGAATATGGGGTAGGATTTGCAGGCAACTACTCTAGAAGGCCGAAGTGGGAGGCCGCTGGAATTGCTCCAACTTTTCTAAGATTGCAGAGTTTGAGTGAAGGAAATGACTTTTTGAGACACAATAAAGAAGATTTTCATTAGAACACTTGAATAAAAGCTGATGAATTTAAGATGTTTCATTTCCATGTTATCTAAGCTGTGTTGATGCTAACCCCAGGTACTTGAAAAACGGAAACAAGAGTATCATGATTTGTAGGCCTGCCTAGTCTACAGGGTAAGTTCAAGTCCAACTGGGGAAACTTAGCAACATCTTTTTATCAAAATAAAAAAATAAAAAGGGGGTTGGAAAATAGCTCCAAGGGAAAACAGTTTTCTATCAAGAGGGAGACCACAGTTCCAATTCAGCGTCATCAAAATGAAAATATTATCCATATTCTCTTTCATGATTTCCCTTTATAATTTTCTGTATGGTTTGGTAAAGCTTTGCTGATAGCCTGGGGATACTTCTGTTGTTCTAAGAATACTCAGGAATATTTGTATGCACTTGGGTCAGGGAGACAGGACATTGCAATTACAGGGAAAGAAATAATTTGCTAAATTAGGAGTAGAGCACAAGAAAACCCCAAATAGGAATAAAGGACAGGGAAGTTCAGAAGAAGACCTTCCCTGCTTCAGAGAGGCAAGCATGACCACCCAGATGAGAGCAACTGGGATGCGGGCTTGTTAACGCATATTTCTAGTCAGCTTCATCAACACGCACAGGAATGCACGCCCCAGTGGTCAGCATCAGAGAGCCAGTGAAGAGGCAGGAGGTACTGAAATAAAGGCAGCAGCAGAACCTAGCAGTTCTTTAGAGAAACTCCCTGCACTTAGGATAATTTTTAGGTTCTGGTAGAATTTATCTAGTCTTTGCATTGAACAATGTCTTCATATACATTACAGAAAACAACCTATAGACATGTAAATCTGATGTGCTCTTCTTCGTGATCAGTCAGGAGAAAGAAAAAAATGGGGTGCTTCACTATCTTTGACTTGAAAGTGTTCATTATGGTGATTTCAGAGACAACAGGGTACATTGATCAGCAATCTGAGGACAAATGACTTTTTCCATTAAAGGTTCAGGTCAGCATAAACATCAGAGAAATAAAGGAAACCTATCCTGAACTCAAGCTTACTATTCAGAGTTGTGGGTATAGATGCTTCTGCTTCCTCAGCTGTTTCTGCTGACCTGAGCAGCCAGAACAGTCTAAGCATGTAAGACACAAAACCACATTCACATGGGGATGGGATTTCCCATGTCAGACATGGCCCTGCGTCCTTTCACTACTGCCAGAAAGCAAGCAAACTCGTAGTCTTCCTTGATGGGGTTCCGCTTTACAACTTTGGTGAAATCTGAATTGGATTTCCATATGCTCTTTGCTTATAGGAGGCAGAGATTCACATGAAAAGCATCCATGGGTATTTATGTGAACTGAAGGTATGCAAATACGTAGGATTCCGGATGCACACTGCAAAGTTGGACATGTATGAAATCTTATCCTTAAAGCTCCTTGCTTTATACTAATTGAAGGGCTCTTGAGGATAGCCTGAAGAGTATATCTGAAGAATAGATATGTCAACAAAGACGGAAAGCAGCCAACCAGTATTGTGATCTGTAACCTTTTTTTCTTAGAATGGACTTTATCCAAAAATAATTACTCTGAAAACCTACTTCTGCCTACCTTGTTTATTGACAGGCTGTTATGGGCCAATCCAAGTTTTACAGTTGGACTTCAAAGGAGAAAGGACTTTTTTAAGATACTTTTTTTTACCCTCTTGCTATTTTTTTGTTTGATTTGTTTACTTCTGGAATTTTTCATTTGTAATTTCAGATTTATATATATATATATATATATATATATATATATATATATATATATATATATTTGTTTACATTCCAAAGGCTTTCCCCTTTCCCAGTTCCCCCCTCACTATATGTCCCATAAGTCCACTTCCCTCCGCCCATTCCCCAATCACTCCCCCCCCATTTCTCAGTTCTGATACTCTCCTACAAAACTGGATCCAGTCTTTTCAGGACCAGGGTCCTTTCCTTCCTTTTTCTTGGGAATCTTTTGATTTTCTAATTGTGCCTTGAGTATTCAGAGCTTTTAGGCTCATTAATATCCACTTATCAGTGATTGCATTTCATGTGTATTCTTTTGTGATTGGGTTAACTCACTTAGGATGATATTTTCCAGATCCAGCCATTTGCCTACAAATTGCATGAATTCATTATTTTTAATTGCTGAGTAGTATTCCATTGTATAAATATACCACATTTTCTGTATCCATTCCTCCTTTGAGGGACATCTGGGCTCCTTCCAAAACTCTGGCTATTATAAATAAGGTTTCTATGAACATAGTGGAGCATTTCTCTTTATTGTATGCAGGGGAATCCTCTGGGTATATGCCCAGGAGTGGTATTCAGGGTCCTCTGGCAGTGTCATGCCCAATTTTCTGAGGAACTGCCAGACTGATTTCCAGAGCAGATATAACATCTTGCAATCCCACCTACAGTGTAGGAGTGTTCTTTTTTCTCCACATCCTTGCCAGCACCTGTTGTCCCTTGAGTTTTTAATCTTAGCCATTCTGACTGGTGTGAGGTGGACTCTCAGGGTTGTTTGGATTTGAATTTCCCTGATGACTAATGATGTTGAACATCTCTTAAGGTGCTTCTCAGCCATTCGAATTTCTTCTGGTGAAAATTCTTTGTTTAGCTCTGTAACCCATTTTTTGATAGGATTATTTGGTTCTTTGGGGTCTAGCTTCTTGAGTTCTTTGTATATATTGGATATTAGCCCTCTGTCAGATGTGGGGTTGGTGAAGATATTTTCCCAATTTGTAGGTTGCTGTTTTGTCCTTCTGAGAGTGTCCTTTGCCTTGCAGAAATTTTGTAATTTTATGAGGTCCCATTTGTCAATTCTTGATCTTAGAGCACCATTTGTTGAAAAGGCTATCTTTTTTCCACTAGATGGTTGTAGCTCCTTTATCAAAGATCAAGTGACCATAAGTCTGTGGGTTCATTTCTGGGTCTTCAATTCTATTCCATTGATCTACTTATCTGTCACTGTACCAATACCATGCACTTTTTTTTAAAGCACAATTGCTCTGTAGTACTGCTTGAGGTCAGGGATATTGATTCTCCCAGAAGTCCTTTTATTGTTGAGAATAGCTTTAGCTATCCTGGGTTTTTCGTTGCTCCAGATGAATTTGAGAATTGCTCTTTCTAGATCTATAAAGAATTGATTTGGGATTTTGGTGAGGATTGCATTGAATCTGTAGATTGCTTTTGGCAAGATGGCCATTTTTACTATATTGATCCTGCCAATCAAAGATCGTGGAATATTTTTCCATCTCCTGAGGTCTTCTTCGATTTCTTTCTTCAAGGACTTGAAGTTCCTGTCATACAGATATTTCACTTTTTTTATTAAAGTCACACCAAGATACTTGTACTCAAAGGACAAGCAGGCTAAGAAAGAAGTTAGGGAAATAACACCCTTCACAATAGCCACAAACAACATAAAGTACCTTTGCGTAACTCTAACCAAACAAGCGAAAGATCTGTATGACAGGAACTTCAAGTCCTTGAAGAAAGAAATCGAAGAAGTCCTCAGAAGATGGAAAAATATTTCTTGCTCCTGGATTGGTAGAATCAATATAGTAAAAATGGCCATCTTGCCAAAAGCAATCTACAGATTCAATTCGATCCCCATCAAAATCCCAACTCAATTCTTCAGAGATCTAGAAAGAGCAATTCTCAAATTCATCTGGAGCAATAAAAAAACCCAGGATAGCTAAAACTATTCTCAACAATAAAATGACTTCTGGGGGAATCAATATCCCTGACCTTAAGCAGTACTACAGAGCAATTGTGTTAAAAACTGCATGGTATTGGTACAGCAACAGGCAAGTAGATCAATGGAATAGGATCGAAGACCCAGAAATTAACCCACAGACTTATGGTCACTTGATCTTTGATAAAGGAGCCACAACCATCCGGTGGAAGAAAGATAGTCTTTTCAACAAATGGTGCTGGTTCAACTGGAGGGCAACATGCAGAAGAATGCCAATTGACCCACTCTTATCTCCTTGCACTAAGATCAACTCCAAGTGGATCAAGGACCTCCACATAAAACCAGACACACTGAAACTATTAGAAAAGAAACTTGGGAAGACCCTGGAGGACATGGGCACAGGGGGAAAGTTCCTGAACAGAACACCAATAGCTTATGCTCTAAGATCAAGAATTGACAAATGGGACCTCATAAAATTACAAAATTTCTGCAAGGCAAAGGACACTGTCAGAAGGACAAAATGACAACCAACAAAGTGGGAAAAGATCTTCACCAACCCCACATCCAACAGAGGGCTAATATCCAATATATACAAAGAACTCAAGAAGTTAGACCCCAAAGAACCAAATAACCCTATCAAAAAATGGGGTACAGAGCTAAACAAAGAATTTTCACCAGAAGAAATGCGGATGGCCGAGAAACACCTTAAGAGATGTTCAACATCATTAGTCATCAGGGAAATGCAAATTAAAACAACCCTGAGATTCCACCTCACACCAGCCAGAATGGCTAAGATTAAAAACTCAAGAGACAACAAGTGCTGGCGAGGATGTGGAGAAAGAGGAACACTTCTCCACTGTTGGTGGGATTGCAAAATGGTAAAACCGCTCTGGAAATCAGTTTGGTGGTTCCTCAGAAAATTGGGCATGTCCCTTCCAGAGGACCCTGGCATACCACTCCTGGGCATATACCCAGAGGATTCTCCTGCATACAATAAAGACACATGCTCCACTATGTTTATAGCAGCCTTGTTTATAATAGCCAGAAATTGGAAGGAGCCCAAATATCCCTCAAAGGAGGAATGGATACAGAAAATGTGGTATATTTATACAATGGAATACTACTCAGCAATTAAAAATAATGAATTCATGCAATTTGTAGGCAAATGGTTAGACCTGGAAAATATCATCCTGAGTGAGTTAACCCAAACACAAAAGAATACACATGAAATGCAATCACTGATAAGTGGATATTAATGAGCCCAGAAGCCCTAAATACTCAAGGCACAATTAGCAAGTCAAATGATTCCCAAGAAGAAGAAAGGAGAGGACCCTGGCCCTGTAAAGATTGGTTCCTGTAATTCTTTAAGGGATTTTTTGCATTTCCTCTTTTATGACTTCTACTTGTTGACCCACGTTCTCTTGTATTTCTTTAAGTGATTTTTGTGTTTCCTCCTTATTGGCACCCATTTTTTTGATCCATATTCTCCTGAATTTCTTTAAGTGATTTTTGTGTTTGCCTTGTAAGGGCTTCTAGCTTTCAATCCATTTTCTCCTGTATTACTTTAAGAGATTTATCTAAGTGTTCCTCTATCAGCATCCTGACCAGTGATTTTAGATCTGAGTCATGTTCTTCTGGTGTGTTGGGGTATCTGACACTTATTGCAGTCAGGAAACTGGGTTCGGATGCTGCCATATTCCCTTGATTTCTGTTAGTAACAATCTTACGTTTGCCTTTTGCCATCCAGTTATCTCTGGTGTTAGTTGGTCCTGTAGTTACTAGCTGCTGCTTGAACCTCCTGTGGGCTTGTAAGGCTATTTCTCCAGGACTGGGACACCTGAACCACTGCCCTGCGGGGCTCCTGCTCACAGATTGTTGGCAGGTGGCCTGAGTTCCCAGAGGTCTTTAACTCTGGATATCTCGGGTACCTGGTTCTGCCTGCTGGTTCTGCCTGTTGGTTCTGCCTGCTGGTTCCACCGGCTGGTTCGAAACAGCTGGGAAGATGGCATAGGCTGCAGGGAGTACGGCGTCTGCCACCCACTTGCTTTAAAAGAATTCAAAAGGTCACCTTGAAAAATGACATTGATCCTTTTATTGCTGATGGCAACAACAGAAAAGCAATGGGTTATGTTAGATAACTTTGTGAGATGAACACCTTAGAACACTGAGACATTCCCTAAAACATCAATGGTGTGTGAGAAAGGTGCAGGCTAAGGCTTCCTCAAAGCTTTGGCACTGCAGCTGTGATGGGCTCTACCTGATGACAGAATTCCAGTTTGGATTCAGTACACATGGTCCCTAGGGAATTGATCCAATTTGTCAACACCATGTAGAGACAAATGAGAAGCCAATGAGGATACACCTTGGCCTCTCCTTCCTTTGGTGTCTTAGGATCCTCTCTGAGTTTGATATTTATCCCGCTGAGGTATGGTGGGAGAATTGTGAGCTTCAGCCAAAAACACCACAAAAGAAAATCAGTTTGCATGTTCTCAGAGACTAACCCAGAATGTAAATGACAGACAGGCTATCCACACCGCAGTGTGTGGGGAAACAGGGCTTACTGCAAGCTCCAAACCACACTCCATGCTTTGGGTGGGACAGGCAAATGTTTCTGTCAGAATTCTAAGACAGAAACCTATCAATATGAGTGAAATAATAGGAAAAATTTACAATACTAAATGCTATAAGTAACCCAAACATGTACTAAGTTTGAAAGGAGACAAAGACACTGAGAACAGGAGAGATTCCTATAATCCTTTAATCCTACTGCCCTAAAGGATGGGGAGAGACAAGGTAATAACTGTCAGAAAGCAGGTAACTCTTCTACTCCCATGTCTCTTTCCAAGTGGAGCCCTCCTCCTCTGCCTTCTCTTCCGTTATGAGTGAGACTAATAACAGTGATTTTCAAAAGTTTGTCTTTGCTCTTCATCCTTTGGTGTCCCTAAGAGAGCCTTACAGTAACTACATTGAGTATTCTGAACTCTAATGGATGCCTGATGTTTGTGGCTGAGAGTCAGATTTTCAGACCTGTTATGGATATCTTGCGCTATGTTGTAACACAAGAAAGAGGCTACAGTATTTCTGAAACAGGAAATTGTGGTCCTGAGAGTATCCTCATATACAGATGTTTGGTGGTTGTGATAACACAATTGAGTACATAGTTATCATGTGGCCCCACCTTCCTGCAGGCATCAGCAGGTAAGAGGTTCTCTGTGGACCATGTTCCTTTTCAGAATGAAGAACATTTTTGAGATGCTTGAGATGGCTCAGCCTGTAAAGGCGATAAGTATCTGGCACACAGGACTTCCCCCAGTCCCCACCCTTGTTCACACACACACACACACACACACACACACACACACTCACACACACAAGCACATGCACACACTAGCTTTTGTGATGAGTGTACATGGGCATGCCACACACTCATGTGCACTACATAAATAAGCAAATACATGCCATTTTTAAGACCCCAGTGGTGACAGGGAAGTGGCAGTTCTTCATAACCACTCTACTTGATGTCTTTACTTGATACTGTTGGTGGTGGTATCCCCTGCTGCCCTTCTAGTGGAGACTGGTAAGTTGAGGTGGGAGAGGCTGAAAGCTTTGGAGTTGTTTCCAAGCTCCAAAACACTGCTCTGACTGGAAGATTATTGCTCTCAATTACAATTTAACATCACAATTAACATTTTAAGAATTTTTTATTTTTATATTTAGAGAGAGAAACAGAAAAGATGTCTTTAGGGAAAATAACATGTGGTTATGGTCTTAAAATGATTTTTGATAGTGATTAGATAAGATGGCTGATGTCAAAGAGATAGTAGAATCCATTAAACCTAGTGTTTCATTTGTTTTTATTTATCAAAGATCTAATATGGATTTTGGAATCCTTTCTGTACTTAAATTTTATACATTTCTCTATGGATCAACGTATTACCCAATTGTGAGAAAAGTTGAAACCACTTTTCTGACTCTGTTGAGTATGTTTTAGAGCTGAGCATGATAGTCTTAGATTTTAACATTGTCTGACTCTAAACTTTTATCATCATACTTTAGGGCAAAGTGCTTTTTAACTAATGTTATGCGGCCATGTATTTGTGAGGAAGTAAAATACTTACAGTATCATAAATTTTCTTAGTGATTTATTTACATGTTTTCAAAATTTGTCTTTTGGGGAATGAAGAAGCCTTCATTTTAGTAAAGCCCATCACCAAGAAGAGCTCTATCATACCAATACTGTGCTCTCTGGGAAAAAAGAATATAAGCTTATCAATAAGTAATTTCAGATATCAAAGAGAGCTTCAGAGGCAGCAAAGCAGGCAACAGAGGCAAGTGGAACAGGGCTAGGAGGCATGTCTATTGGCCGAAGGAGGAAGAGTGTCTCATGCTCCTGAACCCACAAGTCTGTTTGATAAAAATCTACTGAAAATAATTTTAGGAGGAGGAATATAGGATGCTTATGTGCATCATTTCCCAATGTTCGATTGGATTGTGTAACAATGAGACCAGAAATGGACACTGGAAATAAGATGGGGTATCAGGTGAGAGACTCTCAAGGAAGTGACAGTGGATTTGAAATGAGCAAGGGGCAACCCAGTGGAGTTGCAGCAATCAGTCCCAGCCTAGGGAGGCAGAGACAGATCTCGGCAAGCAAGGCATGCTTACATAGCGAGACCCTGTGTACAATATAAAACTAATTAAGTTCCAAGAGCACAGTGAAAAGCTTGGCTAGCCAGGATAGCAGGGCCACCAACAACTGTCCCAGATTCCCAGTCCTTTCCGGCCATCTTCTTTCACCGAAGAGTGCAGAACCCCAAAGCCAGGTGTCTCAGAATCATTGACTGTAAGTTTGCCATGTAGCTCACTGGTGGACTCTTTCTGACGTCACAAGTTGAATCCAGAATCTTGGACATGGTAGAAAAGTACTCTTTGAGCTGCACCCTCAGCCACAAAAGAAGTACTCCAGGGATCCTTCTGTTATAGAAAGAAAGAAAGAAAGAAAGAAAGAAAGAAAGAAAGAAAGAAAGATAGAAAGAGAACAAACAAAACCATTTTCTAAATTTTGAATATAATTTTAATTTTAATTGATTTTAAATCTTAATTATTTATTGTGTGAGCATATGTGCTTGAGTGTGAGCATGTCTCTGTCAGAGGATAAAGTTTGGCGCATTGACCTGTGAGCTTCTGGCTGATTCTCCTGTCTCTGCCCCTTATTGCCTTTTGGGACTAATGAGGTTAGCATTGTATACCATTGCATCTGGCTTCTTGTGTGGGTTCTGGTGGGAAAAAAGTTAGGTCATGGGCTTTCATGCAAGCTCTTTTTATTCATTAAGCAATCTTGCAAGGCCTGCTCTAATTTAGCCAAGGCTCATCCACATACATCCTTTTCTGTCATTCATTCAAAACACTATCATTTAAACGGTCTCTGGTATAAGTAAAACTTTCTAAGCAGGGAAGATATCATTGTGAATAAAACAAACAGCTGCTGTTAATCAGCTTGCACTCTCACTGTGGAAATAAATAAAAAGAAACACTCTCCACGCCCAGACCATGTGTCAGTCAAATGTCACGCAACGAAGAGGAAGGACAGAGCAGGCGTCACTGTGCTGTCTTATACATGTAGGTGGAGAATCATCTTTGATTTAGCAGGATTTGAAGAAAAAAACAAGCTTTGAGGAATTTAAAGAACACGATGTGGACACCCAGGGAAGAGACTTTGTAAACTGAGACACTGGCAAGCCACGTGCACTTGAAGCAGCAGTTTGGGGGTACAGAGTAGAATTCAGAGCCCTTGTAGTGATCTTCTGAGTTTAATTTCAGAAAACATTCTCAGAGGAAGTGCATGTGTGTTTAAAAGCCCCCGATGAAAGCAAGCAGCACGGAAGGGAAAGATTATGACATGGGTTTTGGATGCATGGAGTTGAGGTTGCCCATGGGGACATCAGGCATTATTACTCACTGGATATAGGGGACCAGAAGTTTTGGCAAGGTTTACAGATGTTGGAATCCTTAAAATACAGATGAAAGTTGAAACCAGATGATGGGCAGGATCGCTTTGGGAAAACGTGAAGAAAAGAGAATGAAGACAGAACAATTTGTTATTTTAAATTCGTCTCTTCCTGAACCACCAAGGACAGCAAATCTGAGCAGACCACACTGCAGTATTGTAATCCATGTATTTCCAGAGACTAATAGAGTAGGCCCTTGGGAAAAAGTGCCATGGCTTTACTCTCATGATGTCTTCTACAGGAAATACTCTTGCTTTCTAAATACTCAAAGTTGTCTGGCCTTGAAGTCTACCTTTCACTTTTTTTCAACAGATGGGAAGAAATAGCCACACCTATCTGTTGTCTAAGGTGTGAATTATTATGCTGTGCAGGCTATGAATGGTACATTAACTATAATGATAACAACATGAAGTCAAATGTAGAAATTGTTCTTACAATGAACATATTTAACAAATAACCCCTTCTCAGTGGCTATGCCAGAGAAGACTGTGGCGACTCTTTTGGATTTAGACAGTCTTCAGCTAGAGCTTTGAGAAGAGGCAGCTTCCTCCATCATCTGGAGGGAAGAGTCAGCTCACTAGGACCAGCTCACTCCACTTGATTATGAAGTCTACACACTCTCTTTTGTAGACAAGGCGTGTTCAGATCTTTACGCCAGAGAAAATGCAGACAGTGTGGTATGTACAATTTAACTATAAGGAAGAAATGATAATAAAGCTGAGGAATAATCAGAATAGGCCACAATTTCAGCTTCTGGGCATATCTGGAGTTTTGTGTCCTTTCACACAAAATGTAGTACAGTCTCAGCGTCTCCACTGTGGTGAGGAATGCAGATTGCTGCAGCACCATGACGTGAACATCATTCTCTCCAGAGGGAGAGAGGCCATGGACGTCAACCATAGGGTCTCCTGCTCTATCCATCCATCCATCAGGACCACTTGCCTAGTCTGAACATGGAGCACTGGAAAGCCTGTGCACTGCTGAAAGAAGTGTAAAGTGGGAAAATCACTTGGAACTACTGTTTGATGGGTTTGATTTAAAAGTGAAATAGACATGCCCTTTATGCCCTACCAATTTTACCCTTGGGATTTACCCAAGAGCAAGGTATTCATGTGTTCATACAAAATACTTCTGCAAGACTATACACACCAGCTTTGTTGCTAAACTAGCAATCCCTGAACAACTTGCTCTGCCAACAGAATAAATGGTTGTGCTTATTGGTACAACAAATGGGTGAGTTTCTAAGAATGAACAAAAGGATCCAAGTATAAAAGAATTTACAATGATCTGTCTTCCATATTGAGATTAGGAGGAGATGAAGCTTAAACAGGGTGTTAGAAATAAAGTAGTTGTCCTCCTATGGACAACTACTCAACTGGTAAGGCACAGAGAATTCTGTATTTACAGGCATATTCCGTATCTTGATTATTTTAGGAACTAATCAAATTCATAGAACTGATTCTTTATATTTTAGTGCATGTTGATTATACTTCATAAAAGCTAAAGTTTAAAAATACTAGTTGCATTTCTCCATTGCTGTGACAAACAAAGCAACCTAAGCAAAGGACAGATGTTTTGTTTTTGTTGTTGTTGTTGTTGTTGTTGTTGTTTTGTTTTTTGGGTTTTTTTTTTGTTTGGGAGACTGGGCTCATGGTTCAAGGGGGGAACAGTTCACTTTAGTGTGGAGCACCCAGCTGCAGGAGCATGAATCAGTTGGTTATGTTGCCTCTGCAATCTGTCAGGAAGAACAAAAGAGACAGAAATGGGTTAAGCTGTATAACTTCAAGGTATGCCCCAGTGACCCACTTTCTCCCATGAGGCTCCAGTGCCTAAAGGTTCTAGAAACCTCATTCTCAACTGTGCCACTATCTGGGAGCAAGTATTCAATCCAGGTACTAGTGGGACATGTGTTAGATTTAAATCAGACAAAGATTTAATGAATTTCTGAAATAGTTAAGAGGTTACCAAGCAGACATGGAGGTGAGCACTCAGCTCTTGGAAGGCTGAGGCAAGTGGACAGAGAGATTAAGACAAGCCTAGGCTACAAACAACAATTATTCAATAGTTTCTCTTCTGAAAAGAGGTGTATGTTGGGGACACTAGGAGGAAAGGAGAGAGGTCAACTACAGTTGGGTTGTAGTTGACAAACTAATTAATTAATTAAAATGCATGATTTAAAAGACAAAAATAAGAAGATAATGTGTACTTATACCTACAAAAATTTCATGCTCAGAATCTCACTTGTGTTGAGTCGCATTTGGACTTCAATCTCAGGATTGTAAAGCATAATTATTTGCTCATTTATTTCTTTTTCTAATCCCTTAAAAATTCAGTTCATTGCCCTGAACATATAAAGCAGAGAGCTGCTGAGAAGGGGGAAAGCTTTATTAGAAAAAAAAACGAAGGAAAACTTAGACGTTTTCTGCATCACCCTTGAAAATATCCAAACAGATTTTCTCTTTCAATTTGTGAAAGAAGACAGTCTCTTTGCAGCTGAATCTTATTAAGGTACCAAAGCATTGTGTAGCAGATGAGAAAGCTGTGATTCAAAGGGTTCCTGACACTCTCACTGACAGTGCTCTCTCTGGGGCTCAGCCTGGAAAAGGAAAGGTGACAGAGACCCGCCTCTGCATTGCAACCCCATCACCTGGCCTTGCTTCTCCAGCCTCCAGCTCCACCCACAACAGCTCAGATGTACCTCAGAACAAGGTGAAGGATGTGCCTCTGTGGGAGAGGTCTGGTCCATCACAATTCTCCACCTCAAACTGGAGATAAAATTGGGAACTGAGATGCCTTTTTAGCTCCAGTGGGAATTGAGCAGAAGGAAAATCCCTTTCTCTTTATACCATTAGCTGGCTACTTTAGCATACTCCCATTGATTATATTCACCACAGTAGGTGTTTCTGGAATTAAGTTATAGATCTCACAAGTCATGCATAGGAAGTAGTAAGAGGACAAGCTACTACTGCCACTTAGCTAGAGCACTGTAGCTCCTAACTGAGCTCTGAAACTTGTCCTTTTACTTACAGGTAAGTCCAGCTCTTGAGTATTATCATAGAAGCTTCTCTTTGCATCAGATATAGACCACTAAGAAAACCACAACTGGTCAAAATGCAGACATCAACTTATCATGGGGCGCCTGCTCCCAAGAAAACATTTACAGCCAACTCATACATCTAAGGCTCATGGGCACCACAGGGGAGTGTATAGGAAGACTATTAAGAATTAGAGAACCAAGAAAGTCCAATGCCAGATTTTATCAGTGTTTTGAGAAGTTTGGTTGCTTACCTTAAATTTGATAGAGTCTGATGCTTTTCTATTCTTGTTGGGTGAACGTGTGACTCATCAAATCTTTTTATGCATTATTCTAATAATGCCCTGGATTTCACTGAATTCAACTATGCATAGACAAACTGTCAGGGATAAATATGATTCTATTTACCCAGTTTTAAGAAATTTCTAGAGACAAAAACCAAACAGAAAGCAAAACAAAACAACTCTAGATGCAATAGCTCTCTTGGAACTATGAACCCAATCCATGATGATAGTGTTAAAAACAACACCTCTGAACTTCTCAGTAGCTGATCTGAGGGAGGGAGACAACCTATAAGAAAGAAGGTGGGACAGTTGGTTTATGAAGAGCCACTGATTAAAGACAATTTCTCTTCTCTTCTCTTCTCTTCTCTTCTCTTCTCTTCTCTTCTCTTCTCTTCTCTTCTCTTCTCTTCTCTTCTCTTCTCTTCTCTCCTCTCCTCTCCTCTCCTCTCCACTCCCCTCCCCTCCCCTCCCCTCCCCTCCCCTCCCCTCCCCTCCTCTTCTCTTCTCTTCTCTTCTCTTCTCTTCTTTTCTTTCTATTCCATTATATTCCTTAATATGCTCTACTGTAAAAAGCTTTCTTCTTTGGACCCAAGTTGCAGGAAGCGTTCTATGGCCCTGGGTAGCACTATGTCTATGGAAACCTGGTAGCTTTAGCTGCTTTCCTTGTGATCTACTGACCATATGCCTTCACTCAATGCCATGCCTGTTGGATGGAGTGAGGATTACCCCCTCTAATATTAAAAAACTTATGGTCCCTCTAAATAATGTCCCTATGCTGGTTCTGTTGTGTATCTTCTTAAGGAATAATGTCACCAAAGAGACCCATACAGCTTTTGATGGAGCCTGTGGTGCAACAAAAGATTAACATGAACCTACCTCCAAGAAATAAGCAGTCATAAGAAGCTTCAAGGATTGATTGGTTCAGTGATACAGAGTTGGATTCCAACCTGTAAATGTCTGTTAATATAATTGGGGCTGATGTGGTATAAAGAAAGAGAGCTGTGTTTCCAGTTAGGCGTGTTAAAACTCAGTACAGGTCCTACACCGATATGTTTGATGATTCTCCTGAAGCCCCTTCCTATTCTCAAGCAACTATTTCTTTAGATGCACCCCAAATCTTCTGTTTCTTTGGATCACTAAGGTTGACAACAATGCTACTTCATGTACATTTACTGTTATTTTTATTTAGATTCTATTTATCCAGTCTTAAAGGAAATACAGATCTTCTTTACATTACACCAGCCCCAATCAGATAAAGGGAGAGAGAAGATGAAGAAGGAGGGTTGGATAATTAAAAGGAAGGAAATAAAGAAAAGAAGAATAGGTGAAGCAAAGAGCCAGAGTAAGAATGAGGAAGTAGGAGTTTCTCAAATTAATCAGTTTCTAGACTTCAAAAGAAATGTCATTGTTACATGATTCATTACACACAATAGCCAGGCTATTGACTTATTTTCAGACATTGTATTAGTGAAGTTATGATAAGAACTACATTCTTCCAAAGTTCATATGTTGAAGCTGAACCTCACACATTTAGACTGGAAACATATTTGAAGCCTGTAAGTGAGATCAAGCAGAGGGGTCTATTTCATATGACAGTTTAGTAAAGACAGGATCTTCAAAAAGATGGTAAAATTAGAGGCAAGAGAGTTGACCCTATTACAAAAAGACAGGTGTCCTTATAGGAATGGTAAAGGGTGCCAGGGTTTCTTTCAGAAAAACAAGAAACTATTGGTGGAAACAGGAAGAAGACAGCAATAATTTCTTTCTTTGGAAACTGCTGCTCTTCTGCACAATAATATCTAATGGTCATATGCTACAAGAGCAAATTTTAGTCACTGGAATAAAAAAAATAAGTCAAAGCAACAATAAGAAAAACCTTCACTTGCCATTAATCTTCATCCACCGAGAGACAGCCAGTTTCACATGTCTACTCTTAAGCTGTTTCAAGGCTTAACTGTTTCAGGGACATAAGAAGTAATTTCAGATGACTCCTCAAAGACAAAATAACATCACCAGAGTAACCGTTGTAGTTACGGTAATCCTCATAATTATACTTATTTAAAAGAAAGAGTATGTTTAGTTACTCTTATTAACTAGAACATACACTAATGAGGAAGGAAGGAGAGGAGGGGAGGCCTTTCGAGGGGCAAGACCTTACCATTCCTGATGTCGTGGAAGCCGAGCTTACAGAATCCACAGGTTAGTGATGTTCCTTGTAACTGGTGTTCTAGGTTGTTTCCTTTTTGGTGGAAACTTGTTGATTTTACTCTTTTCTACAGACAACTTGGGGAGGGAAAGCATTTCTACATTTTCCAGGTTAAAGTCCCTCATTAAGGGAAACCATTGTAGGGGGTCAAGGCAGGATCCTGAGGAAGAAACTAAAGTGGAGAATTATAGTATGGTGCTATTTACTAGCTCACTGCTTCTTCTGGCTTGCTCAACTATCTCTCTTATACAACCTGGATATAGGTGCCCAGGGATCTCCACTATAGAGGGCTGGACCCCACATAAATCATCAACAAGAAAATGCCGCACAGACATACCCTACAGCCTAGTCTGATGAAAGCAATTTCTTAAATTTCCCTTTCTGACATAGTTCTAGATTTGTGTCAACCAGCAGAATTAGTCAACATAAAATCTTCTCCAGAGTCCTAGTTTCCATCACTGAAAATGTGGGTCAAAGGCATATTGAGCTTTCCTTAGCTGAGTTACTTTAGCTCCCTAACTGAATGTGTATAAGAAAAACAAACAAACAAACAAAACAAATAAAAACAACAAGCAAAAGAAAAACAAAACAAAGAAAAAACCATAAAAACAACAAAACTCAACAAAACCAAACCACCACCACCACCAACAGAGACTTTTTAATGTTGTTATTTTGGCTTTGGTTTTGGTGCTGCTGTAGTTTGGAGAGGCCACAAGAAGGCATAGGGTCTCTTGGCACTGGAAGCGCAGACAGGTCTGGGCTGCCATGTGGTCCTAGGACCTATCTATAAGAGCAGAAAGTGCTTTAAACTTCTAAGTAATCTCTCCAGCTCAATATTATTTTATGTCACAGAAACAGTCACTGCACTATGACCATAACCACTGGTTTGCTAGACTGTACTTACGAATGCTATAGATGAAGCATCCAAGAATTCTAAGAAGTTGATGGTCTAAGTTCTAACCCTGGGAGAGTGTGACTGTGGGAAGCTGTTAGAAGTGAGACCCAGTCTATGCTTGAAACGGAGGAACTAAGCAATGGCACAAGGGTAGGAAACGGGACAGTGTGTGAACAATGAAAAATGCAATTTAGCTTAAGCAGAACTACACACTAGAGTCAGGAAAGAATGATTCAGAGTAACTCAGTGCTCTTCTTCCTCTAGTTTCCAGATCACTTGGGAATATGTCTGTTCCAGCTGGGCACAGTAGAGTTCCAAAAGCTTCCTGACTACTCTGCAATGAGTGTGTTCTACAGAATGCAAATCAAATGAGGGGCTGGAGAAATGGCTCAGTGGTTAAGAGCACTCGTTGACTTACAGAGGACCCAGGTTCAAGTCCCAGCACCCACATGGTGGCTCACAGCTATCTCTAACTCCATTCCCAGGAAATCTGATGTCTACTATGGCTCCACGGGCATAGAACACTGAGGGTGAATTGATACCCCATTCAGGCAAAGAGTGATGAATACTCATGGCACATAGATACCCACCCACTCAGGCAAACAGTGATATACACAGAATAAAGATAAATACAAGTATCAAATTTTAAAAAAAGGAAAGAAACTTATAAGAGGTTCTAGGAGAGCTGGATTTCTTTTACAGAAATTACAGAAAGCAGCTACTATCATTTAAATTAGTAATATTATCATGTAGCAGCTGAATTTAAAATGCTAGAATATAGACTATTAACCTTAACTGTATAACTATGGACCAACACCCAGGTACTTCTGCCAAGTTTCACTCATGAATCTCAAGGCATTTTTCAAATATAAATTAATTAAGATTCAAAATGAGGTTGCATGCATTAATTCTTCATTGTATAGACTAGACTTTGCAGCTTCATTGATTTTTATGTGCTAATAAGCTGTGCCTCACTTTTGACATTTGTCTGATTTCCTGTGCAAGCTAGCAAAGAGGGGAAGGATCAGACTAGCAGTGCTTGGGAGAGCGAACTTTGATTCTAGTTTGGACTTCGATGCTGGGGTATGTCTTCAAGGGCAGCCTCTGTGACAATGAGCACGGGAGAGCTGGAACCTGAACTCCATCGTATCCTCCCTTGCTCTTTTCCTCCTTTCCTGCATGCCAGGATTTTAACATTTTTGCCTTGACCTAGGTTTATATGGAAACAGTGACGCTAATGTCTGGATCAGACATGGACAGTTTGTGTGGTGTAAGTGCTGAGAAAATGTGACCCCTATGCCTGAAACGGGGCAAATGCTGACCAATCAGATGTTTCCACACGAGTGGTAACTTTGAGTAAATGCACTAAGATTTGTAATGGAAATGTCTGTCTGGAGAATAATTGGAAAACATGATGTGGAAAGGGGTGGTCAGAATGCATATTACATGTGGGGGTGGAATTCGAAGTCACTTTCTTGGGACATCTTACTACTTTCCAACCGTAGATCAGAATTTGGAATTTGTTCTGACAATTGTGGTCTGAAAATATTTGCTACAAAATACTTGCTGCTTCAAAAGAGGAAGCTGAGGCCCAAACTGGCATGTCTTGGCTGGGTGAGTGGAGACTTTGCATCTGCATCCTGTTAGGAGGGCCCTGACCCTGCAGGTCCGGGAGCAGGTTGGGGTGGTATTGCTTACATATGTGTCTGGGCTGAAGCCCTTGGCTTCTGAGGCGTCCTTCTTCTAGGGTCAGACCCAGGCCAGTGCAGATTTAGCTTCCTGACCTTGATGTACTCCATGTGGCTCTCATTCTCCACCCCCTTACCCTGCCTGGGCATGATCTATAACGTCTCTGCTCCCACTTTCCGGTCAGCCAGGCTGTCCAATCCTGCCACAGAGAATGCTGCTCAGTTTCAAGCTCACATGCGTCCCTTGGGGACAGTCTCCCAGGCTGCTTGTTCCATGGACACGGTGACGACAAAATGTCTGAGATTCACTTGTTTGCTTGGGCAATAGCAAAGGTCACTGTCATTCCACCAAATTCTCCTCAACTAGAAGCTGGAAAGGTGGCTCAGTGGTTAAGAGCACTGAATGTTCTCCCAAATGGACCTGGGTACTAATCCCAGCACCCACGTTCCCAGTTCACAACTGTCTGTACCTTCAACTCTGTTATTCTCACATAGACATACACAAAGGCAAAAGACCAATACACATAAAAAGAAATATATTTTTATAAAGCATACAAGTAGAAAATAAATTGATAAGAAGGGATCCTTTGGCGTGGGGGCAGAGAACGTTTTTTCCTTGAAGAAAAACCTTCAATTCTTTTCTAAAAATGAGGAAGTCCTTTGTTGTCACTGGTATCTAGCCAGCGCTGTCCTTAGATGAAGGTACTGAGCGACTGGGCTCTTTGTATACTCACCCATCTGCTTTTGCTCACAGCAGTAGCCACAGGGAGGACTCTCCTCACTCCTGTCTTGCTGTGCAAAATAACAATTCTTCCAGTTCCAGCCTTTGCCCTCAACTCTTATTGAAGTATGGCTGTCCACCCACCCAGCCCTTGCCTGGCTTCAGCCTCTACACCCAAGCAGCCATTTATTGCAGACAATATTTCCACATTATTTCATTATGAAATTGAAACTTTTCAGGTGCCACACAGATTCTTGTCCTTTCTATAGCGGGCACCAAATGTTATACTCAAAAGTCTCTTCAGTTAAATGCCACAGCCTGGAATACATGGTCTGAATGACTATTTTTTCCTTGATTGAAAATGCTAAGGCAAGAGGAGTCAGTCGTTTTAAGCACTTATTTAGTAAAGACACTAATGTATATAAAGTCACATTTTTCATATTTTATTGTATTTGGGTTTTAAAAAACAAGTTAATTAATTACAGAGAAGTTGGGTAAAGCCTAATGGAATCCCAGCACCTCTGGAACACCAAAAAGCAATTGGTTTCTGAACTATTTTATGCAGAAACTGAATGGGTCCTGCCTCTGACTCTTACTCTTTGGTTGTATAAAGTAACTTTCTGTGCTGCTTACGAGGGCACAGCTCACTGTTTGAGAATTTGTGTTACCTCTTTCTTCACCACACCCTGACACTGACAAGCCATTAATCAAATTCAATTCCAAATTTTGCAGAAAGGGAGTGTGATGAACACAGTTTGAATTTAATGGCCATTCCAGACACAGTTGACTATCAGTAGGGAATCATGGTACATAACAATAACCCCTGGGGCCATTTCTGAGAGCAGGAGCCAGTGTAAAGGGAAAGGTGACTAGAGTTCAGTCAGGCTCTCCCTGATCTTCTCCACTGCAAGTTTTATATTTGGTCTTTCCCACAATTTTCAAAGTTGGTCAATATATCCAATCAGATGCCTTATGTAGAGAACTGGATTTAGCTTTTCTTCCCTCTGTTTTGTCAGAACTTAATGTCTCCTAGCTACCTCTGTTTTCACCATTTTTTGTGAGTCTGCATGTCATGAGGACCCGAGTCCTTGTCTGTGGTTGCTTAGCTATGACAGTCTTCTAATTATCTAATCCTGGTTTCCAATCCTATTTTCTTTCCAATGTCCAATGTTAGAATGCAGGCTACTCACATTATCCTATTCATTTCTCACTCCTTCAGGGTTAATTAATATTTGGTAATCATCTATGACAAGTCTTCTCCTTTTGGGGAAGATAAAAATGGAAAGAACGTTGAAACATAAATGCTTCCCACATTCTTGAGATCTCAAATGAGACAGAATAATCAAAGTGAAAAGAACCCGCAGGCTGCTATGACTCTGGTGGAATTGTAAAGTCTTTAAACTCCGAGGAGGAGCATCACAACAATGACATGGAAATGGGGATCGCAGCAGAAGAAAGAGTAAAAGCCAATAGATTTGTCATGGGAACACAGATATTGTCAGTGTGCGTTCTGTGCAGTGGGTGAGGGGCAGAGTTGTGGAGAATGTGAAGATTGATCTTGGGAAGTAAAAATATGGGATGGGGAGCGAGGTGTCACATGCTCCTGGGACTCCTGGAAGAGTCCTGATCAGCCTTACCTGACATTAGATCTAAGGCTCCAGGAACATCAGAGATGCAGCGAAGGGAATGGAGGCCAGAGCAAGGGCTGCTTTCCTCTTCCCTGGTGTTCGCAGAAGTCCTAACGGGCTATATTGCTCTTCTACCCACTCCTTCCAAGTAAGCTCACCAGGCAGAGCTCTCATTGGAGCACAGTGAAAGAGTGGTGAGATACAATTGGCCTAGGATTTAAGGGCCTGGGGTTGGCTTAAACATTGGGCCATAAACTCAGATCTGCACCCTGATGCTGAACTCTGGAGTTTGGTTCCCAAGGTTCATCGAGTGACTCCATCACCTCTCCCCATCTCCCCATCCTCTATGGTCTTGTTCCCATACAGCATGGAGGAGAGTGAGAAAGGAAAGACTGTGAAGGGCTTGGCGGTCATATTTTTGAGGATAACTTTGGGAAGAAAACATCATACATGACATTTTCTATAGCTCCTATGAAAATGAAGTACTGAATGGGAAGGAAGGACCAGAGAGAACAGTTCTGTATAACTGCCATAGTCCAGGGAGACAAGGATGGCTGCTAACTACACTGGACGCACAAAGCGTAGGACTTGAATAAATGTCAGGGAGGCAGGGGGAAAGGAAAAGGAAGGAGGCGTCTAAATCAGATACTGGTGTCTGCTTGAGTTCATAGTTGCTATTATAATATAATGCTAGAAGCTGGAAACTTATAAACAACATAAAGCAATCTCTCACCTTCCTGGGGCTAAGTAAGTCATTAAAATTCCAAGAGCTTTGGTATTTGGTAAGGGCCCATTCCATGATATGTCAAAAGTTATTTTCCCGTGCCCTCATGTGAAAGAAAGAGTAAGGCAGCTCCTTTTCTTCCTGAAAGTGCTTTCCAAAACCTTCATCTCCTAACGCCATGACCATAGAGTTAGAAGCATGCCTGTAATCCTAGCACTTGGGAGGCAGACACAGGCGGATTTCTGAGTTCGGGGGCCAGCCTGGTCTACAGAGTGAGCTCCAGGACAGCCAGGACTACACAGAGAAACCCTGTCTCGAAAAAAAAAAAAAAAAGAAGTAGAATGTGAGCTGATGGCGGAATGGCAACATTCACCACACACAGTGCCTTTCCTGAGACAGGAAAGACAAGGGGAGGGTGGAACAAGGTATGAGAGATGGGTGGGAGAAACAAATGCCAACCAGCAAGTTAAAGGCTGCAGTCATCATAGAAGACAGAACTAGAGAGTAATAATAACCAACAACACAGCATTTTAATCTGTATTAGTAGGTGACGCTATGAATAATAAAATTAGAAGGACAGAAAGGGAAGAGAGATGCTCTGAACTGAGGTCTAAGCACTCTAACACTAGCATCAAAGTATGGAGATTGGATGGGTCTGCCCACGTGCCTGTCAACCAGAAAATTCCAGGCGCTAATGACCTTGAACAATTCACATTCATTGCTGCAGCCTCCTAGTTCTCACAATTCAGGATCATCTTTGGCCTTCCCCTATAGAATGCAGAAAATTGGCATTTGCACAAAAATGTGTGTTTTCAGAACAAGGATAATATAAAGCTGATATCCCCAGCAGCAAGCCTCCCAACTGCCCCCCAGGACAGTCTGAATGAAAAACTGATTATGTACTTAATGTCCACTGAGCACCCTGGGGAGAAAAAGAGCATACTGTAATTGCAAAGTATTATTTTTACCATTATTAATACATGAATCATTCATTAGAGAGGAAAAAGGAACTAGGAATAGGAAAGTCAGAAGATAATAGGCTGCGTTTATAATGTTGCACAGAAGGAACTGCCTACACAAATCCCCTCCCACTAGGATGTGCATCCAGTTGTACATATGCTGAATATGTTCTCATTGCACACAGCCCTTAGCAGCTGCCCTAGAGGGCTGAGCACTTAGAGTCAGCTGTGCATCCTCTCTGTCCTCCTTGACCTTAGACTGCCCTGAAGGGACTCCTGGCGCATGGTTCCTGGAGGGAATATGCTTCCTTCATAGGATATTTTTGAGAGATCATCCTCAGAGAGGGAGATATTTTCAAATGGAGTAAGTCAAATCTAAGAGAATGAAAGAATTATGGATGTTTGGACAGACTCTAAGGTTAGCAGACAAAAGCACCTAAATCTTGGATTATCTGTTAGAATTACTTTTCACTTAAAACCTGAACAAGGCAAAGAAACAAAAACACAACATGAAGATACTGGAGTAAATGTTTAAAAACATGAAACAAAAAAACTCCACCTTCATTTGTAGACCATTGTTGAATGAAATATTTAAAATAAACAGACCTCAATTTTAAAACATTCCATCTCTGTATATTTTATAAAGTGGAAAAATTCTACTTCTCTTAAACAAAACCTCGGAGATTTGTATAGCCAGCACCAAAGTAGGTGCTTAAAGGAAAACAAAACAGAACAAAAGTCTTTTAATTCCTCAAGTTTGATATTTATCAAAGAGGTTACACCAATGCTAGACAAGCAACAAGGGATAGGCGAAGCCTAGGGGTTCTTATGAATGAGAACCAAGAGAGCGCAGTGATGTCATAGGCCACGCCATGACTGTCCCCTCTTTACAAGAAGGTCTGGGCAGAGTGGGGATGCCGAAATGGCCCAGGTAAATAATTTCTTATACCTCTGAAGCTGAGTGTAAATTAATCAGGACACTTACAGTGAGGACACAGAGTCCCTCAAGTCCCAAAGATTACATGCACTGCTGCCTATCCAACCTGTTCTTCCACCTGTCTATCTGGGTGCAATGTGGGTCCACAGAAGCTGTATAAGCAACTGCCTGCCCTGCGGTAAACCTGCTCCCAACTTCGCCTGTCCAACTCTCAGAGATGTTTACAAAGTAAACTGGAAGTAAATACTTCTGAGGGGTCTTTTGTTTTGTCAGTGGGGGTGGTTGCCCATATTTAGTAGAATTTTCTGATCTACCAGTTCTTGTGCTAAAGATCTTCAAGATTTCCTAACTAAGCACTCATCTAGGACCTGGTAGGCTTGCTTCAGTGGATATGGATTTATTTTCATATTTCTTCAGTCGTTCTGATGGGATTTGAAGGGAGAGAGGAGGAAAGCCACTTGCTCGGTCAGCCATCTTGATTTAGAGTTGCTCACCTTTTCTCGGGGCAGGCACAGAGGGACAGAACTCCTGCCCTAGATCCTTTAAAAAGTAATTGTGAGAGACATTTAGCATGTTCAAAAGACTGGCAACCTGACCTATATTCTTTCAGTATATTGATTTGCAAAACCCAAGTCTTTCTTTACTTTCATATTTTCTTGTGCATCAATTCTCTAACAAAGGAGAAATAGCAAAGAGAAAAGGAGCCACCCACTGTGTCCACATTGACTCTCAATTTTCCAAGCATTATAAACTCCAGAGTATTCCTTAGGAAATTAGGTTTTAACCTATAATGTAGATCCAAACTTGGGCTTTCCTCTAACTAGGGATTCTTTACATTGTTACATTATTAAAGTGAGATACAAAACAATGTACTTTTATAAAATCATTCCATAAAATTTCTTGTGGACAGAAAGCCCTAGAAAAAAGGCATTATTTCCTTGAGACTCAGTAACTGGAGTTGGTGGTAGTGTGTGCAAGTCAATGCATGTATGTGCTTAGTGTGTGCAAACCAGTGCATGTGTGTGCTTAGTGTGTGCAAACCAGTGTGTGTGTGCTTAGGTTCCAGAGAGAGCTTCTGCAGGAAGTGTTGCTGATCAGGTGTTTTCTCACTGAAATCCAATGCACAGTTACCTGGTGAGACGAAGGGAGGTTGGGATACTTGCAGGAATGTGTGAAGGCTAAAGGAATAAAGAGGAACAGAGCAGAGAGACAGAAGGAATAACGCGTAACAGACTCTGGTTCTCATGTGCTAACCGTCATGCACTGCGTTATGTGTGCCTTCCTTTTGAAGCATATTTCTTTGACCCTCTTTCTTAGTTCCAGTGCCCTTTTGTTGCTAAGCACCTGTTCACAAATCCTATGCTAATGCTTCCTCTGAGAATCCCTCCCCAGTGACTTCTCCATGTTCCTGACTTTTCCTTCTCTGTCCTCATTAACCTACTTGAATAATTTTTTATTTTTTTCAAAAAAATACATCTAATTTCTCCCCCACACCAATTGAATTTCTTCTGCTTATTCTTCATGCTAATTTTTCCCTTTTCCAATATAACTTGTCATTTCAACTCAAAATCAAATATTTTCTTGACATAGTAAAAACTAGGATGTTATTGTATTATCATATATGGTACAGTGCTCTAAAATTTTACCATATGCTCACATGTATATGAGTCCATCAGCATATTGAGTTCTCAAAATAATATCTTTTAAAAATTTACAATATGCTATTACATCCCATTGAGATCGAGGGACATATTACAAACCTGTGTCGATGCTACAAAAACAGAAAGAGAACGAGAGGAAAGAGTCATTCTCCTAGCAACACAGCCTTCTCTTGAGTGTCAGAGCTGGGGTAGAAGTGATACTAATGTTGGGTTCACATAAAACTCATTGTAGGCAGACACTCAGCAGTATATAGTGAGAAGTGGATTTGACCTAGTCCACGTCTGGACTTAAATCTGACTGGCCGTGTGACTGAGTGAATCTCCTGTCCTCTCTGACCTTCTCTTGTCTCTGTCAAGTTCCTACAGTGCCTGTCATGAAGGAAGTGGGCTGTAAAGACAACGGTATCTGCTACAAGCAGAGCTCTGTGAAAATATGAGACCTGCTAGAACTGGTGTATTTCATAGCTTCCCAATGCAGCTTTGTCCAAGCAGGAGCGGCTGCTCAGTACAGATGCATGTCAGTGGTGTTCCACAGGCACCCTGCAATTCCCGTGGCCTTGAAAACAGTTTGTCGTTTGAATTTACAGGTGGAGAAAGGGAAGATTTGGTTATATTCAAGAATCGGTTGTTCAAAGTCTGCAACTAGACCACGGGCAAAATTCTAGTTAGTTTCTGCTAAGACAGCTTTTAGTTTTCAACCCAAGTAGCATTGTATGGTTATGTGTTGCTTAAAACCCTTTGCTCAAGGACCTCAGAGTAGAAGGGCCGGGTGGTGTCCACAGAAGGCTCTTCCTCAACACCAGTGCTTAGGAAAGGGTTAGCCAAATGTGATAGTTCTCCTGCCAAGTAATTTTTCACAGAGAGGAGCTGCACTTATAGACAATAAGGCAAGACAGATTTTTATTTTCTGCTGGGGGACTGGATTTCTCCTGGAATAAGAGTTGCTCCGAAGTCTAGGGGGGAAGTGAGAAGCTTCTTATGACTTGGGTTCTTGGGAAAATGATGTCAGGCTTAGTTAATGAGTTAAACAATACAAAAATGACCGCCCATTTTCAAGGGAAGGAGAGAAGTGGGCTGTTTCTCAAAGGAACAGTGGCATGTACAGACAGAGAGGGGAGGAAGTGATAGAAGTCACCTTAGACACAGCTAGCACAGTGAGCTCGCTTCCATCTTCTGTCTGTTGGCTGATCTGTGTCCAGGTCCAGTCTGTCCTGTCTGTCACTCACCCAAAACCAAACTAGTCATTTCCCCTTGACTATCTGGGATGTGCTTCACACATGTGCATGTACACAAGCACTCGCACCACACACACACACACACACACACACACACACACACCCCAAACACACCAGAGCTTCATTGCTTGCTAGGAAGATTCATGTCTCAGCCTGAATTTTGTTTACAGATTGAACTCACTTCTACTGAAGACAATAGATTTTAGCCACAAACATCTCCATGAAAAAATTCTGTTCCTTATTGATACTTCCCTTCCTTCCAATTTTAACAACCACAGCAAAATGTAAACATTTTATCTAAGGAAAACAGTAAAAATCTTTAGACAGTGAGTGCACTGTAAGAAAGCAGCAGGTCAGTGTTTGAAGTATGTGTGGATATCAGCTCATGTATGCATCATATATTTATATACATAATGTACATTAATATATGTCTACAATGTATATATGTGAATACTTACACACACACACACACACACACACACACACCTGACTGAACAAATGTACCAGCATGGGCAAAACAACAGAAGTATTACTAATATACCAGAAAAAAATAACTCAGATTCTGAAACTTGGGGTTTCCTTCATATGCTACACTAAGATCATGAAAGTTATTGTCTATTTGCTTTAGTCTATTTTGTACCTCTAAAATTTTATAATAAAATAGGTAGGATGCACTTTTATTCTTACTACTGAAGTCAGGTGGCTTCTGTGTCGTGTGATGGAAGAGAGAGGGTGACAACTAGGAATCTGCTAAATATATTCCGCCAGAGACGCACATAAGGGAAGTCCAGGCAACGACTGCTGTAAAAGCCGTGAGGACTCCCTATATCTCCTTAATATAGTATTAAAACCATTTTAATTGTGTGCACACACCCACAGACCTCCAAGGGTTAATGGCACACAATGTAATGAATTCAATAATGACGAGTTAAAAAAGGTCTAATTAGCAAGTAACCACTTTATTATGAAAGAAAATGGTAATGAATTTAATAGCTCAAAATCATTAACAATATTTAGTTTGCTGGTACTTGTTCTCTATTATTCTCATTAATATGAACATTTAATATGTTTTAAAATGGATTTGTAATACTTTCTGTGCCATGAGGTTACACTGACAGAAAGAGTGTAATTATTCTGCTAATTGTTATCACTGTATGTTTGTGCTCTGAATAGAAGTATATTTAGGTGTTAATACAAAAAAAAAGTAATTAAGAAAGGAAAGATTTAAAACCTAATTAAACAAAAACTAAAAAAAAAAATTTTTTTTCAGGCCACCATAAGAAAAGAATTTCTGAAGTAATTGCTTTGGAAAGTTCTCTCTCTCTCTCTCTCTCTCTCTCTCTCTCTCCCTCTCTCTTTCTCTCTCTCGTAATTCACTTTTTACTATTGTAGGTTTCTAGGTTTCTTAAAGGAGAAAATAAAGTTATCTTTTATGAAAAGTGGGGTAAAACATGATTTCAACTCTGTAAGGTAAAGCTGACTCTTTACAATGTTCTGAACTGTTATGAACTACAAGTGTGTGTGTGTGTGTGTGTGTGTGTGTGTGTGTGTGAGAGAGAGAGAGAGAGAGAGAGAGAGAGAGAGAGAGAGAGAGAGAAATCCCTCTGACAGTAGAAAGCCAGCATGCTATACATGGGGGATAAATGGTCTTCTCCTTCCCTAAATTTGTCTCTGCTCTCTCCTCAGTGTCCTGACACACACCTGCTTCACTTCCCCTGAGTGAAGCCATTTTCTTCAGAAGCACTGTATGGTTGCCTTCTTTTATCATATTTTAGTCACTAGAGCCACTATTGGGGGGAAAGTTGACCCACAAATCCTTGCAGGCATAAGTCTTGCAAAGTAGAGAAGGCGAGGATGGGCGTGGCAGCTTTTGTCAATGTCAGAGAAGTAGAGAATTGGTTAACTAAACAAAAAGTAACTTTCCCCACAAGGACTCTGCAGTCTCTCCTCAAATCACCAGGCCAAGATAGCAGTGATGGTGGCAGCACAGTCTAGAGCTGGTTCTCTTCCTCTCATCCTCTCCCCTTACATTATAACCTATTTTGTTCAACACAACTTTGCAAGTTCTATCAAGAGAATAGCGTGAAGCATCGTATTATTCTGTAGATACATGAAATCCTGATTTTTCATGTTATTTGTCCTCTTGGCCGGTGTTCACTGTGAACTACTGGGTTGTCCTCAGAAAACTACTCCATATTGGGAGAAGTCCTCAGTTTGACTTTTCAAAAGTGAGGCCTTGTCCCAGTGGTGCCAGCCTCATGATGGACATATTAGCAGCTGGCTTAATTTCCATGTAGACTGGTAGTTGTGTAGTGTCTTAACTCCTTTCAAGTCTGTTAGCCTTATATTTTATAATTATTCTGTGGGCTACATGGAGCCATTACTAGGAATATGACACCCCCAAATTGCTGGTATTTTCCTGGGTATTTGCTTCAAAATCTTAGAAACTCTGATAGTAGGTCCATGGTTTATTCATCTGAACCTATAAAGAAAAGCCATAGCAAGAATAACCTCACACCAATCATGTCATTTCATGACAGACAGGTAGAATGTAGAGAAACACTCTTAATCAACAGCTAAACTACAGATACAGGATTAATACGCATAGACTGCTTGGAGGAGTGTCTGTCAACTGAACGGTCTTACTCCCATTTACGTGTTGTCAGGAATGTTTGGTGCTTTTACCCATCTTAATCCCTTTTGGATGATCAAGGTCTGATGCATCGATCTGGGGACTCAAGCATCCATCCAAGGAATCACAAAGAAAGCCTTTCCTCATTCCTGAAATTGATGACTGGAGTTTTCTAGAACTTTCTAAAATACCTCCTACCTGCAAGTGTATCTCAGTCCTTACCAGTGCAGCTCATCACAAGCTCTGCACGTTTTTATATTTTAAGATTATATTATGTTAGCACTTCAGTTCAGACTACTATTTTGGAAAAAATCTTTTATCTTATTGAGAATAGTTTTTTTTTGTCATACAAAATGTTGTAATTATGGTTCCCCCTCCCTCTGCTCCTCCCAGTTTCTCCCCACTTTCCCTACCATCCACTCTTACTCTGTCTCTTCTTTAAAAAAACTAACAGGAGATCCAGGCCATGGTGGGACACACCTTTAATCTCAGTACTTGAGAGATAGAGGCAGGTGGATCTCTAAGTCCAAGGGCATCCTAGACTAAAGAGTGAGATCCAGAACAGCCAGGGCTACATAGGGAAACCCTGTTTCAAGACATACACACCCCAAATTAAATTTAAAAAATGAACAACAAACATGCTTCTAAGTGATAATAATAAAATAAGATAAAACAAAAACAAAACAAATTGTCATAGGAAGAAACGAATAAACAAAGAAGTGAGCCCAAGCAACGTACAAGGAACAGAGAGAGACGCAGAGGCTCACTTGTTAGCATCCTCAGGAGTCCCCTCCCCAAAAATGCACAAAACTGGAGGCCACAGTAAATATACAAAGGACCTGTAAGGTGAAAAATAAAACCAAATATTAAAATTAAAAATTGAGTTACATTGAGAAGGGGCAGAGGAAGGAAGGGAAAGTGGAAGGGAGAAAGGAAGGAACGCTATGAGACAGTGAGCCTTCAAAGATGGCATTGAGTTCATTTTCTGTTGGCCATCTACTGCTGGGCATGCAGTCTACCTTTAAGAGTGGTTTGTTTCCCTAATTGAGGTTCCCTTGGGGAAAATTACATTTTCACTAGCAAGTGGTTATCAGTTGGAGATAGCTTCTTATTATTGACAAACCTTAAAGACTGATGATAATGACTTCCTTTCAGAATACTGACTCTATGTAATTGTACTATTTCTCCCTGCCTTTTGTTTTCATCACCCTGCCCAGAGAAGATGCACTGGCTACCTTCACTGCCCACCCCATTCCAACATCCACTGGGGTTACATTAATATTCCCCAACCAAACTGTACATAAAATGGACAAAAATTGAGAGTTCAAAAGACTCTGTGTACTCATCCTGGAAAGTGCATAGAGAAAGGTCAGGTTTGTGGAAATGGTAGTGGAGCTATAGGTTCTCCTGATCCTGAGCAGTGTTAGAGAGACACTACCACGAACACAGCAGCACCAATGGGACTTGGCTCATCAGCTCCCTTCTCAGTTGTCCAATGCATCCACTCTCATTCCTCAGTTTACCTATCAGGCTTGTCCAATACAAAGAGTTTGGTTAGTTAACAAGATAGATAATAATCTATACCTCAGCCATCAATTACTCTGAAGCCAGACTCTGATTTGGACTACTCCCATACAAAACCTATATATAACATGAAGGGGCAAACATTTCAATGATGCTAGAAGCCATTAACTAGAGATCCCCTTATTTTCTCTCAGATAAAATATATCCAGCATATGTAGCTGCCTTCAGGAATACAGATTGTATAAGTCACAGAATCATGAATGTGCATAGCCAGCCTGCATGAGCACTGGTAGATTGCATACCACCACCGACAAATGGAATCCTGTAAACATAGGTGGTCTTGTTCTGTGGACTCTGGGTTTTGAAAAGAGCATGATAATTAGACATATTTCTGCCAATGTACTCTTCACTTTGACTTTTTGCAGTAACAGCTATTGTGTGTGTATAATGGGTTCATCCTTCTCCATATAGACATAGGCATGATAGCTTTTCCTCTGACCTTATTTCTGTATTTACATCTTGAGCAGAATTCATGACAGTAAGAGTTGTTTATATTTTAAATGGCTGAATACTTATATCAGCCTTATATAATCACCATGATTTTTAAAATTCCTAGCATTAGGGTTATCTTTTTGTCCTCATCCAGAGTTCAGCATTCTTGTATATTTGTGTGAATTTTTTCTGTTTCTTTTTTTTTAATTTTTATTTTCTATATTCTATGTTTACATTCCAAAGGCTTTCCCCTTTCCCAGTTCCCCCCCACCATATGTCCCATAATTCCTCTCCCCCCCAACTATTCCCCAATCATTCCCCCTCCCCCCACGGTTTCTCTACAAAACTGGATCCAATCTTTACAGGCCCAGGGTCCTCTTCTTTCTTCTTCTTAGGAATCATTTGACTTGCTAATTGTGCCTTGAGTATTTAGGGCTTCTGGGCTCATTAATATCCACTTATCAGTGATTGCATTTCAGGTGTATTCTTTTGTGATTGGGTTAACTCACTCAGGATGATATTTTCCAGATCCAGCCATTTGCCTACAAATTGCATGAATTCATTATTTTTAATTGCTGAGTAGTATTCCATTGTATAAATATACTACATTTTCTGTATCCATTCCTCCTTTGAGGGATATTTGGGCTCCTTCCAATTTCTGGCTATTATAAACAAGGCTGCTATAAACATAGTGGAGCATGTGTCTTTATTGTATGTAGGGGAATCCTCTGGGTATATGCCCAGGAGTGGTATGCCAGGGTCCTCTGGAAGGGACATGCCCAACTTTCTGAGGAACCGCCAAACTGATTTCCAGAGCGGTTTTACAATTTTGCAATCCCACCAAAAGTGGAGGAGTGTTCCTCTTTCTCCACATTCTTGCCAGCACTTGTTGTCTCTTGAGTTTTTAATCTTAGCCATTCTAACTGGTGTGAGGTGGAATCTCAGGGTTGTTTTGATTTGCATTTCTCTGATGACTAATGATGTTGAACATCTCTTAAGGTGTTTCTCGGCCATCCGAATTTCTTCTGGTGAAAATTCTTTGTTTAGCTCTGTATCCCATTTTTTGATAGGGTTATTTGGTTCTTTGGGGTCTAACTTCTTGAGCTCTTTGTATATATTGGATATTAGCCCTCTGTCGGATGTGGGGTTGGTGATCTTTTCCCACTTTGTTGGTTGTCATTTTGTCCTTCTGACAGTGTCCTTTGCCTTGCAGAAACTTTGTAATTTTATGAGGTCCCATTTGTCAATTCTTGATCTTAGTGCGTAAGCTATTGGTGTTCTGTTCAGGAACTTTCCCCCTGTGCCCATGTCCTCCAGGGCTTCCCAAGTTTCTTTTCTAATAGTTTCAGTGTGTCTGGTTTTATGTGGAGGTCCTTGATCCACTTGGAGTTGATCTTAGTGCAAAGAGATAAGAGCGTGTCAATTCGCATTCTTCTGCATGTTGACTTCCAGTTGAACCAGCACCATTTGTTGAAAAGGCTATCTTTATTCCACTGGATGGTTATGGCTCCTTGAACTTGGTAGCCTTCATCCCCAAGCTGGATGGGAAAGTACTGTGGTTCCAGGCATGGAAACATGTATGCAGTCCTGTTCTGTCTTCCCTTCATCATTTCGTTCATTTGTTTACTTTTCATTTCTAGTTCTATGCTGGGTTTGATGAAGTCTCATTATTTCTTCTGCCTACATTTTGTATTTTGTATTTGCTATTACAACTATTTTAATAATTATCAATCCATTTTAATCAGAATATTTCATATAATGGTGGTGAATGTTAACTTGTTTGACTCTAATTTTCTTAAACTATAGGAAAGTAAGTTTGGAATAATTCAGAATTTAACTGCTATCACCAATCTTCCACATTATTTCTCATCACTTAATTACCCGGCATTCTTAAATGCTGTCAGCTGGTTCATTATTATCGTTAGTATATTTGAAGTCAGAAACTCCACAGGATGCATGATCTTACATTAGCTAAAATTAGGATGTATCTACTAATTTTCTTACTCAGAATTATTTATCCTACATATTATTTATTTATTATTGTAATATATGACATGTATTAGAAAGAACAAGTCCTCCTACATGACTTTTAACAACCACAGCAGCAACTAGCAGAGAACATGTATCATTCCATAGTTTTCCTACAGCTTCTCTGTTCTGAGTCAAGCAGGCCGCAAATTTAATGCCCTTTCTGTTCTGTGTCTTCATTGTCCTCAATGACACCTGCACTTACTCATCTGCTGTCTTCCAAATAATTTAACAATATCATCTATATTTCTAACGTGAGAGTTTGAATCTTCACTACTTCCTTCTCTCGGCGCCCGTTTTAATTATGGAGTTCCTTTAATGGTCAGTGTTGTTGTGGTATGATGAAATACCTATTGTTTCTAGTTTTGATGTCTCTTGGGAATTTAATGCAATTTTTTTCCATGTGAATTTGAAATACTAAACCGGAAATTACTTTAAATCACTTAGTACTCTCAGTGTTTCTTTGCAAGTTTCCATAACATCCCATCTGCACATTACAGGTATCTTTTATACATCCCTAATTAAGGCCCTAGGACTTCAAGCATAATCATGGGGTGTCCATGATTTTGGTCGATAACTTGACTGAATTAAGAAACACCCAATAACATTGTATCTAGTTATGTTATCCTAACATTTTTGAGAGAGTACATCTGTAGAGTTGCTGTCCGTGTGTAAACAATAAGAACCATTTTCTCTATACATACTCCTTCCATCCTGTGAAAAGCTAGTTACACACATGTGACAAACTGATACAGTCCAACAGTTTCCAGATACTATTCTCTACTAGTTTAATTCTTACCAACCTGTCTTGTATATCTACTGACCTTTTGTATAAATCTTTCCAACCTGTCTTGATAACTTCTGACCTCTAATCTTTCAATTATATTTGTGTCCTCTTCTTTCTCTAGACATTACTTTATCAAATTTATTATCAAATCATTACTTACTTTATCAAATAAATTTTGGATGTCTAATATGTAGCAATTTTAAATCTTGAAGTTGCATTTGGTTAATTTATGCTTTCTACTCTCCTGATAAGATTTCTCACACATGCATACCATCATCCAACTTTACCAGCGCTTCCTTTCTCGTACTCAACATCATTATTTCAAAGTCCATCACCAACTACTCCAGTCTTCCGGGTCTTGGTATACAGTCTGTTTCACCTCTTCGCTATACACTTCTTCATTCATCTCATAAGTATTGATTATACTCTAAATATTTTGTGTAAAAGAAAATGGTATCTGAAAATTACCATTTCCCCCGAGAAAAACATGCCTGTCTTCCTATGAACTGACTAGAAGAAGCCAAAATATTTCATCTATAGTTAACCTGGATATGGCCTTGTTCCATCCTTCGTTATATCTAATTTCTTCTTGTTTTCCTGTAGATTGAGACTGGGTAAAGGAGATTTATCTGTGTTTCACAGCTAAACTTGCAGCTCTACAGTGCATGACAAATTTTCTTTTTATTTTGGGTGCCATCTTTTCAGGTTCTAGGGATTTTTCTCTCCTTTTAATTGTGTCCATTCCATCAGATTTTGCCTCTACGGGTCAGTTTGTGACCTGCTTGCTTTCTGTCAACCTTCAGAAAAGGTAACCCGACAGAATCTGTGAAGACCTCAGGGATAGGCATCCCAAGGAGTCTGTGAAGACCCCAGGTGCCCTCCTGAGTTTCCCTGCTTCCCTGTGTCTCTGTTTCAGCACTACCCACAATGCACTCAATCAGAGCATGCCTTGCTATGGATCTCTTCCATAGGTGGATGCTTTCTATTAGTAAAATGGTTCATACATGCAACTGGGCATGTATCTTTTCAATCTTGCACTGCCAAAGAATGGATATGTAACCCTCTTTCCACAATGAGAAAGTCTGTAAGAACATGTCTATGTTGGTTCAGTTAGGTAATAATATGACTGTGGCACAAGGTGCTCAGATATTCTGTGGATCTGGGAATGTCTGTGGGAATTTTTCTGGATGAGATTCACAGTTTTATTAGTAGACTAAGCAAAGAAGATGGCCTTTTAAACATCTAGATGGGTTCCCATTTAACCTGTTGGACAGATTAACATAACCAAGATTAATTTAAAAGAGAATTCAATCTCTGTCAGTGACACTATGATTTTGGTTTTCTCATGTCCTCAAATGTGGGTTTACTATTAAGAGCCTTTAGACTCAGCCAGGAACTACACAGTTGAGATTTCTGGGTCTTCAACAAATACTAAGTTCACTATAGGCTTCTTTATTTCCATAATTACATGAGAGAATTCTTATCATGACTATATCTCATTATGTGTGTATATGCATATATGTGCCCACATGACTGTATGTCCTATTGGTCTGGTTTCTCTGGAGAACCTGAACTGACACAAAGTTTATATTAATAGGTAGATATAGACTTCCTCTTCAGCCAACTTCTAAATCCTTTAACTCAATGTTTGTCTCACACTTAGAAAAGATCTCTGTGCTTACCCTAAGCTATTTACTGATTACTGATTACTATTTACTGATATTGACTTCCTAGTCTCCCGATTTGGGCAATTTATCAATCTGCAAGTCCCCCATGCAAGAATTTGGCAGCAAGCATTGGGCTGTCCTTGGTGAATCGCTTTTGTGACTGGATCTACCGCTGAACTTCTGGTTACTCTGGCAACCTGGCTCCCATCTTCCTGCACAGCACCCTGCAGTCTTTTGCCTGGAATTAATTATCTTCAAGTGTTCCAAAGGGAAAGCTTGTATGCAGTGTCTGAGATCCCTCAGAGCTCTCCTTCTATTTGGAGCCTTGGTTTATCAAGACCTGGGCTCTGTATTCATGCTTTCTGAAATATTTAAATTGGTTTCCCTCACCATCTGCAGTTATTCTCAGCTGCAGCATCTGACACCAGTCCCTTTGTAATAGACCACAAATGAACTCGCCAGCACCCCTGACCTTTTCTCTCTAGGCACACTGCGATGGTTTCATCTTGATGTTCCCTTTATCAGAGCATCTCCCCAGCCTTGCTTGTGTTGAAGTCCAATGCTTTCTTATTATTTTGGTTTAGTTACTTGAGTTTAGGAACTAAATAAACCAGTGGTAGTTTCCTGGGTAGAGTTCTTATGAAAGGCAGATGTCATGTTTTATTAGGGGCAAGGTAGCCTTCGGAGTGCCTAAAATGACAGTATTTTACTAGCAAAGAACATTTTAGGTATAGAATTATAAGCTAGGGACCTATTTTCTCATTTTTAATGGACTTTTCTTCTTTTTCCTCATTCTTATATGTCCCAATTTTTAAAAGGGAGCTGTGCTTTTTCTGTAACTGATGTTGTTAACATTAACAACTGACAAGGCTCAGGGACTTCCTCAGATCACAGTTTCAAACCTTTCACCCTGTGCTTCATCGGTTCCACTGCTCAGGCAAGGCAGTGTTCTGCTCATCAAGCTACTCACCTCACTCAGAGAGGAACTGAGTGATGAGGAGACTGGGAAAGAGCGTGCCCTCCTCTCCTCTCTCTGCCACTGCCTACTTTTCCAACCAGAGTCAAGTAGTTTGTACTGTGCCACCATGTTATACCACCAAATGATGAATCCATCCATGAATTGATACAGGCAGACGTACAGTCTAGTCATGTCCCTACTCCTGAGTACTGCATCCGGAAGAAGCCTTCAATACCTGGCACTTCATCTGCAAACCTCAGCAGCAAGTAGCACCCTAACTCACGAGGTTTGTTGTTGTTGTTTTGTTTTTTATTTTGTTTGATGCCACTTACTATTCTTTCTGGATGCATTTCTAATTTTAATTTTATCTTTCTTGATTTATAATGTCACAGACATGGAGCTTATGTGATGACATTCCAAATGCTAAATATGTTGGATACCCATAGAGACCTGAAAACTGGAGGTTCCTCCTCTTCAGTGCAGGGGTAATTCCTTGTTAGTGTCTGGACCACTTCCCCGCTAATATTTCTCCCTGGGACTCTGAGCCTTATACTTACTCATGTGTCCATTACATTAAAACCTTACTGCATGTACTGTCTTCTTAAATGTTTACTTTTTCTGTTCTGATTCATTATATATTTTTAATTAAACAAATATACAATTACTTTCCTCCAGGTCTTTCCTTCCAAGATGGCTGTCAGGTGGTAGCTTATTTTTTTTTTTTTTGATTTTTTTTTATTGTATATATTCTGTATTTACAATTCATTTCCCTTTTTCTGGTTCCCCACCCCCAAAGGTCCCACATGTCCTTTTCCCTTCCCCTGCTCCCGCATCCACCCCCTCCCACTTTACTGTTCTTGTACTCTCCCACAATGATGTTTTGGTCCATTCTAGCACCAGTGTCCACTCCTTTCTTCTTGTGAGACATCACTTGATTTGTGTCTTTGGTGTTCCAAGCTTCTAGGCTAATATCCACTTATCAGTGACTGTATACCATGGGTATTCTTTTGAGACTGGGTCACCTCACTTAGTATGACATTCTCCAGCTCCATCCATTTCTCTAAGAATTTCATGAATTCATTGTTTCTAATGGCTGTATAGTACTCCATTGTGTATATATACCACATTTTTTGTATCCATTCCTCTGTTGAGGGACATCTGGGTTCTTTCCAGCTTCTGGCTATTATATATAAGGCTGCTATGAACATAGTGGAGCATGTATCCTTATTGCATGCTGGTGAATCTTCTGGGTATATTCCCAGGAGTGGTATGGCTGGGTCCTCCGGAAGTATCATGCCCAGTTTTCTGAGGAACCGCCATACTGATTTCCAGAGTGGTTGTACCAGCTTGCATTCCCACCAGCAGTGGAGGAGTGTTCCTCTTTCTCCACATCCTCGCCAACACCTGATGTCTTCTGAGTTTTTAATCTTAGCCATTCTGACTTGTGTGAGGTGAAATCTCAGGGTTGTTTTAATTTGCATTTCCCTAATGACTAGTGATGTTGAACATTTTTTAAGGTGTTTCTCAGCCATCCGAATTTCTTCAGGTGAAAAGACTCTGTTTAGCTCTGTACCCCATTTTTGGATAGGGTTATTTGGTTTTCTGGGGTCTAACCTCTTGAGTTCTTTGTATACATTGGAGATTAGCCCTCTGTCAGATGTGGGGTTGGTGAAGATTTTTTCCCAATTTGTGGGTTGCTGATTTATCCTTTTGACAGTGTCTTTTGCCTTACAGAAACTTTGTAGTTTTATGAGGTCCCATTTGTCTATTCTTGCTCTTAGAGCATAAGCAATTGGTGTTCTGTTCAGGAATTTTTCCCCTGAGCCAATGTCCTCAAGGGTCTTCCCCAGTTTCTTTTCTATTAGTTTTAGTGTGTCTGGTTTTATGTGGAGGTCTTTGATCCACTTGGAGTTGAGCTTAGTGCAAGGAGATAAGAGTGGATCAATTCTCATTCTTCTGCATGTTGACCTCCAGTTGAGCCAGCACCATCTGTTGAAAAGGCTATCTTTTTTCCACTGGATGTTTTCAGCTCCTTTGTCGAAGATCAATTGGCCATAGATGTGTGGGTTCAATTCTGGGTCTTCAATCCTATTCCATTGATCTGCTTCCCTGTCACTGAACCAATACCATGCAGTTTTTAATACCACTGCTCTGTAATATTGCTTGAGGTCCGGGATATTGATTCCCCCAGAAGTTCTTTTGCTGTTGATGATAGTTTTAGCTCTCCTGGGTTTTTTGTTATTCCAGATGAATTTGAGAATTGCTCTTTCTAGCTCTATAAAGAACTGAGTTGGGATTTTGATGGGAATTGCATTGAATCTGTATATTGCTTTGGGCAAGATTGCCATTTTGACTATATTAGTCCTGCCAACCCACAAGCCCGGAAGATTTTCCCATTTTCTGATGTCTTCTTCAATTTCCCTCTTCAGAGACCTGAAGTTTTTGTCATATAAATCTTTCACATGTTTGGTTAGCGTCACTCCAAGATACTTTATATCATTTGTGGCTATTGTGAAGGGTGTCATTTCCCTAATTTCTTTCTCGGCCTGCTTATCCTTCGCGTATAGGAAGGCTACTGATTTACTTGAGTTGATTTTATAGCCAGCCACTTTGCTGAAGTTGTTTATCAGTTGCAGGAGTTCTCTGGTGGAGGTTTTTGGGTCACTTAAGTAAACTATCATATCATCTGTAAATAGTGATAGTTTGACTTCTTCCTTTCCGATTTGTATCCCTTTGACTTCCCTCTGTTGTCGAATTGCTCTAGCTAGTACCTCAAGTACTATATTGAAGAGATATGGCGAGAGGGGACAGCCTTGTCTAGTTCCTGATTTTAGAGGGATTGCTTCGAGTTTTTCTCCGTTTACCTTGATGTTGGCTACTGGTCTGCTGTATATTGCTTTTACTATGTTTAGATATGGGCCTTGAATTGCTGTTCTTTCTAGGACCTTTAGCATGAAAGGATGCTGAATTTTGTCAAATGCTTTTTCAGTATCCAATGAGATGACCATGTGGTTTTTTTCTTTGAGTTTGTTTATGTAGTGGATTACGTTGATGGATTTCTGTATATTGAACCATCCCTGCATCCCTGGGATGAAGCCAACTTGATCATGGTGAATGATCGTTTTGATGTGTTCTTGGATTCGGTTGGCAAGTATTTTGTTTAGTATTTTTGCATCGATATTCATAAGAGAAATTGGCCTGTAGTTCTCTTTCTTAGTTGGATCTTTGTATGGTTTTGGTATCAGGGTAATTGTGGCTTCATAGAATGAGTTGGGTAGTGTTCCTTCTGTTTCTATTTTGTGGAATAATTTGAAGAGTATCGGTATCAGGACTTCTTTGAAGGTCTGATAGAATTCTGCACTAAAACCGTCTGGTCCTGTGCTCTTTTTGGTTGGAAGACTGTCTATGACCCCTTCTATTTCTTTGGGGGTTATGGGTCTGTTTAGACGATCTATTTGATCCTGGTTTAATTTTGGTATTTGGTAACTGTCGAGGAAATTGTCCATTTCCTCCAGATTCTCCAGTTGTGTTGAGTATAGGTTTTTGTAGTAGGATCTGATGATTTTTTGAATTTCCTCAGTTTCTGTTGTTATATCTCCCTTTTCATTTCTAATTTTGTTAATTTGAATACTGTCTCTGTGCCCTTTAGTAAGTCTGGCTAGGGGTTTATCTATCTTGTTGATCTTCTCAAAGAACCAGCTCCTGGTTTTGTTGATTCTTTGTATGGTTCCCTTTGTTTCAACTTGATTGATTTCAGCCCTGAGTTTGATGATTTCCTGTCTTCTACTCCTCCTGGGTGAAATTGCTTCTTTTTGTTCCAGAGCTTTCAAGTGCGCCATTAAGTTGCTAGTATATGCTCTCTCCTGTTTCTTTTTGGAGACACTCAGGGCTATGAGTTTTCCTCTAAGCACTGCTTTCATTGTGTCCCATAGATTTGGGTATGTTGTGCCTTCATTTTCATTAAGTTCTAAGAATTCTTTGATTTCTTTCTTTATTTCTTCCTGGACTAAGGTATCATTGAGTAGAACATTGTTCAGCCTCCAAGCGTATGGGGATTTTCTGTTGTTTTTGTTGCTATTGAAGAACACTCTTACTCCATGGTGATCTGATAAGAGGCATGGGATGAGTTCGATCTTTTTATATTTGTTGAGATCTGTCTTGTGTCCAATTATATGGTCGATTTTGGAGAAGGTACCATGAGGGGCTGAGAAAAAGGTATAGTCTTTTGCTTTAGGGTGAAATGTTCTATATATATCTGTTAAATCCAATTGCTCCAAAGTTTCGATGAGTTTCTCCGTGTCTCTGTTTAGTTTCTGTTTTCCTGGTCGGTCCACTGTAGATAGTGGAGTATTGAGGTCCCCCACAATCATTGTGTTAGGTGCAATGTGTGCTTTGAGCTTTAGTAAGGTTTCTTTTACAAATGAGGGTGCCCTTACATTTGGAGCGTAGATGTTTAGAATTGTGAGTTCCTCTTGGTGGATTCTTCCTTTGACTAGCAGGAAGTGACCTTCTGTGTCTCTTTTGATGACTTTGGGTTGAAAGTCAATTTTATCTGATATTAAAATGGCTACTCCAGCTTGCTTCCTGTGACCATTTGCTTGCAAAATTGTCTTCCATCCTTTTACTCTAAGGTAGTGTTTGTCTTTGACTCTGAGGTGTGTTTCCTGTAAGCAGCAAAATGTAGGGTCCTGTTTCCGTATCCAGTCTGTTAGTCTATGTCTTTTTATTGGGGAGTTGAGTCCATTGATGTTAAGAGATATTAAGGAATAGAGATTATTACTTCCTGACATTTTTGATGTTATTTTTGTTTTTGAGTAGTTATCTTCCTTTGAGTTTGATGGAAGAAGTTTACTGTCTTGCTTTTTCTTGGGTGCCATTTCCTTCCTTGTGTTGGAGTTTTCCTCCTATTATCCTTTGTAGAGCTGGGTTAGTGGAAAGATATTGTGTAAATTTGGTCCTGTCATGGAATATTTTGATTTCTCCATCTATGTTGATTGAGTGTTTTGCTGGGTATAGTATTCTTGGCTGACATTTGTTTTCTCTTAGGGTCTGCATGAGGTCTGCCCAGGATCTTCTAGCTTTCATGGTTTCTGGAGAGAAGTCTGGTGTGATTCTGATAGGTCTTCCTTTATATGTTACTTGGCCCTTTTCTCTTACTGCCTTTAATATTCTTTCTTCGTTTAGTACATTTGGGGTTTTGATTATTATGTGACGGGAGGTGTTTCTGTTCTGGTCCAGTCTGTTTGGAGTTCTGTAGGCTTCTTGTACATTCATGGGCATCTCTCTCTTTAAGTTAGGAAAGTTTTCTTCCATAATTTTGTTAAAGATATTTGCTGGCCCTTTAAGTTGTAGATCTTCACTCTCATCTATCCCTATAATCCTTAGGTTTGGTCTTCTCATTGTGTCCTGGATTTCCTGGATGTTTTGGGTTACAAGCCTTTTGGATTTTGCGTTTTCTTTGACTGTGGAGTCAATGGTTACTATGTTATCTTCAGCATCGGAGATTCTTATTTCTATCTCTTGTATTCTGTTGTTTATGTTTGCATCTACGACCCCTGTTTTCTTCCCAAGGTTTTCTATCTCTAAGGTTGCCTCCTTTTGTGATTTCTTAGTTGTTTCTACCTCTGTGTTCAGATCTTGGATGGTTTTGCTCAGTTCCATCATTTGTTTGTTTGTGTTTTCATGTAATTCTTTAATATATTTTTGTGCTCCCTCTTTCATGACTTCTGCCTGTTGTTTCAAGTTCTCCTGCATTTCTTTAACTGATTTTCTCACTTCCTCTTTATTGGTTTCTGTCTGATGGCCCATATTCTCCTGGAGTTCTTTAAGTGTTTTTTGTGTTTGGATTGTAAGAGCTTCTACTCTATTGATGTTCCCCTGCATTTCTTTAAGAGATTTGTTTATGTCTTTTTTGTGTTCCTCTAGGAGCATCATGACCTGTGCTTTTATATCTAACTCTTGTTTTTCTGGTGTGCTGGGGTATCCTGGACTTGCTGTGGTTGGCGAATTGGGTTCAGATGGTGCCATATTGCCTTGATTTCTGTTAATAACGTTCCTACGTTTGCCTTTTGCCATCTCTTTATCTCTGGTGTTAGTTGGTCTTATTGTAGATGGCGCCCTGCTGAAAGCACAGCACGCCTGTCCCCAGGAGACAGATCCCTTCTGGCAGCTTGTCTGTGCTGGACTATGCTCGCTCTGAGTCCAGGTCCCTGACTCCAGCTGCTAGAGTTCTGAGCTGTGCCCCGAGGTGGCCCGGTTGCCCCTCGCTGCTAGTCCGCTCAGAGAGCTGGTCCCTGCCGGTAGTCTGCACCCGCAGCTGAGCTTTCTGTGCCCGGATCTCCTGCAGAGCTAAGCTAAGCTATAACTCTGGCCACGCACCTGATTCCAGCCGCTCACTGCGTCCAGTGTGCCCGCTGTTTGCGCGTGGGGGTCTGGGGCAAGATGGCTGCCCCTGCTGAAAGCCCAGGTGGTGGCTTATTATCGTACTCAGTAGTTTCCCTTAGGTCTTCAAGGAAGCAAATATATGTATATATATATATATATATATATATATATATATATATATATATATAAATATACACACACACACGTGTGTGTGTGTGTGTTTTCATCCAATATCTGTATTGTCTGTTTTTCTTAAGCTGTTTTTTTGATTGTCTGCGTCTGTTTATTAATGCTTAACGCTTTCTTCAAGCATCTGTGACTCACCTCAAACTATCCTATACAAAGAGAAGATCCTAAAACGTTAACAGGAAAGGTATAGGTTTCACTCCAGATATAAATGTGGCCAACTGAGACTTCCATGAGGGACCGTGCACTCCTGTAGGCCTTTTTCCAAGGAATATTGGCTGTTTTCAAACAAGAATCAAATGAGTGAACAAAAAAAGCCTAGGGAGATTTCATACTTCTTAGCCTTTGTGCAGCTGAGTTCCATCCCAGGATCCACACAAAGGTAGAAGGAGAGAAATGACAACACTGATTGACCTCTGATGGCCAGGCAAGCACCGTTTATCCATGCACAGGTAGCAGGTAGAGACTTCGTCCACACCCCTGTCCTCACACACATCATCCACTAGCAAACGAGTGCATTTGTTCTGATGAACACATCTGCATTTGTGTGTCATTATCTACCTACATCCATGGCTTGCTGGGGGCTCCCTGTTGATTTCGCCCATTTTATGAGTTTGGGAAATTCTGTAACAATGTTTATCCACTGTGGCAGTACACGGAACACAGGACACTTTCACTTCACTGAAAAACCTGTGCTGTGCATGGAATTATCTTGGTAAATGGGTGCATTCCGAATTGTGATTCTGAAATGCATAGGTCACATAGCAGGAAAATCACACACTTTAAAAGAGAGTGAAACTGGTTCCTTTAGACTAGTTTACACATAACCTGTGGGACCTTTATCTAGAGAGCCAAAGGCACTGTTCAAAAAGCAGAGAGAGTGGGTGCTTTTGAAGGAATATGAGAGAAGAGAGGCGTCAGCAGTTACAGTTGCCCTAAGAATTATGCATCAGTGCTACTACCTCAGCTCTTCTGGAACGCCGGTGCCCACAGGGTCCAGGCGAGGCCCCTCCACCTACTGTTCAGGGCTCCACTCATAGTCTTTAAAGGGATACCAATCCAACCAAACCCTTCCTACCTTCTAGTTGCAAGCGTTCTTTTGTTGCTATGCATCCCAGACTATGGGCTCAGAGCTCAGAAGGCTGGCCTGCAAAGGTTATTTTATTTCTGAGCTTTAATTTACATTTTCTTTTCACTAAATTCTTGAAAAGGACAGTATTTAGATGGAGTCTTTATTGTTGCTTTTTGGGGAGGCTTATTTTTTTTTTTAGCAGAGCTGTTACATAACACAATTGAATTTGCATGCTTTGTAGGAAAGCAGGCCACCTTCCCTCAGAGGGTGAGGGTGCTGACAGGCCTTCCAACCCCTCAGTCCCATTGTTCTAAGCAGTCCACGCAGTGTTTTTGGCAGGCTCCGGCTTCTGTGCGGCCATGGTCTTATATTATTACAGTGTGGAGGGGAGGGCAGTGTGATTATCCATTCTTCCTCAGGCAGAGCCTGCCATCTGGAATGTTTATGAAACTGCCTGCAGACCAAGAGGCTAGCACTCTGGTGCTATGCAGGCATGGGGATGTCGGCTGTTCTACATCATCATGACTTTGTTCCTCTGATGCTGTAGTATGCAGAGAGGCCCCACCAATGGCTGTAGAGCCTTTCTCAGTGGAGGTGCTATGGGACAGATGGGGGGTGGGTGATATTTTTGGCCTCTGAGTAATTGACTGAGGGTCGCAGGAAAATGTTTCATGTAAAGCAAGAAGGCTTCAAAACTTTCAAATGTCTAATTTGGGGTGGTAGAAGGGCAGATGATCAGCGAGGGGCTTGAGGAGCAGCCTTTGAAGCTCAGATCTTCGCAATGAGGTCATGCCCCTCTAAACCTGTCTGTCGCTCTGTGTAAAAAGATCAGTAGAGCCTATCCAGAAATAAAATGCTACTATTCTAACTTTAAAATTTAGGCATTCCCTCCCACACTGAGCAGTCCTTATGTTTCTTTCCGTCTATTAGTGTCGCTGCGAAGAAAGAGGAACAGTCTTCCTCTGCTGCAAATTGTGGTTTGTAATTGTTGAACATGTTTTTTGCAGGAGGGTGAACTCTGTCTCCGTGCTTTCACTGTTTGTGCAATGAGTGTTTGTAGACCTGGGAAGAATAATTTATAATGAAGGTTTGGGCTACCCTTCACTTTAATTTGGCTTTTGTGAAGAGTCAACTTTTCAGTCAATTACAGAAATAGGATTAGTTACCAGTCACTTAAATAAACCTCTTTTAAAAATAAACCTATCAACATGATACAGGGACTAATCATTGATGGGAAAACTTATGCAGGAAAACCAGTATCATAACAAGAGGAAAGACGAGTGAGCAAGTGAGTCACATGCTTGGGTAAGTGACAAGCGATACTAGTTACCTGGTCTTCTGAGAAAATCTACTCTGTTGGTGGCATGGTTCTCATCAATGCTGCTGTTGGCGATTCTGTGGCAGAAATGAGGAGTTAGCTTTGTACAGATGAACCTCTCGGGGTATATAAGCTTGTCAGATGTCATAATTTGTGTATACTAATCTAGACATAGGCACTATATATACAGATAAATGAAGTCAGTCATAACCATACAGATGATGATATATAGCATATATGCCCCATACATATATATGCACATGAAAACCATACATATACACACAAACATTTTATTCTCTCTCTCTCTCTCTCTCTCTCTCTCTCTCTCTCTCTCTCTTTATGTCCCTATACATTTATCCATAAGCACACTAGGAAAATCTTACTCCACCAAAAGTGAGCCATATCAGTATCACAGAGGGAACCATATTATCAGGCCCAAATATGTCTGTATCCAGTGATGTTTATTATGATAAGATGCATTATAACCAGAAATTCCCAAATCACATAGCTTACTACAATAGCTATTATTATTATATTTGAGGCCCTGGGTTCCATCATGTATCTGTACAGAATGTAGAGAATACTCATGTATCAAAGTCGGCTACAGTTGACAATTGTGAAATATTAACTGTTTCTTTCTAATTATGGTGGGGGTTTTTTAGCCTTGGATTGTGGTAAGTGACACTATTAGGAGATATGGCCTTATTTGAGGAGGTGTAGCCTTGTTTGAGGAAGTGTGTCACTCTGGGGGTGGATTTTAAGGTCTCCTCCTATGCACAAGCTCTGCCCAGTATAGGAAAGAGTCTCCTCCTAGCTGTCTCCAGCTCAAGATGTAGGACTCTTGGCTCCTCTAGCATCATGTCTGCATACATGATGCCATGCAACCATGATGCCGTGTCACCATGATGACAGTGGACAAAACTTCTGAAACTGTAAGCCAACCCCAACTACATATTTGCCTTTTCAAGAGTTGCCTTGGTCATGGTATCTTTTTACAGCAATGGAAATTCGAAGACATATGTCTGAGGTCTTGACTAGGTCAGATGACTGACTTGATTCTCTTATCTTGCATTATGATCTGTTTTTCTCTATCTAGAATGGAGAGAGAAATAAATATTTCTTGAGGCTCCAACTCTAAATCGATGTGCTTTTAGTCCTGTCTCAACCCTCTGGCTAAATTAAGTCCCAAAGCCTGTCTATTCAAGAGGCTCACTTCGTAATGGAAAAGCTATAGAGTCAAGCTCTCTCTCTCTCTCTCTCTCTCTCTCTCTCTCTCTCTCTCTCTCTCTCTTTCTGTGTGTGTGTGTGTCTCCATCTCTCCATCTCCATCTCTGTGTGTGTGTCTTTCTCCCTGTATGAGAGAGAGAGAGAGAGGAGAGAGGAGAGAGAAAGGGAGAGGAGAGAGAGAGAGAGAGAGAGAGAGAGAGAGAGAGAGAGAGAGAGAGAGAGAGAGAGAGAGAAAGCAATACTGTCCTGAATCTTCACTCTTGGGGAGTTGGGACAAGAACACTCATTTCCTGACACCATCCCAACAGTCTTAGCTCTAGCATTTCAACAATTCAACACTATACAGATGTTTGTCATCAAGGCTCAATGAAACATACACAGGCCACAAATACTGAAATTCTCAAAACTAGAGTCAGTACACATAACCCCCCAGTCAGGATGCTCTTTAGCTAGGTAGAAGCTAAAGAGATGTTTTTTTATGTTGCAGCCAGAGAGTCCAGGAAATGTCACACATTTACATCTCCTCTCTTAATACTTCCCTAAACTAATTAAGCTCCTCCTGGATTCTCTAAGGAATACTATTTTAGTTTCATTTATAATTTTTCTCTGCCCCACTGAACTAAATTTCAGTGGATCTGATGTGATTCTGAAGAGTTAAGCCCTTCTATACTAAAATTCCATTATTTTTCAACACAAAATAAGAGTTCTTTATTAGCAGTCCTCTTGTGTGTGTTTTCTAGGCTTCCCTGACTGTGCCCATTCTCTCTCCCCTGTGCCATATGTACAACGACACTGATTAAAAATATTAAGTGAATAAAAATAAACATTTTAAAAGTGGGGTGTGAACTATCAAAGTGTTCCTTCATCCGTAGCTGTCCTTCTGAGTTGACAATAGTAGAGCAATTTTCCAGTTTACACACATCTTTGCACATCTTTGTTGCTTAGAGGTGAAGCTCAATGAACTTTATGTTTATTTTGACTAAAACAAAGTGTTTCACTTTGGGTGAGTTTGCCAGAGACATGCTCATCTATCTAGATGCCCAACTTCCTCTGATCTTCCTTTTTTATGCATGATACATAACAGTCTTATACTGAAGTCTTAATATTCATGTATAAGGCCAAATGGGTGAGAGTTCTGTAACTCGGAGAAGAATTGAGAAGAATGTTGACATGAGCAGCATCCATCCTAACTTTGTATGAGTAGAAAAGAATCTTGAGAGTACAGCCATTTTGGATAAAGAGGCAGAGATGGAAAGCAAAAAGAAGGTGGCAGTAGAACAAGAGAGAGGAAAGGGGAAAGATAGAAAGACAAAGAAGGAAATAGGGGTAAAGGTCTCTGCAGGCCAGTTATGTAGGGCATTGGGTCTGTGTGGAGAGCAGATCACAGAGAGCAGTTATGTGACCTATTCTATGCTCTATCACAAGCAAAGGTATAGTCCAGGCACAACAGTGGAGGCCAGGACAAAGGTCAACAACAGTTCTTGGTACAACATGATGCAAGTTTCTAACATGGCTCTGTTCCTAGATGAACTGGTTTTCTAGGAGCACAAAGGGCTAGAACTTCCTAAGAGCAAACATTCCCAAACTAGAAGTTGCATGAGCTCTGACTTCAGTCTATTGCAGCAACCCACTCTCCATTCCCAAACTGAAGCAACTCTATAAGGAGAGGACAGTGTGCTGCGTATATGTCATAAAGCATATTGGCCTGCTAGTTCGCATGGTCCTCCGATTCATGCCCACTTTAGTGGCATGGACTGAGTCCACAGCCAGCTCTGGCTTTGCACTCCTTTGCCTCATTTCTGAGTCAGTAGGGTGATTTGTGCCCTGGCCAGTACATCTGCTATCACATGGTGAAGAAGGCAAAGATTCTACTTGCAATACCACCTCTCGGGTGCTCTCTCAGCTGAGCTAATTATGTCAGAGATAGAAAATTAGAGCACATCAGTGGACACATGAAATTGATTCAGGGTTGTGTTTAAAGAAAGGAACTTATTTTTGTCTAATTTTTCTGAGGAAATCGGGTTGGATATGGGACAAGATTTGAGTATCAGTGAAAATGAAATCATAGTAACTCAAAGTGTAGATTCCAAACACTCTCTTGTATTACTTGAATTTCAATAAATTTGACTGATTCTGTTAGTCCTTATATTTCTCTGCTGTAGAAATGGAGGCTCAGAGAGGCCAGGAAGCTTTTTCTAAGATGCATGGCTAAGAGCTGAAGATATCTCTCTGTGACTGTATACTTTGAAGCAGTGTGTGTGTGTGTGTGTGTGTGTGTGTGTGTGTGTGTGTGTATTTTAAGAGGATCTCACCCTGACATCCTGATTACAGTGAGTATGCTGAGAAGCAGGGTTATAGGTATGCTCTGCTCACTGGTTCTGAACAATCCAGTTCCCTGGGAGGCCAGCGTCTTTTTCCCTCTGAAGAAACATTTCTACTGGGTTCTCACTCATTTGTCTGGTAATTCTTCTAGTCTTCTCTTCACCAAGGATGACTTGTGCAGCTGTGGTGGGGGCACTTTTAACCTAACAGACAAAATGTGTGATGACCTTTTGTAGCTTTTCTTCCAGATCATGATAATCCTTAGTCTCCAGACTATGTATTTTCATTCCTCTCATTTTAGACTTCTCTTTAATTTTCTTTGGGTAGTAAAACTTATTTGCCTACTTATTTCCCTGTGGTCTATAGGATGTACCCTGATCCACCATTGAAACATCTGTGTATGACTACATTCTGGTGGGCGTGTTTCCCCTAAGGCTACCTTAACTGATCAATGCATGAAACATATGTATATACTAAAAGGTTGAATTCAACACAGCAATACAAGCAACATTGGATTTAACAGAACGACCACATGACCTGCTATCAAGCAAAATGCTTCTGCTCTTCTGAGATGCAAAGTGTTAAAAATTAAAAAGAGCAACCAAGGCTACTCTTTGAGTAACCTTGGTGCTGAAGATGTAGACTTGAGTGAACTTGCATAAGAGATGGATATTGAGGAAAGTCAAAGTAAAAGATTTTATAAGATTCCAGAACAGTCATTCTGGAAGATCCAAAGAAGAAAGAAATTGGACCCCTTGAACAATGGTGCTAGGCACTAAAGTTTGTGGTCCTGAGCTAGGGAAATAGAAAAGAATAAGGGAAGAGAAAAATTATTTCCCTTAAAGATAGCTTTTATGTCTATATAATGCCCATTGACATAGTTTAAATCTTAAATATTCCCCCAAAGGTCTTTTGTTGGGAGCTGTGGGAACATTTAGAGGAAGAACCTAGAGGGAAAAAATTAGGTCCTTGGAAGCATGCCTTCCAAAGGGCCTCGAGTATTACAGGCAAGGCTTTAGAGGTACATGCCAAGAATGCCAGGACTCAGGAAGCTGAGGAAGAAGAATCATCATGACTTCACAGATAGCCTGACCTCCAAAGAGACCCTGCTACAAAATCAAACCAAAATAAAACAACAAAAAATATCCCCCAAACTATTCATTCTTATGGGCCACAGAGATGCAGCTTCAAGTCTCCCTTCTCTTTCTCTGTTTGTTTCTCAGCTACAATATGGGTGGCCTCCACTACCATGTGCTCCATGACAGAATACAAAAGACTGAGCAACACAGCCCAGGCAGAAAAGTCCAAAACTCTGAGTCAGATGATACTTTCTTCTTTATAAGTTGAGTATCTCAGGCATTTTGTTATGGCAGTGGAAATCTAACTAACACAGTACATCATTGTTTAACCAAAAATAGATTGCTTCCTATCTTTCAACATGAGAAAGACTGTGTAGAACCTAACAATGTGTTGTTCAACTTCTGCACAGAGAGGAAGCATTAATCGGTTAGAAATGTAAAGGCAAGGGAGATTACCTAAGAGTTCAACTATTAGTACCACCATTGTAGCAATAATTCCAGACACATACTGCTTTGTTATTTTAAAGGTCTAAAACTTTACAGTGAGATGTTAGTGAGTAGATGGTTGAACTCAAAACTTTGTAAGCCTGGTCTCCAAAACAGCAAAACTGGTTTGTTTGTTTTTTTAAAGAAATTTCTCAATATACAATATATAGAATGGGGTGCATTTTGAATAATAAAACAAAATTTGAAAGAAAAGATTGCAGATCTGGCTTTTACACCAAGTTAAGCATCCACTTTCTATACAACTCCCTATTTCTCTTGTCCCTCTTCTTAAAAATCTAGAAGTTTGTGTGCTGTGTTTGTATGTATGTTCACTGAAAATTAAGAGAAACTGGCTCTTTCCATGAACTACTTTTATTGATTAAAGACAGCATGTTTTCCCTGCTTGTCACAATAGGTGAGGAAGATTTGAAGGAGGATCCCATATTCTAATTCAAGGATGAGGGTCAGTATTCACATGAATTTGCTTGCAGTAAGAGGACACCCACTTGCCCCTTAGTTTAACCCATGCATATATTTCTTCTAGCTATAGGGTTTAATACTGATAGTGTTTCATATGCAAAGGTGACCAGGAAACATTAGAATTGTGCAGTAGTTCCTAACTTCTTTAGTAGTGATCAAGTTTCTTTTGCTTGAGATCTTGTTTGTAGAGATATGAACATTCACTCCTGAAGCACTTCTGACCAATTGCACTAAAAATGTTCCTTACAGGAGATAAAGCCACCTCTTTTCACCTACATGATTCACCTATATATACTCCTATATCACACACACACACACACACACACACACACACACACACACACACACATTTATAGTGGGGAGCCTTCTAATTCAAGGAGGTGGTTTCCAAGTTTAAGAAGTTGACTTCTTAACTGTTTACATGCTTTCCCAAAGTCCATAAATACATTTCCCTTTTAAAAATAAAGATTGTGTGCAAGGCAGTGGTGGCACAAACCTGTAATTCCAGCACTTGGGAGGCAGAGGCAGATGGACTTCTAAGTTTGAGGCCAGTCTGGTCTACAGAGTGAGTTCCAGAACAACCAGGGCTAAACAAAGAAACCCTGTTTCAAAAAGCAAAATAAAATAAATAAAATAAAATAAAATATTAAAAAATAAAGATTGTGAAGGCCAAAAGGGTGGCTTTAAACTGTATTTGATCTACTGGCAATGTCACAGGGTAGGATGGGAGGGTGGGTAGGATGGTGGCAATCCCAGGGTGGCAAGGAACAGGAATGAGTCTGGACTGGTCCATGTTGAGATTTTGTGCATTAATGCGGGGAACTGGCTCATTAATAAGCAATGTGGAAAATGTCATTAATAGCAATTCAGAACAGTGTCATCAGCATCTGCTTGTGTCTGGTGAATGCCTTGTGGAAGCTGGTAACACCGAGAAGATAGTCACCCAAAAGCAATGGGTGGTAAAACTGGTAATCACCAGCATGCATAGGATATCAGAGTCACTATTAACAACCCATTCTCATAATAAGTTACCCATTAACTCTTGTAATTCTGTAATAATATATGCATGAAGATAAATTACTCTGACCTAATTGCTTCCCTCCACCCCTTAGAACCTCTTCCACCTGGCTATTGTCCCACTGGAGACAGAGATTCCTGTACATGGGAACTTGTCAACACACTATAACCAAATCACAGTGTTAACAAGTAGTGTCACAAATACTGTAAAAATATCCAAGTCCGAAACCATATCCCATGCCTAAAATTTTGGATTATTTTAAAGCTTTTGGTGTGTTAATCCTAACTCCATGGGAAGCCCAAGACTCAAATCACAGTGAGAGAACAGCTTCTGCTTTGGAGCAGAACTGTGGGTTTTATGTTGTTTGTGAGACTGGAAGTATGCTACCTTAGCCTGGGTTAACCACACCATAACAGAGCGCTGCCCATTCTGCAGGTCAATGGCAAGTCTTCTCTAAGTGGTCACTTCCACTACCAATTTAATCATGCATATGCCCAATATAAAGACACAGACTCTTACCTTTGTCTGTATTTTCTACCTATAGGTTTTTAAAAGATATTTATATCCCCTTTAAAAACAAAATTCAAAAGATATTGATCTTTGAATGGATTCTGTCATCTAATAGACTTCAGAATGAGCTGCCTATATTTTCTCTCACCATTGAACTCAATCTGCCATGAAAATTTTTCACTGTCTCGGAGTCATCATGAAAACATTCTCGGCTAATTGAGACATTCCCAAACAATTAAGATAACCAGATGCGTCTGTTATTTGTAATTACCTGAACATGCATTCCTTTCTTTGAGAATAGTTCCATTTTTTTAGCTTTTTTGAACTACTCCAGATAATGAAAATGAAGATTACTGTGTATGCATTTTTCACTCGGCCTAATTTTGACGTGGAATTACCTCTTTCCAAAATTAAGCATCAAAACTAGAAACATGTGTTCCAAAAAGGAGCTCTTTGAATTCCTCCTTGTCCTGAAAGTGGACTTTCTCTTCCTACACAAATCACATCTCTGGCAGTTTCCTAGACTTAAGTCAGATTTAAATGTAAAAGATGGAAACCAACAGTTAAGGGAAAAATAAACAAATTATAATCACCACTCATGAACTGTCACATTTAATCTTAGAGATTCATGACGGGTGGAACACACCCTGTACAATTGTTGGCACACAGGTGCAGTTTTCTGTTGTGGAAGCTGCCACCATGACTCAATATGCAGTCGTTTCTCCTATAATCTTACCTAGTTAATTTTACAAAATTTTAATCTCTTTTTCTCTCTTTCCCTCTCTCTCTATCTCTCTCTCTCTCTCTCTCTCTCTCTCTGTCTCTGTCTCTCTCTCTGTCTCTCTCTCTCTCTCTCTCTCTCTCTCTCTCTCTCTGTCTCTCTCTGTCTCTCTCTCTCTCTCTCTCTCTCTCTCTCTCTCTGTGTGTGTGTGTGTGTGTATGTGTATGTTTGTGTAAGTCATGAGCATGCAGTTGTCTATAGAGGCTAGAAGACAACGTCATTTGTTGAATCCCTTGGAGTTGGAGTTAAGGGCAGTTGTGTCCTGCCAGTGTACTAGGAGCTGAGTCTGGATCCTCTGGAAGAGCAATCTGAAGCTCTGAACTGTCTCTCTAGTATCACCATTACTATTCTTTTTTAATAGAAAAAGGCATACAATATTTATAAAAATATAACAAAAATAAGAAACACAAAATAATATTTTTTCTCTCTTTGAACTCCTCCCAGATCCTCCCCACCTTCCCAACTCCATGCCTCCCTTTCAAAATACAAAACAATGAACAAGCAAATCAATAATAAGACAAGAACACACACACACATACACACACATTCACACACACACATGCACAGGCTACTGATTTACAAAATCAGAAACCATAATATACAACAAGCAAAAGGCCAGTAAGACAGGAGGCTATACTCACACCTAGAATTTAAAATTATTTTTAATAAGTACACAGAGTTTCTCTGGATGAACATCTTTATCCATGCTTTCAAGTTCTTTCCAGAATATTTTGTTGATTTGGCCAGTATGTTACTTCACAACAGCATATTGCTATAAACCCTTAACCCAATACTAGTTTCATTGCACCGTGTCTTCACCACATATGTGAATTCTTATGAAATTTCAACACAATACCAACTCTACCATGTCTTCTCACAGCTTTGTCTCCACTATTTATTTACAGAAATTTACCTCATTACATTTAGGCATTTTACTGTTGTTGTCTTAATCTGATATTTAGCTGGAATTATGACCTAAGATTGTGTACACATAATTGGAAGACAAAGACTTTCTTAGTCTTGGTTTTACTCTTTGCCTACAGCTCTGACCCTTACACATCAGTAGGTGCTCAATAAATACATGTTTTTATTTTAACGAGTTTAGGCTTTGATGCCATATTCATTCTTTCCAGGAGAAATTGTCATTCAGTACTAGATAAATTAGATTCTGTGGAGGAGAGCAATAACCTTCCCACGACACTGGCAAAACATGTTTTCTTTCCTCTCTGGCCAGTGAAACTGGCATCATTCTATCTATGAAGGCCAGGCATTCTACTGCAAGATGGCAGGTGGAGATGGAGAGATGCCTGGGTCATGTGGTATGAAGAAAGAGTAGAAGGTAGAAATAGAAGAAGAGAAATATGGAAAGGAACTGGAAAGAGAAAGAAGAGAAGAGGGTAGTGGGATATAGGGAAAGGTAACATTGTCCATAGAAAGGACACTTTCAGGAGTCCATGCAATGTCTCATACAAGTGGAAGAGTTGTCCTTCTGTGGCAGTTGCTAAAACATCTTCCATTTTTGACAAGCAGTTCTGAGCCACAGCTCAACGCCTTTGACTTCTGTGCAGGTGAGATTTTCATGGTCATGATTAACCACAGCTTCATTAGATTCCTGGCTTTATTATTCAGTTACTGTCAAAGAATAAAGACTAAAGGTTAACGTTCCACAACCAAAACTCATTACTATTGTTAACTGTCTCTGTGTATTTGGGTTTTCTTTTCTTTTCTTTTCTTTTTTTTTTTTTTGGTTTTTCAAGACAGGGTTTCTCTGTGTAGCTCCGGCTGTCCTGGAACTCACTCGGTAGACCAGGCTGGCCTCGAACTCAGAAATCCGCCTGCCTCTGCCTCCCAAGTGCTGGGATTAAAGGCATGTGCCACCACGCCCGGCTCCTTTTCTTTTCTTTTTTAAGGGCAGGAACAGAAGAAAAAAATTTTCATTCATCTCTTATTTGATTTCTTACTAGTTGTATGACTTTCAATATACAGATTCATAATTTTAATATAAACATTTTCAGAATATACACATATATACAAAAGACTAAAAATGTATGTATAAATATTTTATCATTTTAAATTTCACAAATAAAACTTTTATTCATTAAAACTTAATAACACTGAACAGAAATGATGGATTTTTGTAGGAAATATAAACATTGCCATAAGCCTTCATCATTGGCTTACTTTTTGCCTTGTATTTTATTTGAGTGTGTACAAACATGCTGGTCACTTTGATATATCCAAGTAAAATATGCAGCCATAACTATTCAAAATAATTTAATGTGACAGATAATGTTTCACTATTTTTCTGAACTGAATGATGTATGTAGGTTTAATCATATAAAAAAGTACATATAAGCATTTATTTCATTTTCTGTCAACTTGTGTATTTGTAATGTTGAGCCCAATGGACCATTCTTTGACTCTCAGTCATCACTGTAATCAGTATTTCTTTTTGGAAAAAAAAAACAAATTGAAGCCACAACTCATGGTTTTAATGGGCTCACTTGTGTGGCAGTTCACCCAAAATTAAACTAAAAATAATTTTGAAATATAATTTAATGGATTTTTTCATTGTTTATTCCTGTCTAATCCCCCAGAACTGCTGTAAATTGCATTACATGAAGACAGATTTGCACAGAATACCCGTGGGCAACATGGATGGTATTTACTGCCAGGCTTGAATTTCTTGAAGTTTAGTTGTTTATACCATGTATGATATGCGAAATGCTCTGGCATAATTTAATTATTCAATCATAATTCTTTACTTGAACTACAAACCCTTTGTAAGTTTTACCATGTTCTGTGATGTCATTTACTGTTCATTTGGTACAAAAAAAATTATACCCTAAGCCTTCTTCTGTTCTTTTCTCATTAGCCTGTGACAATTAACGTAGAACATTATTCCACCACACTGTCACTTTCATGATGTCAAAACATTCTGGATTTATTAAATAAATTATGAAGCTAAAATCTTAGTCTGTAAAAATATCTTTCAATTATAGCTGATCACTGTAGGAAAAAAAAGGTTTTGTCTCCATAATTAGCAAAAGAATCCAACAAGAGTTCAATAGCAGACAAGTGATGATCCCTGTCTCAGTACCATTAGGACATGATCATCTAACAGCAGAGAGGGAGATCTCTGAATTGATGTGAGTGTTTGGTACCAACACCAGGCTCATACGCTGACCTGGAGTGGGGACATCATGTGGCATTATGAGGATAGAAGATAGTTTTTAGGTGGCTCAGAACATGTTCTCTCATTTTTATAATTAAGAACGATAATTAAGTCTGGTGAAGTTGCTGCCAGACTTGATTATCTGAGTTGGGTTCCTGGAAGCCCTGGGAATGAGACAACTGACCTATAGAAGTTGATCTCTAACCTCCATACATGCAATGTGAAACTTAAGTACCCCCCCACACATATATACATATACAAACACATAAATAAATAACAATGCTACTTAAGTGTTCTAAATGATAATGAATCTAAAAGTCATCATTGAAAAACCATCATCATGGATCTCATTAACTTTATGATACTTTATGATACAGTATTATAACACTGTCATAGACATTCTGGGATTAATACACAGAACTCACTGCAAATGTTAATCTTGTATTTATTGAGAGCGCACATGGGATCTACAATGTCAAATCTATCTTTCCTTATGGGCGCTTTCCTTCAGAAGTTGAGCATTAATCTGTTGTATTGTGACTAAGATCATTGTAGCCACAGCCAAAATCTGATGGGATGGGGTCCTGAGGTGTTCTTTTTTCTTTTTTCTTTTGAGTCAGAAGTGAGCAAGAACCAATTCAGGTTCCCATGACCTGCCTCCTTGTATCCTTTTACTATTCCCAGGAGAAGCCATCTGCTTGGAAGTTTTGTGTTTCTACACAAACCTGAAACAATAAGAAATGGTACTTGTCAGAAAGCTTGGGTGTGAGCTCCCTGATTTTCTTGACATACTGAAGTCCTTAAGAGAAAATGTAAATGGAAGAATTCTTGAATAGCTGGATGTGTCTAGGCCTTGAGATCACCTCTTCTCCACCTTGCTGTGTCTTACCACATATAAAAGATGTACCGCCGTGATGAAACCCAAGAAAGACAACACAATGGTAAGGTAAAGCAAATCACTGCAGTAATAATTCATGAACTTGATAGCTCTATAGGTGGTGCGCAGAATGTAGATTATGTCCATTTCCAGGGGGAAGAGATGAAGTTCAGAGTTTCTAAATAACAATTACTGAATGATAAAGGCCTAATAATTCAGTTTTTTCTGTAATTTTGGCCATGGCGCTCTTAAACAAAGAGATTGATGGAAAATGAGCCCCCATTGCTTAAAAGCAGGACAAACTCAAGAACATAAGGCTGAGTCACATCTCTTGGAGGTACAGATATGGATCCGATTGCTTTTGCTTATCAGTCTAGATGCTAAAAGTAGAAAATCTGGGCACACTCTAGAATCACACTGAGTCTATTCATGCGAAGAAGAACTGAAGCTTGTTTGCCTACCTTTGCTCTTTGAAAATTGATGATAATATTAGGTTTTCAAACACTGTCTCCAACTGGGAAACCACATACTCAAAATCCTGATCCTAGCCAGGCAGTGGTGACAAATGCCTGTAATCCCAGCACTTGGGAGGGAGAGGCAGGTGAATTACTGAGTTCGAGGCCAACCTGGTCTACCGAGTGAGTTCCAGGACAGCCAGGGCTATACAGAGAAACCCTGCCTCAAAACAAACAAACAAACAAAAACCTGATCCCTTGTGGGGCATCCCTCATTCAAACCAACATGTTCTGCCCACTCCTTGGTTTTTGACCACATTATAATGCAAAATATTTTATATTATCTACTCTCTGTTGCTGTGATAACACACTGTAATGAAAAGTGACTTATAGAAGAATTTATTTTGGCTTATAGTGAGAGAAAGAGAGAGGGAGAGAGAGAGAGAGAGAGAGAGAGAGAGAGAGAGAGAGAGAGAGAGAGAGAGAGAGCATAGAAGCAGGGAAAAGGCACGAGCCGAGAGTTTGTATCTTCAACAATAAATATAAAACAGAGAGAGTAAAAGCTGGCAAAGCTATAAACTCTTAAAGCCTGCCTTAGGTGACATTCTTCCTGTCGTAGGATAGCACCTCCTCCCCAAAGAGCATCATTAACTGAGGATGGACCATGTGTTTAAATACCAAACACTATGGGGAACATTTTTTTCATTCAAACCACCCCATAAGCTATTTAAGTCAATAATATTTTGGCTAAGTACATCTTACAAACTTGTTATTAAATATATCTTAGTGAAGCTCCAGAATGATATTGATGGTGGGGATGAAAGATATAGCAAAAAAAAAAATGTATATTCTCTCTTTTTTTTCTCTTGATGTAAAACAACAAGAAAGTATACAAACCCAACCAATGTCTGCTATCACTATGTTTGGCCTCCAAGATTGGAGTACAAGGAAGAAAGCTTCTGAGTCCCTTGCTTTCTGCTCCTGCTCAAAAGGAAATTTCCAGTGATATTTGGTGAGTATCGGAAGGGAAGGTGGCGGCTCGGTCTGACTCCCCTTCCTAGGCGTCTCTGGCAGTCTACTCTTGTTTCTGGCTCCTCCATTCTGCGGGGATCCATTCTCTGTCAGTCTGCCCCTCTGTTTGTTCCCATCTCCATACTGTAAGACTTACCTGGATGCATCCATCTAGATCCTGGATTGGAGGTTGCTGTTTGGGCTTATATTCTGGCCATCTCCAGAGACTTTTGCTTATTTGTGTGCTTGTTAATCTACATGTATTTTACTTCATGAAGACCAGGACCCTGTCAGAGATCAGGAGCTCGTCACGGGTTTCTATAGCTGCACTTAAAGCACCTAGCCTCTTTGTAAGATGTTTTCCCCATTAAGAACATGGGTTCGTGATTCTAAACTTCTTTAATGCCACAATCTGGGGACTTTTCACCTGACAAATCATCCCCAGGTCTCCATTCCATATGTTCTGCTTGATTACGACCAGAGCAGGGGGCAGGGTTGAGTTTCTGTCACTGTACCAGGGAAACCATGTCCCTGGAACATCTGACAGGGGCCCTCATCAGGGATCTCTTCAAAGAAAGCCCAGCACTGACCTCCACAGGGCCAGGTCCTTCTCTCCCTGTACTAGACAAAAACATCAGGAAAAAACTCAACATATAGTGTTTGAGGCTGAGGATTAAGCTTTAATGTTTTATTATACATACAGCATCTGAACCTGAATTTGGCTCCTCTAAGCTGGGCTCCGTGAGGCATCCCCTCTGGAATAGGAAGGCTTTGGATACAGAATCAGGAGCAAAGTCTGAGTCCAGGGCCTGTTCTAGCTTCAAAAAGCTTCCTTGGTCAACTCCTTCCTTGGTCAAATTCATGCCTAACATGGGGATAATTCTGCTCAGCAGCATTACAAAGTACTTATCTGGGGATATTTATGTACCACTGTACTATCTGTAAAGGAATACTTTATGAACTATGGGTGCCTTTAAAATTGCTAAGTAAAGCTGCAGAGCTGTAAATCCAAAGACTCGAATGAAAGGAAATGATTTCTATAGTTACAAGATGGAAATGCACTTAGAAATTTTAATAGTAGGTCCTCCATCCTTCACTCCCTTCCTCTCTCTGACCCTCCCTCCCTCTCTCTTTTTCTCTTTTTCTTTATTCTATTCCTTTTTCAAAAAAAAATCAAGTAAAAATAGGAGCCCTAAGTGCCAACAAAGGTTTGAAGAGTTTGGGGCACTATTTGGGGAATAATGCAGCTGGCATGTAATGCCGTCAGATCTCCAGAACAGTAACATTGCATCATGATGATGCTAAGAAAGCATGTGCTTCTTTAATATTCTCCCAGCAGGAGAGGGTCAGCTTCAGTCACTGTTTCCAGGAAGGATGAAGAGAAGAGCAAGGAGAAGAACTTCAGGCAAGAACAGAGAGATGACTAAACCCACAGAAGAATCCAGTTATCTCAACAGATTAAAGAACGTGAATCATTCCTTGAAGCTACTGCCAAGATGGAGTAATCAGAGGCTTTAGCCTCTGGTGGGAGGTCTCTGGAAGGAGGTGAGTTATTTAGCCGGAAATAGAAAACAATAGGTAGAAATGAAGAAGGGTATTTGGGGACATTACTCTTGTTAATTATAAAACTAGAATGAAGGCCTCCTCGATGATCCTTGGGGCAGGGAGGTATGTTATCTTGACAGAACAATAGCCATTAAGGGTCTTCTAACCCACTGAATGAAATCAGGTTAAACAAAAAGAAAGCAAGAGTATATGAAGTAGGAAAAGAAAATTGAGGGGTACCAGAAGAAGCTGGAGTAGGGAATGGGGGGTGGTGGTCATAATACATTTTATATATGTATGCGTATCTAAAGAAATATATATTTACACACCTGTAGTGGGTTGGTCTGCTGCTGCTTGTATTCTAAGGCTAATATTGGGCCCCAAGACCTGTTGTCCCAGAGATCAGAGAGTCCTGGCCCCAAGTAGTTTCTGATTGGTAAATAAAGATGCTAACAGTCAATAGCTGGGCTGAAGAGACATATGTAGGGTTTGGGTTTTGTGAATTTAGGGGCTAGAGGAGAAGAACTGCAAGAAGAGAAAGGTGCAGGAGGAAGAAGTTAAAGCAGCCATGTGTTAGGAGGAAAGACAACATGGCCCCATTGCCCGGACAATTGGAGTTAAGAGTAGCCCAAAAGAAACATAGTAAGTAACAACTCAAAGTTATCAGTAGGAGATTAGAGCCTAACAACATAGTGGGTAGTGTCTGCCCAGCTCCTGTGCTTCTTAATGTAAATATAAAGATTGTGCATGCCTTTTATGTGGGAACTAAATGGTCAAAGGCAGGGTAGTGACCCTGGGTCAGGATTAAAAATGCCTAGATACATGCCTGGAAGGTCTTCATCCTCAGATGAAGTTGAATTAAACCAAAAGAATAAAAAAAAAGAGGGTGTGTGTGTGTGTGTGTGTGTGTGTGTGTGTGTGTGTGTGTGTATGAATATATATACATGTATATGATATGTATATATAATATCAAACATATGAATCACATAAATATGTATCATATATATGTATAATTCTTATATTCATTTCTGAATTTGCACATACAATGAGAAGACAATTTTCCAGGAGGAAAATCAGTTGAAATCTCACACTGACCAGTGAAGCACCACCTATGTGATTGCTGGGAGCCACCATCTTTTACTGCAGGAAATCCTCACTCTGTTATCTACTCTGTGTTTTCTGAGCATCTGCTAGGAGCCATGCATGGCACCAGGTGCTTCAATTGTATAAAGACGCAGCGCGTTGCCGTGTCTTCTCTTTCTTCTGGCTTCACTAATAATTAAATTTCATTTTCTTGCCCTTTGTCTTATTAATCTGGTAGGTGAGAGAAATAGTAAGCTCTATTAAGATATTATGCTGTTGATACAGGTTTTTCCCTCACAGCAGCCAGCCACAGGACCAACGCCGTGTGTGAATATTAAATGATCTTCCTTGTGCCCAGCACGATGCCAGGAAAGGGGACAGGTGGCAAGATGAACGGATTACCAAAGGCCATCCTAATGTTCCTGTGTTTCAAAGCTCACCTTCTCTTAGACTGGCAAAGGTCATAAAATAATATCCTTTGATGACATAAAAGCACATTATTTTTTCAAGAACAAATAGTGAATCCAAAATTAAGAAACAGTGTCAAAGTCAAATGTGCACAACTGAGACAATCTCAGAGCCATCAGGCACAGACATACCTAAATAATGAAAGGCAGAGTCATTAGCCAGGCTGATGTCAGGATGGTCATTAAGTCCTGATGACGCTCTAAGTCAGAACAGAAAATGATGATGGATTTCTGAGGTCCTTCCTTCTTTGCATAAGTTTTTTTTTTTTAATTTCTAACAGTTGATCAACTGTAAGCATCTATAAATTGGTAAATACCAGAAAGGAGACACCATTAATTCTGCCTTTCGCCTGGAAAAGCCCAGCTACAGAGAAGTTATTTTATTAGTACTTCCCGCTCTCTGCCAAATACCCACACGTGTTCACTACAGTGTGTGCTTTAAATTACTCACTGAAATGGATATTTGTCTTTACAAAGAAGTAATGGTTTCCTCGTGTCTTTCAGCAACAGGAAAACTTTCCATCCTTGCTGGGGAAGATTAAAAAGCTAATCAGCCTTGTGGTCGCTCTGAGGCTGCAGATGTGTACTCCGCGGAGCCGCGGTGGATTCGGGTTACCTGGCGAGATTTGAACCGCCCCCTCTGCTCCCCTCGCATGTTTGTTTAACACTTTGTTCAGCTTTGTCTTTAAGTGACTCTGACAGTTCCTAACTAAAGAACAACGTGTTCTGGCTAGCTGTTTGGGCTGAGGTTTTAATCATTTAAAATAATCACATATTCACTTTGGTTTTAATATAGAAATGTCTGTGGATGGGAGGGGGTCCAAATTACAAGCCAAGGGGACTGTATGTGGAGTCAGGGCTCCGCTTGCAGACAGCTCCAGCTCGCGCGAGGTGAACTTAGCACCACTCTCAAACCCCACAACTAAAGAGAGGTGACTTTGGGTTGCAGTTATCCATTTACATAATATTTGTGAATCAAATTCTCCAGGGAGAACAGACGGGAGTCCATGTCAAATTCTTTTAAATTCTTTGGCATTTCCTGTCATGCTTAGCACACAGTAGGCATTTGCATGTGAGGGGAGCGGAGTGATTCAAATTGTTTATTTCATGACACTGTTAGGTGTCTTGAGGTCAGATCTCTGACAGGGCCTATGATGGTGGGCGTCGAAGGTCCTCAACCAAGGCTTGCCGAGTGACTGAGCAGCAAACCTGTTTCTCATTGCACTGGATGCCAAGGCCGGGAGGAGGAGTAAACAGAGCTAATGAGAGATGAGAAGAAGGCTGGCTGGGCGGCCGGGAAGGCTTAGAGAACACGAGTACGTGGCAGAGCCAATCAGCATGTTTTCAAGAAGATCTCTAACAAGACTTGGCAGCCTGGGAGACAGAGAGAAAGTGAGAGCAAGAAAAAAACCCACAACAACAACAAACAACAACAATAACAACCAACAGATGGCCATGGTAGGTGCTTCCTGGGTGGGGTTTCTGTGATCCGTGCAGCTTCTGACCTACTTTCTCTTTCCTATCGTTTTGGTCTCCTAGCTTCTTTAAAACATTTTCTCAAATTGTAAGAGAAAGCCCCACAACTGGACCAAACCACAAAAGCCGCCATTTGTTTGTTTGTTTGTTTGTTTTTCATTGTCTGAAACCCTCCTTTAGCTGTGTTACTCTAAATGTCAACTTCTCGTCTTGGCACCTCCCCACTTTTCTGCTTTCTGCCACACCTATCCTGTGCATGTACATGTGTTCTGAGCATTTGTGCCTGTCTGTGTATGCAGATGCATGCCTGCTACAGGGGACTTAGAGTAATCAGCAGAAGACAACCCAGGATGTTGGGTCTCAACTCTTCCTTGGGAAAAAAAAATAAAATAAATTAAAAATTTTAAATTATATTTTATGACATAATAGAAATATTATATAATTCATGCTATATTTGTTATGCTATATCCACTATTATAACAATTTTTCACTCTGATTTATAAAAAATAATAATAATTTCTTTCAAGTGTGTGTCTTGAGGCTACTGTTCCTAATGGAAAGGCCAGTCCTCTTTGAACCAGGATCACAGAAGCGATATGTGTCTGTCTTAGTTATTGTCTTATGTGGCGGTCCAGACTGTTACAAAGATGTACCCATGGTAAACGCAGGTTCCGTGGGGTGGGGCTCTGGCCCTTTAAAAGGTAACAAGTTACTTAAATAATTGTCATCACCACAGTGGAGTAAAAAATGAGGGTTGAGAACTCAGGGAACTCGGGTGCAGGACAAAGGCTAGCTTTCTAGTATGGCTGGTAGAAGGCAGAGGAATATCTTGACAGTCTCTCATTTCCAGCTGCTAGGGGCAGTCTTGCTGACTATCACCTCCTTGGTTCTCTGCAGTTAGGTGTCCCGTAGAGTGAGACAAGGCTGCTGCCGGCAGTTCCGTGGGGAAGACACCCTCGAGAAGAGCGCGCAGGCAGGAGAGCACCACTTGGGTGGCAGAGGTACCATCAACCCTGAAGGGCAACGTTCTGAGCATGGGCTCTTGTTCCAAGAAGGGCCCCAATGCTCGTAGAACCAAGCACCATCTCCTGTAATGGACCACTCCTGTTTTCAACTCTGGCATGCGTATATTAGCTTAACTCTCAGTGTACTTCTATAGAATTATAAATTTTGCTTCTAATTGTAAATGTGAAATATAAGACCTCAATTTTTCTATTTTCTTTTAAAATTATTTTGAGTTTGTAAATAAACATCAAACATAATTTGGGGTGCAATGAAATATTCTAATATATGTATATATTTGAATACTACATGAATAGAATAAATCTGTACATATATACATAGACTCTGTAAATATGTATATGTAAATCTGTATATATTATTAAATAATTTAATAAGTCTAATTAATATTTATCAGCTCACAAACATTTTCTTGCACAGGCATTTAACTATACTTTAGCTACATATGAATACATACACACACATATTCATGTATATGTCTCTGTGTTAGTGTGTATAGAGAGATTAAGGTTTGATTAACTCTATTACCATGTAGTGGGGCACATCCTACAAACTTTCTCGTTTAGCAGAAATGTTATGTACTTTCTCCAGTATCTCTCAATTCTCTCTTGTGCTCTCCTAACCACCGTTCTACACACGCCTTCCAAGACTGGCTTTGTTCGAGTTTGTGGGATATCTGATCCACATTCTTCTGGCTAACACTGCACATGGTCGTGGCAGATTATCAGCTTCTCATAGATTCTTCAAGCTAAGGTTCTTCATTGTGAAGTTTCTCATGAAGTCTTTGCTCTCACGCGAAGTTCCTTGTCTGCAGAGGTGTCTCTGCACACAGCCTTGGCACTGTGACCTGCAGGGCTGCTCTCCTCTTTATGCCCTTAGTGTCTACCACCACACTCCATTCCCTTCCTTAATTCTTTTACCAGGATGATAATTTGAGAACCTTTATAAATGACCAACATCACAGCAGTTAAATTTTCTTTCAATGCTCATGGTCTCAGCATTAATATTTTTGTGCCCACCTCCTACCTTGATCACTTTGGGTTCATTTCCTTCTTTATTTTTAAAGATTTATTTATTTATTTTATACATATGAGCACACCACCATTGCTCTCTTCAGACACACCAGAAGAGGGCACCAGACCCCATTACAGATGGTTGTGAGCCACCGTGTGGTTGCTGGGAATTGAACTCAGGACCTCTGGAAGAGCAGTCAGTGCTCTGAACCACTGAGCCATCGCTCCAGCCCTGGTTCATTTCCTTCTACAATGGATCACATGTCCACACTCAATGACATCATTCCTTCCCTCACCACAACTGCCATAGTTTCCCTTTGTAGGGGACATCTTATCAATTCTTATTAAAGCAATCAAATCCAAGCTGACAAGACCGTAAGTATTTAACAAAGAGTGCTAGCCATCCAGGTTTAGGGAGACAACCATTTTTGTATTTCTAGATAAGTGTGGCTATTAAATTCTATATGATACCAACTCCGTACGGTAAACATTTTCCCAAAGTGGGCAGCTGAAGATTCATATCTATACCCATGCATGTATGTAAATTAAAGAGCAAGAGCATCAGCATGTTTTTCAGCAGTAACAGTATCAGATTTTCCAGACTGCGGTCTTCTAGACAAAATTGTAGACATTCCACATATGCCTTCAAAACAAAGGTTGAAAACAAAAGGGAAAAAAAGTCACAGAAAACATCCAAGGTTTTGCTGTCATGACACCTGGCTCCTTAATCGTCATCTATTACAAGAGAGCTTGAGGGTAGCTTCCTCAGAGAGAGCCCTGGGGATACGCCCACCACAGTCTAACGTCTCTATGTCTTCCCATGGACTGTATCTAGTGTGCCTTTGGCATGGCTCCTGCACACAGCACCTCTGCTCCAGCCATCTCTGTTCTCCACCATATTAGTCATCTTCTTGAGGTTCCCAGCATCCCAAGACTCATGGCAGCCTGTCCTTTCCAACAGTCTACTCTGGATAGTAGCCTTAAGCCACACCTAAGCATACACAGTAGGCTGGCTGCATGTCCACTGGGGACACTGGAGGACGGCTGCTGTCTAGCCTGTTAAACTCTGCCTCCTCATCTCTCCTCAGACATCACGTTATTTGGAACCTCTGTGTCTTAGGCATCTCTGAACTTCACATCCATTTTCTTTCCAGAAAAAGAAATATTTCTATACCGTTTCTCCATGTCTGATGCCTCATTTTCAACCATGTTGTCCTAGCACTGAACAGATGACCTTCTTTCCTGCCGCGCTGCTAAAACAGAGGCCATCTGCTGCAAACTCCTCAGTCTTCCCTAGTCCCCATCTGTTACCATGCTTCCCTTTCTGAAACTGTCTCTGGTATCTTCTTCTTCATTCTTTCCCTCCTGTTCTTATCTCCTTTCCAAAAAAAGTAGCAATAAACTAGGCTTGCTGTGCAGGAATGTTCTAGTGTCTCTGTGTCATTTAGAAGTAGGGAAGTCATCCTTCATGTCAAATGGCTGGTCAGGGCCATTACCAGCCCTACTTCACACCTAGGTCATAGGCATTGGGCTCTACATTCCTCAAGCTGTTCTTTCTTTCTTTCTCTTCCTTTCTTCCTTCCTTTCTCTTTTCCTTCCTTCCTTCCTTCCTTCCTTCTTTTTCTTTTTCTTTTTCTTTTTCTTTTTCTTTTTCTTTTTCTTTTTCTTTTTCTTTTTCTCTTCTTCTTCTTCTTCTTCTTCTTCTTCTTCTTTTTCTTCTTCTTCTTCTTCTTCTTCTTCTTCTTCTTCTTCTTCTTCTTCTTCTTCTTCTTCTTCTTCTTCATCTTCTTCATCGTCAGGCCTTTGAGTTTTTGAGGATTTTTTTCCTTACCTGAGCATATACAAAGAACTGGTGGTTTTCCAAACAAAATTATTTTGTTTTATAATTTTACTATTTTCTCTTTTCAACTATGTCTATTGGAAAAAGCAGCTCACTCGTCTACCATTTATTCACCATAGAAAAGTGACATCAATCGCTACAATCTGAAGGCAAAGTTAAAATGGAATTACCTGAGTCCTTTTTTATTTTTGTCACCCACATATTATGTTATCTTTACCAACTCTGTGCCTTCAGAGTGGCCGCACTTCTCCTGCATACGCCTCTCCGTTCTTCCAGTGCCTTCTATTTCTCATACATTTAGAACTCCTTCTCTTACTAGGTTATTTATTTATATTTCATGTGTATGTATACATGCACATCTGCTATGTATGCACAGGTCCCTAGAGGTTCCAGAAGACGGCATCAGATTCCCAGGGGCTGAGGGTGGAGATGGCTGTAAACTGCTCATTGTCAGTGCTGGGAAGTAAACCCAGGTCTTCTGCAAGAATCTTACATGCTCTTTTCAGCTGAGCAATCTCTCTGGGCCCTCTCCACTAGTTTTAAATTTCCCAGACTAAGCATGTCTAGCATCCTGCAGTATCTCTACACTAAGAGGTTCGCAAACTATAACTCCTCACTTGCATATGTCACGGCCTTGACTTTTTAAATAATATTAATCAAATATTGGGTTTGCTATAGCAGATATCTATGCAGATGTCTCCAGATAAATTTAAAATATGGTGTAAGGCAGAATACTTCAGTTCTTCCCAGCACATCTGTGATGTCCCTCCTCCTCCTCCTCCTCCTCCTCCTCCTCCTCCTCCTCCTCCTCCTCCTCCTCCTCCTCCAGTGTTATAGGTTTTAACAAAATATTTGAAAACTACATTTTTCTTAAAAGTTTATTTATTTATTTTTGAGTCAATGTATGCCAGGCTAGCCTAGAAGAAGACTACAGCAGTCCTCCTGCCTCAGCCTCCAGAGGGAAGAGACTGAAAGCATAAGCTACCAAGCCTTTAAATTAGTCCAATCTTAGTACACTTTTCAACTTCATTCTACTTCCAAAGGCCTGAATTAGACCATAAGAATTAAATATGAATGGCTTCTGCACAGTGAGACCGAGGAAAGCCAAACAGAATGATAGCTCTCCTGTGAAGCAGAGCCTTAGCCTAACTTATTTATTTTGGGGAAAAAAAGAGCATTGTATTATGGCACTGGCCTGTGCAGTTACCAGGAAGTTTTGAGAGGGCTCCCGGGGCCTATCAGTGGAGAAACTAGCAATCAGCTCCAGTTAAGCTGGAGCTGTGGAGGGACTCAGTTCTTTTCCACTGCAACATTTTCCATTTTAAAGTGTTAAGTGCATACTTCATACCTAGTTTCAGATACAACTTTCAGAAGTTCCTGCTTACTTTTCTTTGAGAAAGGCTCTTACTGTGCAGCCTACAATTGACCTCAAACTCTGTATGTGGTCCAGAAATAGACTCCAACTCATGATTCTCCTGCATCAGCCTCCTAAGTGTTCAGATGCAGACACACTTGAACATACATGGCTATCTATTCATGTTTAAAACAAATCCACCTAGGAGAGAAGAGCTGGTTCAGCAGTTAAGAGCACTTGCTGTTCTCTCGGAGAGTCTGAGTTTGCTTTCCAGTACTCACAACGAGGACTCACTAGCCCCTGTTACTTCAGCTCCACCAGATCTGGTACTCTCTCTCTCAGCCTCTGAGAGCAGACATATGCATGTGTTGCATATACTTATAAGTAGACATTCATGAAGACATAGGAAATAAATAATACAACTTTGTAAAAATAAATAATAAAACTAATCCACCTAAAAATGGGCCACAAAAATAACCAATACCTTAGAAAATTTTTACTTACATAAGTGAAAAGTGCTACTAAGTATTTGTTAGAGGTTATATAAATTTTCAACACAATAGCATTAGTGATAATTTTCTTAGTTGGGTATATTGCACAGCATTTACTAATAGTTACATTGCTTTAGTGAATATGAATGATACTGGATAAGATATCTTCAGGATAGAATCCAGGAATCACTTAGTGAGTCTGAATGGCCATGCCAGTCTATCCCATATTTTTCTGATTTTAAACCTGGCGTTGTCTTTCCAGGTCTGCTTGCATATTCACTCTAGTATTTGCCAGTTCCATCCACTTTATCACAAATTGATAATTTCATTCTTTATTAACATTGAATACAAGTCTACTGTATATGTATAGTACATGTTCAGTATCTACACTTCAAGTGAGGAATAAATACTTTGGCTGTTTCCACTTTCTAACGATCATTAACTAGAGCAGTGGTGAACTCGGATGTGCAAGCGTCCCTACAATAGGAAGTGAAACCCTGTGCTTGTTTTTGGGTTTTCTGAGCTTTTTGTATATTCTAAATACCAATCCTTGCCAGGTATGTATCTGGTAAAGTGGGTCCCTCCTGCAGACTTCCCTTTCACTTGACTAACAGTTGCCTTTGTGATACAGAATTCCTTAAAGTCCCACTAGTGGATTGTTGGTCCTATTTCCTGAACATCCAGGGCCATATACAGAAAGTATATTACCTGAGCCTACACCTGAAATATACTCTACTTTTCTTCTAGAAACTTCAGAGATTCAGGCTTGACACTGAAATACTGGTCCATTTTGAACTAACTTTTGTGCAGGGTGAAAGAGAGGATAAATATTATCCTGGTATATGTAGATATCTTGTTGGGCCAACACCATTTGTTAAAGATGATGTCTTCTCTATAATGCATATTTTTGACACCTTTGCCAAAAACTGTGAGTGTTTATACCTGTATCTGTGTCTTGGTTCTCAATTCAGTTTTATACATTAGTGTGTCTGGTTAGGGCCAATACCATTCTGATTTTCGGCTATGGCTCTGTAGTATAATTTAAAGTCAGGAATAGTGGTGCCTGTGGCAATATTTCTATTTTTGAAATTGTTAGGGCTATTTGGGGTGTTTTGTGCTTCCATTTAAATTTTAAGATTTTTTTTATAGTTTTCTATAAAGAATTGTGTTGGAATTTTGTGGGAATTGCACTGAATATGTAGATTGTTTTAATACTATTCTTTCCTGCAGTTGTTGGACAATTGTGTTTAATAGCTTTAGCACATATAATTTACCAGCTATCTGTGTTGCAAATATTATTTTCCAGTTTAAGTTTTACATATTCATTTTCTTATCTTCCAAACAGCAGAAACCAAAACTTTAATAAAGTTCAATTTATCATTGTTTTCTTTGTTACTATGGAGGCTGGCAAGAGATGTTATGCATATTATATCAAGAAAATCTTGACAGGTTTCTACCAAACCCAGGTTACAACACTTGGCTCACCCCTTGATGCTCCTCTGAAGCACTTGGGTGCCAGTAGTTAGGTCAATGATCCACCCATTTCTATATTTGTGTATATTCATCGTTGAAATGCATTACCATTAAGCACAAACTTAATAAACTAATCTAAATCTGTATTCAAGCACAATGAGCTTTCATATTTGTTCTTTTTCTTCTACATTATTTTTATGATGTGTTCATTGCTTTTCCATTTAGATTTTTCATATAAATTTTGTAATCAATTTGTCAAGTCAATAAAATAGCCTGCTGAACTCTGTATAGACACTGATTAGGATTAGACACATTTTGTAAAACAGTTTAGGGAGGACTGACTTTCTTTCTTCCCATCTAATGACTGTGATACATTTCCATCACCTAGATCATGTACTTACCTAGAACATTTAGTTCTGAATTTAATAAATGATGGACACAGTTGCCCAACATCAGAGCAAGTATTTGCTTTATGTTTGAAAAAGATCACTCAACATTTTTCATGTCTGTTCTTTTTCAGAGTAAAAAACTTCCCTAATTTCTTTAATCATGAGGATGCTTTGCTAAATAGTTTTAAGAATGCTAATTTCATTTTATTGTTTAAATTTATAGCCTGAAGTCTTTCAGAATCTGCCCCTAATGTCTCATTAATGCTTGTAGGATCCCTAGTATTTTCTCTTCTTTTATTATATATTAGAAAAAATCTTTCCTACTTATTGATAAATCTCTCTAAGTATTTATCTAATTCATTCATCTTTTAAATAAGTCAGATTTTATTTTCTTACTTACATAAGTGAAAAGTGCTACTAAGTATTTGTTAGAGGTTATATAGATTTTCAACACAATACCATTAGTGATAATTTTCTTAGTTGGGTATACTGCACAGCATTTACTAATAGTTACATTGCTTTAGTGAATATGAATGATACTGGATAAGATATCTTCAGGATAGAATCCAGAAATCACTTAGTAAGTCTGAATAGCCATGCCAATCTGTCCCATATTTTTCTGATTTTAAACCTGGCGTTGTCTTTCCAGGTCTGCTTGCATCATAAAAAAATTTAATGTTTTAAATTTTGCAAGTTTTATATTACTTTTATTTTTATCCTAAACTTTATACTATTTTCTTCCTTTATTTAATTTGTATCTATATTTCCCTTTTTTGCAACACTGATTATTTTCCTCTATTATGTAAAACATAATTTTTTCTGTTTTTAATTTAAATATTTAATTTAAAAACTGAAAGTTTCTCATATATGTATCTGATATGCTATATTTTAATTTATTTGCAATATTTTCTATTTCATCTTTTGTTTTTTTTTGACTAGCATAACTTTGAGATATATTTTCCCCATAATTATAAATTTACTTAGCTATTTCAAGAAACTGACTAATATTTTAAATTTTTATAGCAATATAATGTACTCTTAGAATTACAGTCTTATGTTTATGATATAGTACATAGTTGATTGAATAATTCTTGCATGTTAAAATTATATATATACTTATATACATATATAATTTACGTGTATATGTGTTTGTATATATACATACACACACACACACACACACACACACACATATATAATGTAGTGTTTCATTCATTATAAAGTCAATTAGTTCATACTGGTTGACAGTTTGTCATCCAGTTTTTTGAAAAAGCTTAGAGAGAGGCATGGAAGTTTCTCATTATGACTGTGAATTTGTTTCTTATGCAGTTTTGTGTTTTGTTTCATATTTTTAGAACTCTATACTATTTGTTTAAACATATAGTTAGTATTCTTATATCTGTGTAATAAACTGAACAGTTAAGAAGCATCCATTTTTATGTTTTCTGTAGACTTTTCCTAGAGTCTTCTAAATCTTGTACTAATAAAGATAGTCCAGCTTTAAAAGTGGCAATTGTGAGTGCTGAAAACTCAAGACTTTTATAAAGATCTTTGCTACCGGACACCGGATAGATCTAACAGTGCCAGGTGTGCAGACATAGCCCGAGTCTAATATCGCTTGGGTCTTAGCCTCTCAGGCTTCTGCCTGCACCAGGGCCTGGGCAGCTCTGCGGGCCATCTGTGTGCCAACCCTGTCAGGGGTGGTTTGCCCTGCAGACTGACCAGCACTTGGAGAGGCTCTCCCCCATCTTGGCTCCCAGATGCCAGACAGATATAACAGACAGCACTAGGTATGCAGACATAGCCCCAGTCTAACACTGCTTGAATCTCAGCCTGTCAGGCTTTTGCCTACACCCAGGGCCTGGGCAGCTCTGTGGACTGTCTGTGTGCCAGCCCTGTTGGGGGAAGTTTGCCCTGCAGACTGACCAGCACTTGGAGGGGCTCTCTGCCATCTTGGCTCCCAGACACCAGATAGATCTAACAGGCAGCGCCAGATACACAGACATAGCCCGAGTCTAACATCACTTGGGTCCCAGCCTTTCAGGCTTCTGCCTGCACCCAGGGCCCAGGAAGCTCTTTGGGTCATCTGTGTGCCAGCCCTGTCAGGGGTCATTTGCCCTGCAGAGTGATCAGCACTTGGAAAAGGTCCCCGCAGTATCTGCCATCTTCACTCTCTGGCAGAGCAGACGGGCATCACCAGGTTCACAGAGACAACACAAGTATAACATTGCTTGGGGCAAGATACACCAGGGCTCCAATGGCACCCAAGAGGAGGGCAGCATATCAGCAATCTGTGCCAGAGGAAGCCCAGTCATCCAGAGGTGCAGAAATAGCCTTACAGGCTCACAGGAGGTTCAAGCACCAGCCAGTGACACCAAGACCAACTAATGCCAGAGATAACCAGATGGCAATAGGCAAACTTAGGAATGTTACTAACAGAAATCAAAGCAATATGGCAGCATCTGAACCCAATTCTCCAACAATAGCAAGTTCTGGATACCCCAACAGACCAGATAAACAAGATTTGGATTTAAAATCACTGGTCATGATGCTGTTAGAGGAACACAAGAAGGACATAAATAAATCTCTTAAAGAAATACAGGAGAAAAAATAATCAAAAGGTAGAAGCCCTTACAAGGGAAACACAAAAATCATTTAAAGAAATTCAGGAGAATATGGGTCAAAAGATAGAAACCAATAAAGAGGAAATGCAAAAATGACTTAAAGAGACACAGGAGAACTTGGGTCAAAAGTTAGAAGTCATGAAAGAGGAAAAACAAAAACCTCTTAAAGAATTATAGGAAAACACAAACAATTAAAGGAACTGAGCAAAACCATCCAGGATCTAAAAATAGAAGTAGAAACATGTAAGAAATCACAAAGTGAGACAATTTTGGAGATAGAAAACTTTGGGAAAAAAATCAGGGGCCATAGATGCAAATATCACCAACAGAAAGTGAGGAAATTAAAAAAAAATCATTAGATCCTACTACAAAAGCCTATACTCAACAAAACTGGAGAATCTGGAGGAAATGGACAATTTCCTAGACAGATAGCAAATACCAAGATTAAATCAGGAAATCAAGGATACAATGAGAAGACCAAACCAAAGGGTTATAGGAATGGATGAGAGTAAAGATCTACAATTTAAAGGGCCAGCAAATATCTTCAACAAAATTATGGAAGAAAACTTCCCTAACCTAAAGAGAGAGATGCCCATCAATATACAAGAAGCTTACAGAACTCCAAACAGACTGGACCAGAACAGAAATACCCCCCATCACATAATAATCAAAACCACAAATGTACTAAACAAAGAAAGAATATTAAAGGCAGTAAGAGAAAAAGGCCAAGTAACATATAAAGGAAGGCCTATCAGAATCACACCAGACTTCTCTCCAGAAACCATGAAAGCTAGAAGATCCTGGGCGGATCTCATGCAGACCCTAAGAGAACACATATGCTAGCCAAGACTACTATACCCAGCAAAACTCTCAATCACCATAGATGGAGAAACTAAGATATTCCATGACAAAACCAAATTTACACAATATCTTTCCACAAACCCAGCCCTACAAAGGATAATAGGTGGAAAACACCAATACAAGGAGGGAAAACACTCCCTGGAAAAATGCAAGATAGCAACCTTCTTTCATCAAGCCCAAAATAAGATAACCACTCAAATATAAAAATAACATCAAAAATGTCGGGAAGTAATAATCTCTATTCCTTAACATCTCTTAAGATCAATGGACTCAATTCCCCAGTAAAAAGACATAGACTAACAGACTGGATAAAAAAAATACAGGACCTTACATTTTGCTGCATACTGGAAACACAACTCAGTGTCAAAGACAAACACTACCTCAGACTAAAAGGCTGGAAGACAATTTTACAAGCAAATGGTCTAAGAAAACAAGCCAGAGTAGCCATTCTAATATCAGATAAAATTGACTTACAACCTAAAGTCGTCAAAAGAGACACAGAATGTCACTTCTTGCTGGTCAAAGGAAAAATCCTCCAAGAACTATCAATTCTGAACATCTATGCTCCAAATGTAAGGGCACCCTCATTTGTAAAAGAAACTTTACTAAAGCTCAAATCACACATTGCACCTAACCCAATAATTGTGGGTGACTTCAACATTCCACTATCCTCAATGGACCTATCAGGAAAACAGAAACTAAAGAGGGACACAATGAAACTAATGGAAGCTTTGGACCAATTGGATTTAACATATATATGTATGTTAAATATGTATATTTAACACACACACACACACACACACACACACACACACACACATATATATATATATATATATATATGAAACATTTCATCCTAAAGCAAAAGAATATACCTTTTTCTCAGCACCTCATGGTACCTTCTTCAAAATCGATCATATAATTGGTCACAAAACAGACCTCAACAAATAGGAGAAGATAGAAATAATCCCATGCCTTCTATCAGCTCACTATGGATTAAGAGTGGTCTTCAATAGCAACAAAAACAACAGAAAGCCCACATACACATGGAGGCTGAATAATACTCTACTCAAAGATAACTTAGCCAAAGAAGAAATAAAGAAAGAAATCAAAGACTTTTTAGAATTTAATGAAAATGATAGTACAACATACCCAAATCTATGGGACACAATGAAAGCAGTGCTAAGAGGAAAACTCATAGCCCTGAGTGTCTTCAAAAAGAAACTGGAGAGAGCACACATATGCAGCTTAATGGCACACCTGAAAACCCTGGAAAAAAGGAGCTAATTCACCTAGGAGGAGTAGAAGAGGAAATCATCAAATTCAGGGCTGATATCAATCAAGTGGAAACAAAGAGAACCATACAAAGAATCAACAAAACTATGAGTTGGTTCTTTGAGAAAGTAAACAAGATAGATGAACCCTTAGCTAGTCTAACCAAGGGGCACAGAGACAGTATCCAAATTAACAAAATTAGAAATGAAAAGGGAGATATAACAACAGAAAGTGAGGAAATTAAAAAAAATCATTAGATCCTACTACAAAAGCCTATACTCAACAAAACTGGAGAATCTGGAGGAAATGGACAATTTCCTAGACAGATACCAAATACCAAGATTAAATCAGGATCAAATAGATAATCTAAACAGTCCTATAACCCTTAAAGAAATAGAAGGGGTCATAGAAAGTCTTCCAACCAAAAAAAGCACAAGACCAGATGGTTTTAGTGCAGAATTCTATCAGACCTTCAAAGAAGACCTAGTACCAGTACTCTTCAAACTATTCCACAAAATAGAAACAGAAGGAACACAGCCCAACTCATTCTACAAAGCCACAATTACACTGATGCCAAAACCACACAAAGATCCAACAAAGAAAGAGAACTTCAGGCCAATTTCCCTTATGAACATCAATGCAAAAATACTCAATCAAATTCTTGCCAACTGAATCCAAGAACACATCAAAACAATCATTCACCATGATCAAGTAGGCTTCATCCCAGGGATACAGGGATGGCTCAATATATGGAAATCCATCAATGCAATCCACTACATAAACAAACTCAAAGAAAAACCACATGGTCATTTCATTAGATGCTGAAAAAGCCTTTGACAATATTCAGCATCCTTTCATGCTAAAAGTCTTGGAAAGAACAGGAATTCAAGGCCCATTCCTAAACATAGTAAAAGCAATATACAACAAACCAGTAGCCAACATCAAAATAAATCTAGAGAAGCAATCATACTAAATCAGGGACTAGACAAGGCTGCCCTCTCTCTCAATATCTTTTCAGTATAGTACTTGAAGTACTAGCTAGAGCAATTAGACAACATAAGGAAGTCAAAGGGATACAAATTGAAAAGGAAGAAGTCAAACTATTACTATTTGCAGATAGTATACTTAAGTGACCCAAAAAACTCCACCAGAGAACTCCTACAGCTGATAAACTACTTCAGCAAAGTGGCTGGTTATAATGTCAACTCAAGCAAATCAGTATTCTTCCTATACTCAAAGGATAAGCAGGCTGAGAAAGAAATTAGGGAAATGACACCCTTCACAATAACCACAAACAATATAAAGTATCTTGGTGTGACTCTAACCAAAAAAGTGAAAGATCTGCATGACAAGAACTTCAGGTCTCTGAAGAAGGAAATTAAAGAAGACCTCAGAAAATGGAAAAATCTTCCATGCTCGTGGATTGGCAGGATTAATATAGAGAAAATGGCCATCTTGCCAAATGCAATCCCCATCAAAATCCCAACTCAGTTCTTCATAGAGTTAGAAAGAGCAATTCTCAAATTCATTTGGATTAACAAAAAACCCAGGATAGGTAAAACTATTATAAACAGTAAAAGAACTTCTGGGGGAAAAGAATTCTGGGAGAATCTGGACCTCAGGCAATACTACAGAGCAATAGTGTTAAAAACTGCATGGTATTGGTACAGTGACAGGCAGGTGGATTAATGGAATAGGATTGAAGACCCAGAAATGAACGCACATACCTATGGTCACTTGATTTTCGACAAAGGAGCTGAAAACATCCAGTGGAAAAAAGATAGTCTTTTCAACAAATGGTACTGGTTCAATTGGAGGTCCCCATGCAGAAGAATGAGAATTGATCCATTCTTATCTCCTTCTACTAAGATCAACTCCGAGTGGATCAAGGACCTCCACATAAAACTAGACACACTGAAACTAATAGAAAAGAAACTGGGTAAGACCCTTGGGGACATAGGCACAGGGAGAAAGTTCCTGAACAGAATACCAATAGCTTATGCTCTAAGATTAAGAATTGACAAATGGGACCTCATAAAATTACAAAGTTTCTGTAAGGAAAAGGACACAGTCAAAAGGACAAATAGGCAACCAACAAATGGGGAAAAGATCTTCACCAACCCCACATCTGACAGAGGGCTAATACCCAATATATATGTATATATATATATATATATATATATATATATATATATATATATATATATAGAGAGAGAGAGAGAGAGAGAGAGAGAGAGAGAGAGAGAGAACTCAAGAAGTTAGACCCCAGAAAACCTGATAACCCTATTAAAAATGGTGTACAGAGCTAAACAAAGAATTTTCACCTGAAGAACTTCAGATGGCTAGGAAGCACTTTAAGAAATGTTCAACATCATTAGTCATTAGGGAAATGCAAATCAAAACAACCCTGAGATTTCACCTCAGACCAGTCAGAATGGCTAAGATTAAAAACTCAGGAGACAGCAGGTGTTGGTGAGGATGTGGAGAAAGGGGAACATGGAGAAAGTGGGACTGCAAGCTGATACAACCACTCTGGAAATCAGTCTGGCGGTTCCTCAGAAAACTGGGCATGACGCTTCCAGAGGACCCTGCTATACCACTCCTGGTCATATACCCAGGGGATTCCCAGGCATGCAATAAGGACACATGCTCCACTATGTTCATAGCAGCCTTATTTGTAATAGCCAGAAGATGGAAAGAACCCAGATGTCCCTCAATGGAGGAATGGATACAGAAAATGTGGTATATTTTCACAATGAAATACAACTCAGAAATTAAAAACAATGAATTCATGAATTTCTTAGGCAAATGGTTGGAACTGGATAATATCATACTAAGTGAGGTAATTCATTCACAAAGGAACACACATGGAATGCTGTCACTTTTAAGTGGATATTAGCCCAGAAGCTCAGAATACCCAAAACACAACCCACATATTAAATCATTCCCAAGAAGAAGGAAGGAGAGGCCTTGGTCCAGGAAAGGTTTGATGCAGCATTTTAGGGGATTGCCAGGACAGAAGAGTGGTATGGGGTTGAGTGGAGAGCTGGTGAAGAGAAGAGGGCTTATGGGACTTAGGGGGAAGGGAGAACTGGGAAAGAGAAAATCATTTGGAATGTAAACAAAGAATATAGAAAATAAATAAAATAAAATAAAAATAAAAGTGGTGATTGCAGGTAACTTATTTTCTGCCTTTTTCTTTGATAAGTCGCAGTCTTGTGACTTGTTAGTTTGGCCTTCTTACCATTTGTGTATTATTCCCTTTCTTTATACCCAGGTTTCCTTTGGCTACGTGAACATGCCTGTTCGCATTGCACTTTCTTGTCCTTTTAACTCTTTAACTCTTCATCATTCCTTCCCTCCCTCCCTCCCTGGCTCCCTTCCTACCCCCACCCCCATCTTTCTCTTCTGTGTGGGATCTTCAGGAATGGAAGTTTTGCTCAGGAATTGAGTGCTTGCACACCATGCTTGAGACCTTGGATTTCACAAAGACAAAGCAAAGAAAACCAGTCAAAACACTAACACATTCAGCAAAGAGATTATAAAAATCGTATTAGCCTATGACACTGCAAACAAATAAGGGCTGCAGGGTTTATGACATGGATTTTAATGTATATAATGCTAAGTATGTTAAGCTGGCTTCAAGTTAACCATACTATAAACATATTGAAGTAACATATTCTGTTTGTCTAAAATCTGTGAACTTCCATCCACAATTTTCAAGCCATGCTATTATTTTACATACAACAACAAAACATTTTAAGTAGATAAGGAATGAGACTGACAATGATGCAGTTGTATTTCTCTCTCCAGCCATTCTGACCCTTGCCATCTTATGTCAGGTTTTCTTTGACTTCAAAGAATTGGATGTTGATACATTCTCTTATTCTTCTTAATAATAAATTCTTTTGCTTTAATTTTAAAAGCTACTCTTGATGGGTATAGAATTTTAAAAGCTTTCTTCTTTCTGTAAAGTGTTGTTTTATTGCTCCTAACAAAGGTTACACACATTCTTTTTAAAACTATGACCCCATAATTTAATATATTCTTGTTCTGGCTGTTTTTTAAGTTTTTCTTTATTGGTTTATTACTGCTTGCCATGTATCATGGTGTTATTATATTTCTATTTATCTCTTCAGGGATCAACAAGTTTCCTGGAACTTCTAAGTTCATTTTAGTTACACCAGTTTTGGATACAATTACTGTTATTATCCCCCCTAACCCCCAATTCTGATACTTCTTTTGAAACTCTAATGTTGCTTTCCTTAGAAAGCCTAAGAACAGTTCACCTGCTATTAACCCCAGTTTGTGCTTTTCTCAGCGCTGTTTCCTGTAAGTCTTGATTTGCTATTGCTGTCCTCAAATCCCTTCTGCTTTTCTGTTCTTAGTCTCCTGGCAAGCTAGTCCACATGAAATTATCCAGTACTAGCCAGAAGTAGTTTATAGCTATTTTTATAAATTGTCTTTTGTTCATCATATTTGTATTTGGCTTTAATATTCAGGTAAATTCAAGACAGTTGTTTATGTTTCCTTTCAACTTCCATCATTAGCATAATAATGTGGTTATTCCTAATGAGTGATTTCATCTTAATTATTGGTAAATTTCTTGACGTGTTTAGTAATTTATTTTTAAATGTAGAGAATGGTCTTGTTATACAGATATGTGAATTTTGACTCTTTGATGAATATTCTTGCCTTGTATCTACCTTTTAGTTGTTCTTCGTTTTGTTTTGTTTGTGGGTTTTCTTTTATTTTTTTGTTTGTTTGATTGGGTTTCTTTATTTGGTTGGTTGGTTTTGGTTTTTGGTTTCTTTTAATTTTGCTTATTTTGTTGGCTACTTTTATGTAAAGTTGATCCTTTTGTTGTGCCTGTTTCAACTATACCCTTCTTTCTGCATGAATATTGTCTGCCAGTAAGTCTGTGAAGCCTCCTGTGTTCCCTTTCCTGAGAGGTCATTTACTGTTTCTCTTCTGGACTCCTGAGCTTCTTAGTTTGCTTCTAATTATTATGCTGTGCATTATAGGTATTGGTGATCAAATCGTTTCTCTATTTCTGAGTTTATTCATATTCAAAATCAGAAAATAAGTGTCTACTATTCTCAGACAAGTATTGAGTTATTATTGTTATTGTGACTATATGTATGATGACTTTGTAGTTGTACAATGCTCAAATTTTGAGAATACTGATGTGATATCTTGTGTATTTTGTGATGGTTCATCATTTGACCTTAATTTAAAATATAAGAAGAATTTTATTTGTCAACTCTAAATCTTCCAGGCTGTTTATTCTGTATACTGGAAGAAATTGTAAACAAATACAATTACATATATGTTATCCAAAAACATGTATTATTTAATATTTTGTATATAAGGTAAGTGATACTTTGGTTCAAATTATATTTATTTTCTTATAGACTATCTGGGTCATAACCAAAAAAAAATTTAGTAATATTTATTTAAAGATTTTTGGATTTCCAACAACTTCCTGGGTACTTTGAACATAATAATGTTAACCACCATTAGTAATATAAGCATTACTTGGAACATTCCCTAGTTTTGCTTAAGGCTTTTATGTATACAAATTCATAATCATCTCAGAAACAGGCATTTACAACTTGACCCCCATTTTTAGCACAATGAAATCAAGATTCATCCCTGTCACAAGTTCGATCTTGGCTACACTCACGAGGGTGGGGAGGTGCAGGGGCGAGGGGGGAGTGCGGCTCTCTACACTTCACTGGAGCTTTTGCACTCAAGCTGCCTAACTCAGGTTCTCCGTGTTGCAACCCAGCCTTAGGCACTGTAAGATGTCTTGCCAGGGGTTCCTTCTAAGACAACTGGTATTGAGACCCTCCACTCTAGAGCACCTGTTTTATGTTTTAGCAAGAGTTGATCAAGAGCTGTGCTTGTAATGAATAGGGTCAACAGATGTATGAATCAATAAGGAAAGAACACGGAGGAACTAGAGTTTACAGAAGTTAGCACCTGACTGGGTAGCCTCCTGACAGAGCAGCAGGTTTTAAGAGAAAGGAATTCAATTATAATTCCTAAGTGTGAAAGCATTTACATGTAAAGGACAACCAAATGCTTTCTCCCCTAAGCAACAGGAGATGCTTTTACATTGCAGGCAGATTGTGCCCTGTCTAAGAAAAGGCTTCAATGTTCCTCTGGACTGAGGGGCCTAGGCTCACTTGAGGACTCTTAACATAGTGTATTTGAAATATTGCTGTTAGTTAAAGGCAAGACAGATGTTGCATGAGTGGCCCTGCCCAGACTCTCAGCCCAGGAGTTTTGTGACATGCATGGGAAGGCAGACAGCCTATCAGTGTGAGGAAAGGAAGCAGCCATTGTGTCTTACTATCCCAGACTGCCTGCCTCCTCCGGCCATTCTCCCAGAAGTTACACTCAGCCAACAAAGGACGTTTCAGTTCTATTCCTTCGACTGCAAAATTCTTAACAATAGTGCTGTATCTGAACACAGCAGAATAACTCAATCTACCCGGTGTTCATCCAAGCAAAGCCATCTGTCTCAACACTGCCATCATTTCAAGTCTGTATCTCATCAGAATAAATAAATGAGGCTTAAGAGGCTGAGTAATCAGTTGATAGAAATTAGTTTTAAGTGAATAGAGAGAATTCCTGCCTGTGAGGAATGTACCCAGTCCACTGGGAGTGCTGGACACACCAAAGTCGATCCTGGTAGATACAAAGAAAGAGTGTGGTGAGCATCCTGTGAACAGCTAATGAGGGAGGAGCTTCCTGGTGCTGTTCACTTTCTCCAGAATTGACCCTACTGTCAGGAAAGCCAGGAAGACCTCGCCATTTTGCCGCTGGTTCTCTATGTGCCACCGTCTCCTCTCTAAGAGCTGCCCATTGAGGGCTGAGGGCGGGAAGAACACAGAGAAGGGCAGCTGAGCGAAGGCCTGGGAGGCAGAAGATGAGGAATATGTATTAGGAGATAACTGTAGACACATCCGATCAAAATGTAAAATCTGACATTTATCTGTTTGCAGTGCTGCAGAAAGGTGGTCTTGCCACCATGGATGGGCCAGGAAGCTGTGTTTTTTCTATTAAGAGTAAATAAAATGAGGGTAAAATTTTAAGTTGAGGAATATTTCTGTTGCTAGAAGGCAAATTACTACATGCAGTAGTACAAAAGAACAGGGGTAAACAATACAATATGCTGTGAATTGCGAATGCATGTGCAGTAATGTCATGAATATATTAACTTCCTTCATTGTCAAGGAAAGTGACAGAGGCTGCCTGAAATTCAGAGAAGAGCTGGCTGTCACTCTTCAGCTAAGACACTTGGAGTCACATCTCTCCTAATAACAAAGTCTATTCTGTTTACATTTGACATGGTAGCAAGCAGTGTTGGGTTGCTTTTTATAAGGAAATGAATGAAGTCATGAATGAATGAAGGACTGAATGTGTAGCAGGAGCCTCTCCAATGCATCCTGGAGCCACCGGTTCTCCTTGTTTGGATAAAAACGGATCCTCTCTGACAGAAGCACGTTTAGATGAATTTTTTAATATTGCTGGCAATGGGTTGTATTTATTTATTTTAACTATGTCAACACAACTGAATATTTCTGACTCTAGGTCCCAGTGGTGCTTAATAAAAGAAACCTGGAAAGCACTGCAGTGTCAGAGCGGGGGAGGGGCAGTGGAGGAGAGCTTGTGCAGAGTGGGGGATTTTGGGATGCTGCCAGTGAGGGCTGATGACAGGTTAACAGCAGTTCTTGGAGGACTGAGGGGAGTGTTCTGGTTATCTCACTGTTTCCCATATCCTAATGTGTGACTGAGGCAAGAAGGTAAATATCCCATTGTACTTCACAGCTTCAGAACAGGATCCCGAGAACAGCTCTCCAAGTGAGGGAGGGAGGGAGAGCTGAGCCGGAGGCAGATTATTAGGTTGAAATTAAAATGCAGACGAGATTCATTAAATTGTTGACCCTCCTCCCCACTCTTAAAAAAAAAGTCAGGTTGCCATCTTAAATTGACAGCATTAGAGATGAATTATGTGCACTGATTAATAAGTGAATGTTTTTAGCATTATGATCGCGGCACCTGCTAGTTATGTCGACACTGAAGAGGCTCTCAAATTCCAGTGTTTCCAATAATAGAGGTACCCTGAGCTGAAAGTTGTGCACAAGTGTCAGTGTGAGGACACACCACTTTTTATATAGTTATGATATTTAAAAATATTGCCATGATCCTTCTTGCAAGTTCGCTCTGCAACTTCTTCCCCACCTGTGTAACTCCCCTCCCCACTAAAAATACACCATTTACTTACTTCAGCAAAGTAAAGGGAATTTAATCAAATCAAAACCAAGACGCTGGAGAGTGAATTGCAGAGCAGGAACAAACAGCAGCTCATGATGGAGAACCACATGATTTAAAATGATTTGCAAAACACGTGTTATTCTTTCAAGCTTCCAAGGAAAATGGCAATTTTATCCAATTTGGGTTTTTGCCAAAGGTACCATTTCACCAAATGTAGCTACAGTCATAAAAAAAATAAAAAAATAAAAAAGGAAGCTTCCAAGTAGATTAACTGGCTTTGCTGTATTATAATGGTGCTTTAAATGAGCAATTTGAGACAATTAACCTGGAACAGGCACTTCTCAGGGCTTTATCCCTTTAACGGTTTTGGTTCTTCAAACAAGAACAGGGAAAATGAAAGCTGGCCGCTTCCCATCGTAGCATCCTCTCTGTAGCCCTGTGAACATGAACATGATCCACAGGAAGCATGTAATGGGAAGTCTAAACTATGTGATTTAGAGATGTCATCCTCCATCAACCAAATAAAATCATTTAAAAATTAATGGGTGTTTATGTGGCTGACTTAAGAGGAAACTGGGTTCCAGCTTTTGGCAATAACACCTTGCACTACCCTTGGATACCTGATGCATATTTTCCATCTCTGAATGTATTATGTACTGTATATGGTGCTGGACAGAGGAGATCATTTGGAATAATCTAAGTATTAAAATCCTTGCATACTATTTAGAGATACTGGTCTATCAGTATATTATAAATATCTAGGCAGAAAAAAATAAAATTAATTTTGTCAATCTCAAAGGAAGAAAGCTGAGAACATCCTTACAATGATTATGTAATTAACCAACCAATATTTGAGTGACTGCTATTTGCCTGAAATTGAGAGAAAATATGGAGTTGATTGATCACACCTACTGGCATGGATGTGCTGTTGTAGAATGACTGATGGAGAAATGATTTACAGAGTGAAGAAAAGCAGAGATGTTCAGGGATGCCTTGTCCCAAGGGCTAAGTCAGTTAAACAGAACAGAGAAAATAACACTTAAACAATTATTAGAGAAAGACCTAAATTTTAATAGTAACTTCTGGAGGCAGAGGAAATCTTGGTAACAAGACAATAGAGAAAAAGAAAATGTTAATTTCTGGCCAGGAGTTGAGCTTTTCTTAATGAGAGGAAGTTGGGACTTCCAGGACCAGAAGTCCCAACTTCCTCTTTAGGAAGACTTCCAGCAAGTCTGTGTCCCAGAGTGAAGGAAGCTGCGTGGAACCACAGTGATGCTGAAATGGATTAAAAAGGAAGCCATAAGCACCGTATTTCAGAAGAAGGCAACAGAAGTGATCTAAATCGCAGAAACATACTCTATTCACATTGCTAAGTCCTTAGCCCTGTCTGATGCTTCTGCCTCTCTTGACATGGCGGATCACTGACATGGCGGATCACGAGTTCCTCCAAGTGACTTCCTGTGCTTGGAGAGCTGAACATCATCTCTTTCTTTAAAGACCGGTACTAATGTATTTTTCTCTTTTTAACCTTCAAATTCTATGTTCTAGTTGAATTTCCTCAACTTTTTGTCCTACACATCACATCCAAATTCATGCTACGGATGATCCGGGCTTGCCACCCCTGCTCATTATCTCTGACCTTGATCTCTCCCCTGACCCCTGGACTCCTGTCTCTGGGTGTCTACTTCTCTTTGAATATTTAACAGAGGCCTCGAAATGAAGGTGGTCACAGCTAACGTGCCAACTCCCCTTCCCTTAGCTCTCATCCTTTAAAGAATGAAGAGATGAGATTATCCCACAATTAGAGAGAGTCTGAGATAGTTCCTGATTCCGCAGGCCTTCCCCCATCTTTTTATTAGTTGCTTACCCCATCAACTCATTTAACACATAGCTGTTGGGCATAGTGGATTGAAATGCAGATGGGTTAGGCACCCATACTGACCCCAAAGTGCTTGTAGTTAGATATCCATAGGCACAAACGTAGGTTTTCCAAAGGCAAGACTCTTCCAATAAGCTGAATGCAATTTTAACCTCGATCAATATCACAAAAAACAGGAAGGTGCAAATCGCTCATCACATCCCCTTCTCAGGCACATGTCTCCAGGACAGTCTATAGGCCTGTAAACCACTGGTCACTTGAGAGGAAGCGGTTAAGATCATTCTAAAGCTAACAACACAGGCAGACACATAGACTTCATTGTTGCATCCTTTTCAGACTGAAGACAGTATGGTGAAATAGTTATTTAGTTTGTTCTAGGATTTCTTGGATGATTGTTTCTTTTTAATCTGCTGCATATACTCAGTATTCAAGTATATGAGATGTTTGAGAAAAATCACCTTTATATTAATTCTCTATCCCACTGGCGTTGAAAAGTCTAATCAGGAAAGTACACACACACACACACACACACACACACACACACACACACACACATACACACACACACACACACACCACACAAACACAACTTCCAAAACCAGGCCTTGGGTGCATAAAATAAAGTTGGTAGCCACCATTGAGGAGCAGACACAAGGGTCGCATGGACTGGGACACCTGGTGGGCTGTCTGCAAATCTGTGAAGACAAAGGTTGTTGTCTTTCTGAGCAGTGAGGAAAATGGGAGAAAGTCGGGAAGGTGCAGAGCAGCAGGCCCCACTCACCCCTTCAGTAAGAGGCTGTGAGAAAGGCGTGCTGAGGCATAGCATGAAGTCGCAGGGACCTGTCACCAGGCTGAAGAGCTCGGCCTGTTTCTGTACAAATGGGGAAGCCAGGGCAGGGCAGGCAAGACAATTAGATTGGCGCTTATGCAGATCACTCAACAGCTGTGTACAGGTGAACTGGACATGCTTTGGAAGGGGTAGTCTTCCTGGTACTGCAGCTGTGAATAGTTGAAATGAAGCTGTTTTGCATTTTAATGTGCACACAAAGCTTTGGTCTTTATTAGTTTGGAGGACTGTGGGACGGTGAAAGGCAGCCTTGTTTCTGGTTGAACTAGGTTTGAAATCCCCATAACGCCACAGATAACACTGAAAGGAATGGGAGGTGTTTTGCCATGCTCCTGGACGCCAGGCCCTTGGCACGAGGCAGCATCTCTCCATGGGCCTGTGGCCATCAGTCACATAAGGGCAAAGCCCTAAGCCCCTCCACAGGTAGAAAACATGACACATAGCCTCAAGACAGATCTCCATTTTAGTGAGGTACCTAAAGGTCCGAAGGGCTTAGCCAATAAACTCCTCTTCCAAACACCCTGCAAAAGGTCTTTAACCTCAGGCTCACCCTGAGAAAGTGAGGCTTTACTTATCACAACTCTTCACCATGACAATACATGCTTTAAAACCATAGACTGTCTATTTTCATCGGGATCCACGGTGGGGAGCAGTGGATCAGGCCTTTACCTAAAGAGCTGTATCTAGTCTCCCAGAGAAGGCCTCTCAGCACCCCCAGCCATGGCCTTCTCCAAGCCAAGCCAAACAAGCCAAGGACTCCGTTTCCTCAGGACCCAGGGACCATCAGGAACTCCCCTGATTTTTTGCCTTTGGCCCCTGGCTAGATTCAGCCTGTGTTTCCCACTCTGTTCTCAGCGCTTTTGACTGCTTAGGAAGTGTTTGGGAGAACCACAGAGCAGTTCACACATAAAGAGCTTAGCCTTCGTGTGTCTATCTCCTACAATTCCAAAGTCACGAATGATAGGATTAGTATCACGTTCACTAAAGAATGAGCTCATTAACAAGCACAGCTTCTACCCCACCCAAACATGGGAATATGATGGCTCCTGTTTTGTCTTGTCTTGTCTTGGTTTGGTTTGGTTTGGTTCCTGATCACTTGCTGATTTAGTAGTACAGTGCTAAAGAGAAATAAAAGGTGTGTCAGTGCTAAGGCTCCATCTCCATCTTACTGCTCAGTCTGAGTTGGAAACAGAAGACCATTCTGGAATCTTACCTATTGATAATGGCAGCTTATAATTTTGTCTGGGAACAACCAGACAGAATGACTTGTTGATGTCACCTCTCCTTGTGACTGATGAAACACTCAGAGACACAGAATGGCTCATTGACGGTAGAGCTTTTTGTTTGTTTGAGGGGTTTGCTTTGTTTTCATTTTGGTAGTAATCCTCTCTGAAGCTACATGGCCTTTGCCCTTCTTTCCTTTTTCAGAGCTTACGAAGATCCTTCTCAAGTGTTTGTTGTCTGTGGTAACTCTTGTAACAAGTAAAAGTAACAGCTTTTGTTGTTTTTGTTGTTGTTGTTGGTTTAAGCACTGACTACAGCATCTCCTCATTTAAAGTTCAGGCCCACATAATGATAGTAACTATTCCCACTTTATACTTGAGGCAACTGCGACTAAACAGTTTGTGCCTGTTGACAATTGGCCTTCAGTGTCAGGGGGAAGTGACCACAGTGCTTTAATGATGGTACTGAGCCAGTAGCAGTCCTATCGACTGGTTGTTCAAAATCATATCTATTTTTACTGTGTGTTAACTGGAGAATGGTAACCTTGTATTTGAACATTGAAACAACCATTTATACTTTATAAAAACCTACTTAGTTAAAACAATAGTGATCATATGCTTTGGAAATACTAGCGTGTAGCCCAAAATCAGAATTAGAGCTATTAGCATACTAAGCTGAACCACCCCTTAACCTATTGATTACTAAAACAGAAGAAAACAGCACCTTTTCAAGTTTTTGCTTTCTTTCTTTTCAGAGTAATTGGATTCAAATTCACATCTGGAGTGTTAAACCAGTGTTTTCAACATTTCCCTCCCAATTGTTTAACCTCCATCTACATCTCTGGCATAAATTTCAGCCTTTATTTGTGAATATTCGGATAAGCACTTTGCCTCTAACAGCATTGTTCAGGGCCTGGCATCATTGTTACAGCTGTAATTGTAACTATCAAGACACAGTTCTTTGTAATTAGAAAGTCAAGATGGTGTTCAGCAGTATGGCAGCCCAGACTTACATTTGTTAGGCTATTAGAAAAAAAATGTTTACAGAGAAAACAGTGTCATTGTTTAGTACTCTTAATTGACCATCTGCCTGGTAAAGAAATGTCCAAAGAAGGATAAATAAGACTATAGTACACTTATTTATTTATTTTCTTTGTGCAGTGAGAAAATTAGGAAGAGCAGTGGAGGCGAACTCGATAAGACATTCTGAAATCAGGCTGTAAGGGAAATCATGCTAGGCATACATTTCTTGTCTTAATTCTTTCACTGTCAATACCCAGAACCTCCTCAGCGAGGGTTTCAGAAGCAGGCTTTGGACAGTCCTGAGGGCCTCATAATATGGCTCCAGCCTCCTTTTCCCCCCTTTTTTACTAGCTAGCCTCTGCATGGGTTCTGGCCTCTAACCACCTTGCTTTGTTCTCCAGGACAGAGTCTCAGGTTCACCCTTCTCCCTGCTCCTCACAGGCACAATTTCATTCTACCCTCCCCTCGTCCCTCCAGATATGAAAATTTCACCCATTCTGTGGAGAGCTGGGCCCAGTATTCGCCCCCCTCTCGCCCCCCCCCCCCGCCTCGCCTCTACACCTTTGTTCTTTTCTGACCATCCAGGAAGAGAGAATTCCTCCCTTGCTCTGAATTTCTCTCGTATTTATTGATTTCCCATCCCTTGGCCCTGGAGGGCGACCTGCCTGGCGAGGCACTTCTGTCACACTGGTGCAGCTATTCAAATTCAGCCTTACCATTTGCATCCTCATATGCTTCTGTTTTGACTCTCCCCGTAGATTGTAAAATTCTCATCCTAGATTTGTGTCTTATTCTTCTTTGAATTCCCCCCAAAATGCCCATCACTTTTTCCATTTCTTTTTCAACTTGATTCTAAAAAGCAGACTAACACTTATGGTCCTGTGAAATGTCTATCATTTATCTTTTTTGACAAAGCCAAAAGTACCCAGGCTGATTTGCCCTCAAGACATATTATAATTCTCTTATATAAACACACCAAAACCCTATTATTGGGAGTCAATTCTGTGCTGATCGCTGGGCCTTCAAGAAGGGGTACACTGTGGCCTGGTAGAGCTTACCTGTAAGCAAAGTTCTCCAATGAAGCACATGTTCAGAAAAATCAGGAAACATAGCAGGAGCTAAAAATGGCTTCTTAAGTATTTAATTCAAGGGAACACAAGTTCTTTTCTACAGGCACCGAAACAGCAGGCTCACAAGGATGATCTTGTTTTGTCATGTCACATGGGTACACATCTTGTTGAAAAGGCCATATTAATTACTCTTGCCAAAAGGAAAAACAGTATGTGGCACCCAGGACAGAACGGATACCAGACTCAGTAATTTGGGTCTTTTTCCATGTCTAACAACCAAGGAGCATCTGGTCTGGAGGAGATTGTCTGCTGTGCTATATGGGTGTCCTTCTGCCCAGGGTCTGAGTTGAGCTTAGTCCAAAGACAATGAGTGACCAGGCTTATGCTCAGAGACCTGTCTCTTCCAGGATCACAGATGGGAGTTCCCATCACAGCCATGCACAGATTCATCACAATATGGAAACCCTTCAAGCAGGAAAGGGAACAAAAATATGAAATATGACCTGACCCAATAACTCACGTGTTTGTGCCCAACTCCACTCATTATTATCCTCTGCAGGTTTCTGGAGATGACCATCAGACACACATTAACATTCTTCTTAACATCATCTGTGGCGATGTCTCCCATCCCACTCATCTACTCTTAGAGAATTTTATACATGTTATGCATTTGGTACTGTTTCCTAAGTGATGCTCCCACCAATGACTAGCTCTGGGATTGAAGCCGCATGCCTTGTGAACGGAATTACTCTTGTATAAGATTTAGGTTTCTCTACTGCCCTGCCAGATTTACATTTTAAAGAATTGCATCTATTCTTTTATTTGTGGGAGAGAGCACACACAGGCCCTGGTGTGCACATGTGGAGGTCGGACTACAACAACATTCAGGATTTGGCTCTCTCCTACCATGTGGGTTCTGAGAATCCCACTCAGGTCCAACGGCTTGCACAGCAAGTGCCTTTTCCCAGCCGAGCGCTCTTGCCCATCCCTGCCCTGCCCTCTCAAGAATAGCTGTGGAGCATTTGTGTTCACTGTTTTGTGCCACTGAAATGTTTTTCCCAATATTACCTTGGAGAACAGTTCTTATAATTTTACATTTCTGACCAAGTTGTCCTTTATCACTGAGCTCTTCACCTTGTTTCATGAAGTTCAGCCCTCAGCCCAGACAGCATCACTAAGCTAATCAGGACAGTTCAATCCTCTATTGGTATATTTTCAGAGCACATTGCTGAGGTTCAGTGCGTACATGATTAATAACCTAGCTCTCATTTAGGGATTCCTAGATAGTTCTCTAAAAGTAGGGTTTTAAAGTAGGTTTCTGAAGGTCTTTCCACTTATAGCCATTTTGCCCATGGTAAATATTTCCATATCTTGAGTTTATAAAGGCAAGTAAATAGATATATGAATTTATTTACTGGTAATAAATCACAATTTACTTTGCAATAACTATTTGTTTAATTTATACTTTTGTCGTTTATTGATGCCAAAATCAAGTCTGCACACCACAGAGTTGGATGTTCATGTTTACCTCAGGACCTAAATTTTGGCTAAATTTGGTATTCTGGGTCAGAAAGCATCTTCAGCATTTTTCACAGTTGACTGGCTTTTTGATTTCATAATGATTAACGCCAAGAATGTCACCTTGCTTCAGTACCTAGAACAAAGTGTCAGGAGTATGTTTAGGGTCATGTCAGAAGCCGTTGAAAAATAGTGGCCAAATCCCAAGCCAAAATGCATTCAATGTTTTTTGTTTCTTTTCTTTTTTTTTTTTTAAATGAAACTGAAGTCAGAAACTCAAAGGGTGGTTTTTACAACGAAGTCTTCTAGCACAACCCAGTCCAACAATGTTCTGAGGAATTACGGGAGGGAAATAGGAAAAGTGTTTGCTCTTGTAATTAATCCATTATGTATCTATGAATAGAAAACTCTGTGTGTGCAGCAGTGACACTACACTTCACACTTAGTCTGGACCCCGAGCCAAAGGAAATCAGGCAGCATTCATTGGCATCATATGACACGACAGCATGTGCAGAGCAAAGAGTGTGGCCAGCATGTTTAAAACAGAGGCCGCACCAAAATGACTCAACAGGAGTTACCATTTCCCTCAAACTCCTTGGGCGTTTAACATATTTACATTTGAATTAATTTTTGGTTGTTATGTGATCAGAAATCTTTGGCTGTTGCCAGAGATTCTGCAATCCTCACAGTGAGTTGCCACCCATGTATGATGAAAACCCAGTTTAAGAGACTGGGACAAAGAGAAAAAGGGTTTATGGAATCCTGATGGACCAAGGCAGGGCAGATGCCCCTCCATCTTCTCTTCACCTGAGCCCATCTCAGGTTTAGCTAGAATATGATCTGCATGATGGAAAATCTCAAGGAAATTGTTTAAATCTCTTCTAGGAACACACAGTCAAATGTCCTAGCTAACACACACACAGAGACACACACAAACACAGACACACAGACACACACAGACACACACACACACACACACACACACACACACACACACAGACACACACACACACTGCTTTTATCCCTAAGTTTTTTCAAGGACTTGCATGGAATGTATCTCACTCATCCAACTGGCAACAACAAATGGAAATATATTTATGTATATTATCCTCTCTTTCTTTGTGGACTCCCAAGTTTTTAGCTTTCTCAGTATCTGTGAAGCCTTTTTTTCAGGGACAAGATCACATAGTTCAAAGGGATATAAGAAACTAAAGCCTACCTAAAATCTGTGATAGAGACTACATTTGATTTTAACATTAGATAAGTGAACACAAACGTTTTAATATAGTAGTAACCTTACTCCAGGTGAATTCATAATTTACTAAGCTAGGAGAGGCTGACTTTCTCAGCTCAGAGCAGGTGAGGTGGGCAGCACAGAGGCTATCCTAGTTATAATGGAGCCTGAGAATGTGGTGCTTGGATCCCAGTCCCTCTTAGAGATGTCATATAAGTAAAAGATATTGTAATTGATAGGGACTGGTCTATAGGCAACAAATTGGGAGTAGGTGAAAAAAGTAAGTACAATAAGCTGAAAGTTTACATCTTCCCTTTATTTTCCCAGGGAGGTGGGGGTGGGGTGGGAAATCAGTTATAGTCAGTGGGTTTGGAGTTTGTTGAAGGTCACATGGTAAGCGGTAAGTATGACTCAAGAAAGTGCTTCAGCAGGGGGCAAGGCAGGCAAGACCAGGTCCTCCACAGTCCCCAGGTTCATCATGAAGGAGTGGAAGTCAGAGGTCAGCGATGGACAGAAAGGCCCTGTCTCTGTGAGAGCACATCTTTAGAAGCCTCTCTCTGCTTTGCTGTTGAAATAATAGATGACACATTTAACATCACAAGCATATTACGTGCCCCGTATTCTTCCAGCTGAAATTAGTAAAGTCAGGACTTAAGTTTAAAAATTCGGCAATGCACAAAGCACTAGGTTGAGAAAAGAACGATCAATTTTTTTTCGTTTTAATGTAAGTCAGCTTTTACAATTTGTCTATTGGTGATGAATATTATGTTCTACTTTTATAGACCCATATTATTTACTTTAAAATTTTATTTTATTTTGGTTAATGGCCTATTCTTTTTCAAGAAGGCTGCAAGAATTGATGTCATAAACATTACCTTGAATATCACATATACTACTCTTTTCCTTTAGAGTCAAATGAGATAAATAGTTCATCTATAAACTCTTAGCCTCTAAATGACTTGTCACTCGGAGAGAGCTGTAGACAAGAAAGAAAAATCTAATCATCCTCATCCCTACCCCAGGCCCAAAATGAGAGAAAGGGTTAATTTCACGATTAACGGTATCAGGCCCTAAACAGATAAAACTCAACTATCACATTTTAAACTTGTTTTTAATAATGAATATCTTTGCCAAAGGTGGATTCTCACCAATAGGTTCAAGGAGGGCCCTTAAATTTTGTATTTGTAGTAAGCTCTAAGGAGTTTGTTGTGCTTCTGGTCTTGTCGTTGGAGGAAGGAAGAGGCAACCCGCCATCACCTTGAGTAGATGGACTAGTCTCCACTCAGAGATTTATTTATGTTCAAGTTAAGCTGGGTTTTCCACTACACTACATAAAAGCATCTCAGAGCAGGCAAGGTGAAGCTAAATTAGCAAGTTTATCACAGAGTAAGGACTATATATGTGGACTTAGACATAAATGTGGGCATTGAAAGAAACAGAGAGAGAGAGACAGAAAGAGAGACAGAGACAGAGACAGAGACAGGTGGTAGGGAAGTGGTAGGGATTTGAAAAGGGAGGGAGTGTTGATGGAAATACAGCATTTGCCCTTAAGTGCCTTTGTTATGAATGCATATATAATTTTGTGGCCTTTAAAATTACAATGTTCAGAAGATAATTTTTAGAAATACTTAAAAATTTTAAAAAGTTTGTAAATTAAATAAAAATATGACTATGTGTGCTGGTTGATTTATTTACCCTATCTTAAAGAATTTCCTTTTCTCCTTGGTGGTACTGGGCAGTCAACCTAACGCCTTATGCATGTCAGGAGGGTCTGCCGTAGGCTGTCTGCCCACCCTGACCCTCAGTCTAACAATTTGTTTTTGTAAGCTAAACTGTAAAGTGTTTTATGGGGTGTTTTGTAAAGATTTATAGATACACATAGTGGTAATAAGCTTAAACTTGGAGTCACAATCTGTACCTTACACAACTATTCATGTGCTGTTTTGACCATTCTTGTTTGAGATAGGCTCTATCTTATCTTTCTAAGGTATCAACAGAATTTGAAGACTCTGTCCATTTTTCACCATTAAGGTCTCATGTTGCCCCAACAACTGAGAACTAACAACTGTAATTAGCCAGTTCTCTCTTCTGTAGGGACTTTCTGTGTCCCTTTTGAGGAGACAGAGACAACCTATTGCTATGCCAGAAACTAGATCAAAGGAGATACCGAAGCAGCACACACCAGGCAGGTCTGAAATCTGGTAGACCTTTAATCCTGATAAAATCAGATGATATGATTTCATTCATGTGTGATTCTAGAAATAATCAATGAGAAAATATCTGCAACAAACCTATTATCAAGAAGTGCTGACCATTCCACCTTTGCTTATGCTTAGAGATATGTGTGGCCGCATCTGACTTTTGCAGATGCATCATCCTGTTAGAACAATCAGCATCTTACATGTTACCTCTACTGGAGCCTGACAACTTCGGAAGAATTCGCTTGGCTTCCAGGGGAGCCTTCTGTCCCCTTCCCACCACCTTGCTTCATCCATATTTCACCTAATCAGGATCTCAAATATCAAGCTTATAGGATGAATACAGGAAAATGTTCTAACATGCAGAGAAGAGTGTCTTCGTGGGGGAAAAGGCTGTTTTCTCTTCCTCTGTGATGGTTTAAGATCTTTCCTAGGGCAGTGGCTCATGGGAGTCACAAGCCTCTTAGGGAGCTAATCTGCCCTGCTAATCCTGTCACCATTCAACTTAGTGCCACTCAGTAGTGATGTGTGCTGGCTGCCATTGCTTTCATTCCAGACAACGACAGCAACTCAGGCAGCATCTGCCCTCGACATGCTTGGCAATTACAGCTGAGAATCCACGAAAGGCTCGCTTACAGGTGGACCTTACAGGAGACTTCGTGGCAAGTACTTTTGCTTTTCATATAAGTCAAAATTCAATAACTATGGCAGCAAAATAGCAGGAAAAGTCTTGCTAGCATCATGTAGGAAATGACTGTGAAGTTTGTACCCTTGATTTTAGTCAAAGCCCCATTCACAAAAGATGCCATTCTACCCCAAATCTCCTTTATCCTACAATGGATCTTGTTTTAAAGATATCTGATCATTTAATTGTAGTTGACAGACTAATAAAATGAAGTCACTTTATTAAACATTATATCAGAATATTCCATCTTCTACTATAGCAATGTGAAATTTCACCATTTGAGGAAGCATATAACATTGTGGTGATTTTAATACATTTAATAAATATTTGCAATTCCTACAATAAAGTATACCAGTAGAAAACTCACTTCCTTCTAAATTTATGTGCCTGCTGGCAGGTAGCCATTTTCTAATATTTTTTCTCAATTACTTACATTTGTTACAATTTTCCAACTTCTCGTTTTGTTCTTTGCCTTTGAGCACACTGTTTCTTCTGAGGAAGGATGTGTATGGTTAACATCTCAGGTGCAACACAAGAGCTCTCTGGCTTGCTAAGGAGGTGGCGGTATCCTCCTGGCCTCCGTCAGCATCTGCTTCCTTGGACCTACTGTACATGTGGCATGAAATCTTCCAAATGTGAGACCTAAGAACCCTTTCTCAATACTCCACCACAGTGGAAATGCTGGGGACAGGCACATTTTGATCTAGTAAGCTTTGGGCTTGTTAATAGAACTCTGTAGACTTTGTGAAATATTTGTTAGACTAAGAAGATTTAGAAGGAGTGACTAATACCCGAGGTTAAGTAAACTCTATCTCAAGTACAGAAAGACGGGAGTTAAGGAATTTTTACAGTAAATCTTCTTGTCAAATAAAGAAAATAACTTTTAAAGGTGAATGAGCACTTCTAATTCTGGTTAGACATTCCCCTGTGAAATTAGTGTGTACTGTAATCATGTCCAAACAAAGACACTGCTTCTGCAGCTTCCTATTTTCTTTCTATGACATTCTCAACATAGATGCCTTTATCAGTATGTGGAATTTTTCTGTTACATATTGGTATTCTCTAATCAGACGGAATGGAAAGCTGAATCCTTTAAAAGTGTTGTTTTCTGACACAAGCCGAGACCTTCATCCTTTCTTCCTCATGTCCCTTGACACATGTCTTCCTGCAATTCCCACTGACTCTTCCCTGAACTACTTGCTACTTATATCTGTTGACCACGATCACTTTTGAATCACTCAATGTCTATAGTATTTTGCTTAAACTATCTAATAGTCCTAGAAGCCAGATCACAACCATCCCACTTATAGACAAAAATACAGACACAAAGGCACAGTGACTTATACAAGGAAGTCTTAGTACTGGGACTGGAACCCTGATACTCCCGGTCCAGAGATTAGGTTTTCAACCACTAGAGTCCTACCATAAGCATCTACAGTTAAAAACTTAACATTGTTTTCTATGGGTGCTTTTTTTCTTAGCTGGTTACAAAACCATGGGCTCTTATCACAAAGCCACTAAGCAAACGAGGGAATCCTTGTGCAAAACGTATTGCTGTCTTCAAGGAGAGAAATATAGGAAGAACCTTAGCAGGTTTGTGGAGGAATCTGTGAGCTGATTCCTGTACTACTCAAAGTTTAATACATTTCAGCTTTAAATTGTTTTAAAGATCTTGAAATCACAAAGGCCATCTTTATACTATATAGTATAGGCTAGTGCCTAAGTCTGCCTAGGCACTCTTCTGACATAGACTGCAAGCATCTTGAGAACAGCAACCACATCCTGGTTATCACAGTATTTTCTTCAATAGGTGTTAATTGGTTAAAAAAAATCTTTTTTTTTTTTTTTTTTGAGATAGGGTTTCTCTATGTAGCCCTGGCTGTCCTGGAACTCACTCTGTAGACTCAGAAATCCGCCTGCCTCTGCCTCCCAAGTTCTGGGATTACAGGTGTGCACCACCACCGCCTGGCATTAAGACAGTATCTTTCTATATCCTATCTAGTAGCAAAAGCTGGTCTCATAGCTGAGTTTTGTGTATTTTTAGTGATATCCTCATTTTTTCAGGTGCTATAACAAAACACCTTAAAGAAAATGGCTTAAAACAATAGAAACATATTTCCTACCATGTTAGAGGCTGTTAAATTTAAGATAAAGATTCAAATTCTTATGAAGGACTGCTTTCTGATCCATAGACCAAGAAATTCCTCATGTCAGAATATGGTAAAAGGAGCAAGGGACCTCTCTCAGGCCTCTTTAATAAGGATACGAATCCTATTCACAGGGACTTCAGCCTCATTAGCTAATTGCCTCCCCAAATTCCCACCTCCTAATACCTTCACATTGGGCCATACAATTTGGGATATAAATTCTTGAGGGTGTATTAGCATTCAAACTGTAGCAGCAAATATAGTGCTGTGCTGTGGTGTGTGTGTGTGTGTGTGTGTGTGTGTGTGTGTATAATTTTCTGAGACATTCTCTTACTCTATACACACCGTAGTGGCCTCAAGGTCACAGCTCTGGCTCAGTCCCCCATGTGATGGGAATACAACCCCTGCTTGGCTATAGTCTCCACAGCTTTAAAATACAAGTGCTCTCTTCTTCCTTTCCTCCAGTCTAATCCTCCGCCCTGTACATCCTACTTATTTATGTGCTCTAACCTTAGAGAAATAGCCATTTTCATTAATTTTTACTTATGAACTTTATCCTGCTAATTGAACAGGTATGCGAAAGTACAATACTCTGAATTGATTCTGGTATAAAATTAATTCTTAGTTACTTATAATATTTAATTTGTGTATGCAAAGTGCCTGAGTCACTGAGAAGATAATTGACTTTTCTCTAAAGTCTTTCAGTCTACATGTTAATTTCATCTTCTCACTCAGATCCAAATGCTCACTGGAACTCATTGGTATTATCTGTGTGTACTTAGGGAAGTGGTAATATCAATACGTTTGTCAAACATCATCATAGCTGGTCTGCTGGGCAGAATTTGTTTATGGTTTCCGGCTAGGTTACCACACAACATTGAACAATGGCTCTCCAGTACATCACAGGTTTACTTCCTACTGGTAGAAGGTGCCCTTGTAAAATAGATGTATCATAAACCTATAGCAAAAACAAAAAAGAAGAGGGGAATCCTATGGTGTATTCTGTAGCAGGTAAGGAAACAATTGGATCTCTATTCTAAAATATTTATGAATAAAATTATACACTTTATAATATCCTGTAATCATTGTAATACGCAAAATGGTCAGAATAAGTATTCTTGAAGAATTTCTAATCTGCTTCATGTATTGATGCAGTGAGAGGTTACTGGGATGAGTTGTATTGTTTTCATCCTTCATATTCGGGTGAGTTTTCCCATGTTAAAATCTTTCAAACAAACCCTCAGTTTTATTATGTACAATGTCTTATGATAATCACTGCCACATTTGGCTTTGATCAGAGTTTTGTGCAAGATATCTTCCAGATAGCAGGTTGGGCAGTTGGATTATTATGATTAGTTTGTCTTTCTTTGGGAAATCTCTTAAATGTCAGACATTATTTTGGCTTCAAAGACTCAAAGTGACATCCATCAACTTCATTCTTCCCAGCTTAGAAAGTTTGTTGATTCATAGTTACATACGTTTCCCTGACATGAACCCATTTTGTTGGCTGACTGGTTGAGATGAGAGATTGAGGAAATGGCAGGTGATCATACAACTGCAGGTATCAATGTGTGTGTGTGTGTGTGTGTGTGTGTGTGTGTGTGCATTGTGCTGCAGATGAGTCCACAACTTGAGCTGCACTGATCTCACTTCTAGTTTCCTCTCTTCTCTCATTCAGTAGAGTTCACTCCCCTTCAGATGCTAACTCAGTACATCCCAAAGGCATGAACACAAAAGCAGACTTCTGTGTTCCCTAATTATCTCTGCCAGAATTGGGATTACAAAGAAAGTGCCAGCGAAACCAACTGACAAGAGTAGAACAGGAAACAGCATGTCATCTTAAAAAGTCATCTGTGGTTGAGGCTCAAAGAACTACCATGACTACTCTCAAGTTGGAAGACGCTGACCCTTAGCATGACCATGTCTTCTGTGAGACCCTGTTGTATCACATTGCCTCAGGTAGGCATTGAAGTCCTGCCTCTCTCAGAACCCACTACTGTCACATCAGGCACACACCAACACTTGTAAGTTGTCCCATAATAAATTTCCATTTAACTTTCACTTCTCTCTGGTGAATTGACATCCATAAATATAAACTGGAAGGTGGCTGACAGTTCCTTAGTTATGGTTCTGCCCACAGAGGGTTAGATAAGAGTGCACTGGGCTAGAGCCTAACCCATTCAGTCTATGCTTTCAGAAATGTTGTATATATAGAATTTTAACCTGGTAAGGTCAGCTTTCTGTTACATTGTTGTATTAATGATTACAAAATCATTGCAATCTAGTGTGTGTGTGTGTGTGTGTGTGTGTGTGTGTGTTACACTGAAGCTGAGTAACTCCTCCAGTCAGACTATTCTGACAACAAAGAGCCTCTCCTATCATTCCTCTTAATAGCAAAATTATATTCCACTGTTAGGTACACAGTAATCTTTCCATTTCTTTTACAGCGTGTCATTAAATTGCCTACCTTATTGCACTGTAGCTTTGAAGAAGCATGGAGGTGGAAAATACTTGAATTCTCAGCAAGCCCTGCCAGGGAGGGCTTGTTCCTCCAAATATTTCATCTATTTCGTTCCTGCTGGCTTGCCATCTTGTGTAGATCCTGCAAGGAGCAGACAGGAATACATGCTCTCCCACCTTAGGCTTCATACGTATTTTTCAGATAATAGGTAATTCATGTGATCTTATGCCTTCTAGCTCACTTAAGAGATTCTTGGTGTGGATAGAAAAATGTATTTTGATTTTAGGTATTCCTGGGTTCTATGGGGTGTAAAATTATATCTCTGTAATGGTGGGGGAACTAGAAATGTCTCCAATTACCTAATGTCAACTTTATCTCTCTCTCTTTTTCCCTCTTCCTCAACCTCAAATAAACAAAACAAAAAGATAAATAAATAAAAAGCGACTGAACCTGCTAGGCAGCCACGTTCCCCATATGTAGCCCCATACTTTTCATACTGAACAAATGTGTGTGAGAAGCGAAAACTACATGTGCAACTGGTTAAGTAAAAGAATATGTCTACTTTCAGCTCCTGAGAGGAACTGTGTCCAACCCCCTTTGCTGTGCTCTGGAGAATTAAAAGATGTCCTGATATTGAACTATTACTAGGCTTCATCTTGTCCTAGATGCTGACCTTCCAGGGGTCCTTCTTCTGTAGGCTATTGTCTTCAAACCTGTTTATCTTTATCAGCACCATCTGGAGTCTCCTCTCTGCAATCCCTATACATTTTCCTTCTGTGCCATGAATTCTAGATTCTTTTCATGCTGGCAAGTCATTCGTATGGAATACACCTGTTCAAAGGCATGGAAGTCATTTAAATATCATCTTGGCTTACTTTTCCCTAAATACAACTTGAGTCTAAGGCTTGATACACACAGTTTATGTGGGAAGCAATGCTGGAAAGCAATACTGAGAAATACTGGGAATCAGAGAAGGGAGGGAAGCTCATAAAGTCCGTGTTAATGAGCTGATTACTGCAGTGGGCAATGGGACTAGAGTCCTGGGGATCCCCTGAGAAACCATGCGGAATATGCCTCGAAATTCTTCCTTGGGTTTTGGGGGATGTGGAGGTAAGCGTCCGCCCAGGGTCATCTCTCAATGAGGGGAAGGTTGCACTGGGAAGTATTAACACTCACACTTCCCTGTGCTTTGCCACAGAATGAGCATAATGGTGCTGGGGAAATGTCAAGGTAGGACAGACAGAGCCTTCTGAAATGGAAGCTACAAGCTTGTTGCAATCTCTCTACTTTGGAGTTAGAGTGTTGAGGTGAGCCGAGGGGCTTTAGGGTAGATCAGGAAGGACCACTTCCATATGCCAAGCGTGTAATAAAAATTAGTGACTCTTGCCTCCAGATAGTAACAGAGAATGCTAAGCCTAATGGAACCGAAAAGCTTAAATCCTGCAGAGAAGCATTGGAAGAGCAAGGAAAATAACAGGAAAAATTTAAAGGTTATGCCAGCCAAGGAAAGCTTGCCTGCCAGTTTGTAATCCTTGCAGCAGGAAGAGCAGCCCTGTCTAAAATAGTCTGTCACTCCTCTTCTCAACTGGGTTCTTATCACTCAAGAATACCTAATGTTTCATTCTCTCTTTCTTGGCTTTTTTTTATTTTTGAGATAGGTTTCTTTGTATAGCCCTGACTACCCTGGAATTCTCTCTGTAGATCAGGCTGGCCTTAAACTCAGAGATATGCTTGCCTCTGCCTCCAGAGTGCTGAGATTAAAGGCAAGAGCCATCACTGCCTAGCTAAACTTTTTTATTAGATTCTAAAATTCCACATTTTATAGGAAGTAAGTTGGGCTGTATACATTAATGCATACAATGTATACTCTACATGTTGCATAAACTGAATAAGTTTTGACCATTGGAATCCATCTGGGTTGTCCACCTCCCATGCTATGTACAGGCTCTGTTCCCACAGAGTCAGCAAAATTATCTCCATGTCTCAAAAGTATGCTAAATAGTTCACCTGCACATCTCTGAATAAACTGGTTTTGCTGGTGCAAGCTTATTTCATAGAAACCACATTTCTGAAAGAGCTTAAAAACAACAACCAAAACAACAAATTAAGAACATGCAATGAGACAAGGTTGGGTGGCGGTCTCTGTTGCATTTCCTTTGAGCATAACTCTTTCTTTGGGCTGCAGTGGATATGGAGTTGCAAACTGGCATTCCCTCCTTTTTAATATAACCCAGGTTAAGGCAAATACTGCTTTACATCAGAAAAATTTAAGGTAGAGCTTTGATCTCCTTCCTATTAAAATAAAGCAATGCATTATACTGACCTCAAAAAAGTAGTCTTAATTAGGGGCCTTGAATAAGATAATTGACCTTGACATTGCCTTCAGTCAGGGCAGAAAACTGTTATCAAAATGACTTACTGGGAAGCAAGACAGGTTGCTATAATGACTATTTATTTAATAATTCCACTTTTTTAGAATTTCAAGCTTCCAGAATCCTCACCAACTCTAGTATGACCAGAAAAAGACTCCATCATATGGGAGTAGAATCTATGCTGAGCACATGCTTAAGTATGAGGTAAAAATCTTTGTTTAATACAATACAGACTGTTTACTTCTTAATATAGATACTTGATCATGAAGTGTTGCAACTTCTGTATGCAACTTCTGTGTGCAACTTCAGCATCAAGCAGAAAAACTGGCTATGAGCACAGAGTGAGCACTGGCTCAGAAGTCAGGAGATTGCATTCTTGCCACTCATTACAATGCTAGCCAGTATGGCCGTCGACAAATATTACATTTGATCATATCTAAATTCCTGGAAGCTTTGTTGCCTGGTAAGCTTAATGTGATTAGTATCAAATTTCTTACATTGGACTGTGAGTCATCTTTTGCCTAAATATCAAGTTATGCTCAATCTTTCTTTCCTAGGTAAAATATGGGTCTAACGTTAAGACGGTGACTGTTTTTGTAGGTATGTTCAATGGCTTCTTTCTCTTTGCTATACCCCAAGGCTGTGCTGTCACTCTAGTAAACTACTATCTTACCAAACTGGTTTTTCTTTCAAAATCTCCAGCTAACCATTTACCCCAGAGCAAGAAAGAATTAAGAAATGTTGAGGTTTGAGCATAAAAGGGCCCCACATACTATCACGTTGTTAGCTGGGAGCAATGTATTCCCAGCTGGTGGTGCTATTTGTGGAGGTTGTAAAGCCATCAGATGGTAGAACTCAGCTGAAGGTCTTTGAAGGGTATACGAGGTCTTGGTTTGCTCTTTGTCTCTTGACTGTTGTGATGGGAGCTGCTCCTCAATGCGCTCCCACAGAGAGGGAATGAACTCTCTAAAATCATACACCAAAGTCAATCTCTCAAAGGTTGTTCTCTGAGGAATGTTTGCCTCAGTAATGGTAAAGAGGAGCTGATTTGGCCTGTTATGCACACCCCCTGTCCCCAGTTGTATCTACAGTCCCTGAGTGCAGTAAAGTTGAGGTTCACTCTCCCAGTGTGGAATTTCTAGAAGCATTCACAGCTTAGAAGTTTTGGAGTGCTAGTCAAGAATAACTTTCACTTGCTCTCTGGGGTAGAACACAGGGTATAGGCACACTACAGAAACACATGGCGTAGTCTTGAGAAGGCTCAGGTCTTGGGCATGTGTCACAGAACAGATAGATGTTTAGTGTTAATGAGGCAACCTGCTAACTACAGAGCTGGGGTCCATGAAGGGATGCAGAAGCGTCTGCCTTTAAGAACTGGTGGGCACGGCTGCAGAGATGGCCAAGGGACCAAGAGCAGTCTGCTTTACAGTCGGCCCGAGTTAGGCTTCGAAAACCCACATTAAGTGGCTCCCAATCTCCGTTAACTCTAGCTCCAGGGGGCTCTTGATGCCTCTGCCTTCTGCAAGCCCCTGAACTCAATGCACACACAAACACATGTACATACTTAAAAAACATACCCCTTCAGCTTTACAACCCCATGGGAATAACAATGATGTTGGCCACCCAGATGCCCCAGGACTCCCAGGTACTAAACCATCAATCAAGGGGTACACATGGTTCCAGCCAAAAATGTGGCAGAGGAATGCCTTGTCAGGCATCCGTGGGAGGAGAGGTCCTTGGTCAGGTGAAGACTCAATAGATGCCCCAGCAAAGGGAAATTGGGGGTGGGGGGGAGATGGGAGTGGGTCGGGTGGAGGGGCATATACTTGGAGGCAGGCCAGTAGGAGGAGGTTTGGGGGTTTTCGGGGAGGGGAGGAACCAGGAAAGGTTTTTGCATTTGAAATGTAAGTAAAGGTTGTATTCAATAAAAAAAAAAAAAAAACAAAAACAGAAAAACCAATCTGCTCAAATGTAAGAATTCATGGGCAAATGGGGAAAAGGTAAGGAGCTGACACAAAGTTTGCATTGTCAGGCCCAGGTGAAGCCTGGTAAGGTAGTGCTTGGCTCACTACATGAGACCCCATTCTGCCCCTCCATCCTTTCTAACCAATGTTTATCCATAGTCATCAACTGGAACACACACCATTTCCCCAAATCCTTGCCTTCTAATCAGTCCTGTTTTCCTGTCCCACCTCTCAATATCTTTTCCTTGGCCTCAAATCTCTACCGCTGTTCATCTATGCTGTTCCGGTGCATCTTTCCCACCCATGTGTGCTCACTCTCCACTCTGCTTGCAGTGCATGGGTGTCAATGCCAGATATTTCATGCATTCCTAAGACAGGTAAAGATGTGACTACTGGGCCCTCATCCCCAGCTGCCTTTCCTTTCGATGAATTCAATCTAGCACCTCCTGTTCCATAGCAAAAAATACCAGGTAAACCTCTGAGATCCAGAAAAGAGGCATCCACAGAAATGAATGAGGAAAACAACAAGGCCTCTACCCAGGAGGAATGACTTCTCCTGGGCTCCAAGAGCAAGAGAGAATTTGACAGGAAGTAAAAAAAAAAAAAAAAAAAGAAGATTTTAGGCAGAGAGATCTAGTGGACTCTGTGTGTTTGGAGAACACGAGAGCCCAGGAAGAGGCCACATTGGCTCCTTCCTGACCTACCTACCTGTTTTGCTGAAGAGCTTAGACACCCCAACCAAAATGGTGAGTTGATTCCTGTCTTTCAGCAGAATGCTTGCTCTACCATGCATGAGATTATAGAAAGTGATTGCTTTGGGAAAGAGAAAGTTTGAGAAAAACCTTGCTTTTGGACTAGTTGGATAGCATCTAGTGTAATAGCTGTTGGCACAAATATTTATATGACAACCTAAATCCCCAAACCTCCTGTTGTTGACCCAGATTGTAACACACACACACACACACACACACACACACACACACAATTACAGACACTTCCCAATATCCTCTACTTCCTTCTTCTGCGTGAACCTCTTTCCTTTTTTTATTTGCTCTGAGTTTTTCCTTAATGACAGGCGGGGCCATGTTTCAGAGTTTAACTTCTTTCCACCAGGAGGTAGAGATTTATCTTGACAAACCATTTGGAATAGCTAGGAGAATATTAATAGAACGTGAACGTGAGTCCTGCTGGCGTGAGGAGAATCCCTGAGAAGCAGAAAAGCTGATGTTGGAGATTAGAGGCAGCTGGAGGGAAATGTGCTTCCTGGTAGCAGGCACCCAGAGCGGATCTCTCTATCCAGGAATCTCTAATTACTAATACAGTACATGAACAGTATGATATGTCCTTACAATTGCAGACGCCTTTTCAAAGATAATCTTTAATAGTTTATTTGACAACCTGTAAAATTATAGAAAATTATTAGTCTTGGGAATTACAAAAATCCCCGTAGTACAGTCAAACAATAAAATTATAATTACCTGTGGGTAATTGAAATTTAACTGTTTTTTTATTGTATATTACACATCAATAGCAACATAAGTTCAAGAGGTTTTTTTCTTCTTTCCTTTTTGTTACAGAACCTGAGAAAATGGACAGCATTGTTGGGAGCTTGTGAGTTCCTGTCACAGTGCTGAGCTTGAACAATTTCGATTAAAGCCCCATGTTTGAGACTGTCATTAGACCCGCATTAAATTACATATCTGGAGTGTTAAAACATAAAGAGTACAGTGGCTTTTCTCAGCCACCTAAGGTAGGTAGTTAAGGCCCTGATTATCTTTAAAGGTCTATTTTTCCCCTCCACTGAAAGCCATTGTTTCTTTCATTAAACATAAAACACATTTAAGAACACTAAACTGTGCAGACAGGAATATTAGGATGGCATATTCCAAAGTACCTTTGTTCTGCATTCATTGCTCAGTCTTTTTTGCATTGTGTAATGTGATTTTATTATTTAGCTCTCACTCAGGTGAACTGAGCAGGCTTGGCATTTCTGAGGACTTCTAATTCCCTGGGCTTTGGATGAAATGGGTACTTACTTCCCCATCAACCACCTCTTTTCCCAGCCTCTAAGAAAGAAAGAATTAAAAAAAAAAGTGCCTTCAATCTAAAGCAAGGTGCAAACACTCCAGTAGATCCCACGGCTCCGAGACCCAGAGAACTCAAAGCACCTCCTATGTTTTAAAAGAAACTTCTAGTTCTTGGCAGAAAAGTGGACTGACCAGATGAGGAAACAGTAATGGGTCTGCATGTGCTTCAAAGAGGGTCACTGGAGAAAGAACTGTTTTCCTTCCAGAGACCACTCCCACTTTTGTACCTGCTCCACACCCCCAGCACCCTCCTATCCCTGCTGTTTCCTGTCTGTCAGCACTGCTGCTGCAAGGACACTGAAGAGCCGGAGACCTCAGGACAGCCCTTTGAAGCCTGCATCCAGAGTAACAGCTTCAGGCCAAGTGGTCTGACCTACTTCCATCTCTGTGGTTTGGAGAGCAGTGGGAATTTAAATCTGCTTTTATTTCACCCAGCACTGTCTGATATTCACCTCTTTGTCTGGAAATAAAGAAATAGGGTCAAAGAATGTGGGCTGTTCAGAACAGATACAAGAAATTAGCCAGCAGGCTGGTACCAGCCTTTCTTCTGTATATAGTCCGAGGGTTCATTGTTGGGGGGAGAAGACCTTCATCCTCTGTGGCCACCCCTAGGAGTTCATGATACAGGAGGCAGAGGTATGTGTCGGGGTGGGGGATGCTTCCAGGTTTCTCCTAACTAAATTAACAGAACCAAGAGGAGGAGGATGGAAAAAGCAAAGTCCAAAACCAGCAGCATCCATTCCTTTCGCCTCATGTTGTCCTTCATTAACTCATTTCAACATGCAATGGAAAATACTGAATCACATACACACATACATGCAAACACCACACACACACACACACACACACACACACACACACACACTGTTGTTTCTCAGATAGAATTTTGTCTAAATTTCCCTTTTACCTTGAACTCAATTGTGTTTTTTCCACATCCACATACTGAAGTGCTACTTCAGACTATGATAATATTTAGAAATTGGTCCCTACTAATTAATTAATTAGGATTGCATGAGATCTGGAGAGTAGAGTACTGATATTAGGCTAGTGCTTTCATAAGATCTTATTCTAACTGCCACCAGGAATGGTGTGAAGAAGCAGTCCTCTGAGCATACAGCAGAGAGGAAAGCCATCGATAAACCACGCTAGAGCCCCCACAAGCCCCGCCCCGCCATGATGGAACTCTGGACTCAGATGCTCATGCCTCCGAGCTGGGAGAGGAGGTGTTGCAGTTCTTAGAGCCCACTCCATGGGCTTGGGTTTCTCATGGAAGGATCTTTCTGTGTATCCCAGGTTTCCTTTTGATTCTCTTGGCTTGACATGTATTTATATTGCAGGCATGTACCACTGTACATTTCTGGCTCTACAGAAGTCAGACTTGTACCACCCAACAGGCAAAGTGATTACTTCACTAATTTTCAGGACAAATTTGGGAATATATCAAATGTAGATTTTTTTTGAGACAGGGTCTCACTGTATAGCTCTAGATGGCCTTGAACTTGGTATGCAGACCAGCCTGGCCTTGAACACAAAGAAATTCCTCTGCCACTGCTGCATGAGGGCTGGGATTAAGGATATTCACCACTATGTTCTGGTAGTATTTCTTTTGAGAAAAGGCTGTCCTCCTGAAATTATTTCTATATGATTTATAATGAACTCCTTAAAATACCAAGTTTTTATCTTATATCCAAAGGTAAATAGAACACATGTAAACCAATAAATCCATGGTTCAAAGTAATAAAAGCTAGTATAATTGACCTACTCAGTAGGTCAGTGGATAATACCTGCCCACACGCTGGCAGAGCCCCTTCAGGTTGGAGTCCTATGAACTTGCATCTCTATAAAAGTATTACTCTTTATTATGACTGTTAAAGTTTCTCTTTAATCATTTTTTCTGTTTGCTTGTTGTTTTATTTCTTTTCTTTTTTTCCATTTTTGACTGTTTAGCTGTGGTGGTTTGGTTTGATATGGTTTAATGTTCTGAGACATGAACTTATAGCCCAGACTTACTTGGTATTCAATGTCCTCTGCTCTCCACTTTCTGGTGCTGCAGGTGTGCACTATCATGTATGCTTACCAACGTACACTCTTGACTCTGACTTCTGTTCTCTTTGACCTTCGCTGGCCTTCTTACCCCTCCTCACTTCCTCTCCCAACATGCACTGTACAGGGATGCTCTGAAAATGCTTTTGCTATTTTGGCTTTTTAGGAATTATTCTGTCTTCTGGTAGTCTCATAAAGGTCTTCCCAACAATGTGCTCGCGTGCATGGCTCTTCAGACGAGCCACTCAACTTCAGCTTTATTCTTTTTTTTTTTTTTTTAGTATTTTTTATTGGATATATTCTATACTTACATTTCATTTCCCTTTTCCTGGTTCCCTGCCCCCCAAAGGTCCCACATGCCCTTTTCCATCCCCATGTTCCCCCATCCACTCCTTCCCACTTCCCTGTTCTGGTATTCCCCTACACTGATGCTTTGAGCTTTTCCAGAAACAGGGTCCACTCCTTCCTTCTTATCGGACATCATTTGGTATGTGGATTGTGTCTTTGGTGTCCCAAGTTTCTAAGCTAATCTCCACTTATCAGTAAGTGCATACCATGGGTATTCTTTTGAGACTGGGTTACCTCACTTAGTATGATGTTCTCCAGCTCCATTCATTTCTCTAAGAATTTCATGAATTCATTGTTTCTAATGGCTGAATAGTACTCCATTGTGTATATATACTACAATTCTTATAATATTTGCCAACATATAAAATGAGACTTTCGCACCAACAAACCCTATAGATTTGTTGAATAGACGGAATTAAATGAAGAACCAAATGAGAACCCTGCATGATGACCAAAGGGACCCAAAGTTGCTGCCATCTGTGGGGTCACTAACTGCAGAGGGCCGGCAGGAGGGGGCGGAAGAGTGGAAAGTGGACCGCTGATGAGTTATTTTGATTTTATGCAGACATTTGTCAGTTCTCATTTGTAAAATGGAAACAGGTGATCTATGCAGCGTTAAATATTCTTCATTGGGTCCAATAGTTCAGCATTACATTGAAGAGATAAATGTGGAAACTATCAAATCCATAATAAGGCAAAACCTGGTTTCCACCAATTTAATCTCTATTAAAAGCCTCATAAACCACATTTTGGTAAAAGGCACTAATATCTAACTCACAGATATGCCCAGCTTATAACTCAATTGGCATATGTTTCTTCATATTCCTCTTTAAAAAGTCAATGGTTTATGAAATTATCCAAATATCTGAATCCCTCCCTAGCCAGAAAGTTACTGAATGCTAAAGAATTTAAACTGCATCCATTCCCCAACCTCCTTAGGCTCTTTCCTTCCCCCAGTTGCAAGCTTTAGTCTTAAGAAAATACATATGAAACTCAGTGAATTTTGGTGGCTAGCTCCATGAATTTTGGCTCCACGCCCCAGTTTTAATTCAAGCTGTTGAAAGGTGAAGCTTTAAACAAAGCTAAACGCAAGTCCTGCCCCTGCCTCCAAGCCTTCCTCCTCTCTGCTTCAGGAGGTGTGAACACTGAGGCCTTTCCTTCTGAGGCTGAGCTCCACTGGTGGGGTCTGCAGAAGGGAAGGGGCAGTGCTTCCCAGATAGAACTTCAGAAAATTGTTCTTTCTTTCCTGAAGCCTCTTCAGAACACATCTTCGGTCCAGATGGTGGCCTAAGGAGTGGGTCTAAGTGTCAAGTGTCCCTTAAGTAGCCTGTAAATCTTCAGTGTGGACAATGTCACTTGTATAGTTCAGCCGACAGCTCTTCCATTGAATCTTACCTTATTGGAAGGTTTGAAAGTCTTGGAAACAGGCACATTTCATTTCTGGCTTTCTAGTAGTGTCCCACTGCTCACTGTCCTCTTCTCAATGGCCATCATCTTCCTGTTCTCCTCCTATGTCATTGGGGAATTTCTCAGATGCTTGCTCAGTATTGCTGTGTCCATATTCTATGGGTAAAAATATTCCCACAGTCAAGGTTATCATATGTGTGGCTCTCTCTACAGTCTGGAAGGGTCATCATGCCATTGTTAGCTTCCTAGCCGCTCTAGGCATTCTTGGATGAAGTCTGTGGCCTGGTTGAAAGAATTTTGTGCATCCCTTCCAATGCTGAAAGTCCAGGTTTTAGTTCAATCCCAGACAATTCTTGTAGTGAAAAAGTAAAACTTCTGTTCTAGCTAATTCAGTCTTCAGCACATTTGCTACTGTTTTTCAGAAGCCAGAGGCGATTTACAAGAGAACTTGCAAAGCCTATTTTGCCGGAACAAATTCTCCATCTGGTGATTCAGTGCACATGAGCTCTCATTTCTCAGACATAGAGACCAAATGATCTTAGAAGGCTTGTATCACTGCTTACCTGCCAAGGCCCCTTGCTCTGCTCTCAGCCGAAGACTGTCCAGCTACACTGAACACCACCTCAGAGTACCATTCTCCACTACCCCTGTGCTGTTAGTGGTTGTAGCTGAGTGAAGTTGTGAATCAGGCCACTACTGTTGATCTACTCCTGTCTAGCTGTCCCAAGGAGGGATTTGAGAACACCCACAGGTGAGGGAACGAGAACAGTTGACTTTTATGAGAAACCACACATAAAAGAATATTTTTGGTTAGTTGTTCTGTGATGCCTAAAAACTGAACTGCCTCTTCTGGAATACACAGGCTGCTGCGTGGATATCATTGTTAGGTCAATTATAAGGTCAAATAACCAGAAGCTGCAAAATATTCCAAATTTCCCATAAGCCCTCAAAGCCGCCTCAATCCTCTACTTCATCTATACCCCAGTCACATGGCCACTCTTGATGTTCGTCTGGGTTCCTGGCAGACTTGGCCTCCAACTTGTCGATTGCTGTGTTTCCCCCATTTCCCAAAACCAGACGTGCTGTCCTCTTTGGCCTGCTTTTCTTCACTCACGGTTTGCTCTGTTCTGCGTCTGCCATGCTTCCCCCCGGAGATGCTATCTACCCATTGAGGGTAGGTTGTTTTCTAGCTGTCTTGTGTCCAGAGCAAAAGGGTCTCCTGGCTCTCGCTCCTCTCAGCACCGTTTTCACAAGGCCACTTTCTAGTTCTCGCTCAGCCTAGTTCTTGGTGGTTTTACTCTTTAATACGGAGTTTTCCGCTGATGACCCATGGCACTATTTGACATTGGATCTTACCTTCTTTTTTTATCTGCCTCCTACACTGTTAACACTGGGAGTGAGTGTCTGTGCCAGACAAATGTCAAAAGAGCCAGGAAAAGAGACAGGAGAGTCTGACTAGATTTTGCAAGGGTGTGAATTTCACAGGGCACAGAGAAACAGGAAGGAAATGTTGCACACAGCTCTGCTAAAAGAAATAGGTCAAGATTAACTAGTCCCCCATTCACTTTGCATCTATGCATTCATTTATTCACGAACACCTATCTGTAATAGAGAACTGTTTCCCCATTTCTTTTGTTCAGGTGCAGGGGATCTGAAGAATCTGGACACCCTCCGACCCAGGGGCTAGCTGTCCCTCCTCTGAGCCATAGATAAATGACACGAGCCCTTGTCTCTTACTCATTTTATCCCTCATACAGGGCACTCATCTGAGGCACAACATGACAGATTTGAGACTTTCACTTAGGGGAATCGTAAAACAGTCATCCATCCATTGATTCACTCACTCAATCAATCAATTACTTAACTGATATTTATTGAGCAAGACCCTAGCACATGGCAGATCTGTTCAGTGTGTAGGAGACACTAGTGATTACAACACAGCTCTTGCATGCATGCAGCTTACGTTTGAAAGGAGCGTATTGAGGAGTACACACACGGGTTTTCAGGTGATGATGGCAATTCTAATAAGACAAATTGGAGGCAGAATATGGAAAGACATTGAGGAGAAAATTATATAATTAGGTATAGAAATGGGATAAACCTGCATCACTAGTGTGTCCCCGAGTGAGTAAAACATGAATCGACCAAGTGGGTCACTAGAAGAGATTCTTAAACAAAGGGAGCCGAGCATCAAAAGCCCTTCTCTCATTAAGGAAGTGTGGGGTCAGATCTGTTTCCTTTGAGCATCCACAGATCTTGTACTTTCCAAAACCAAAATAATGTCTATGTGGTTGTAATAACTTGCTGAATGCTTCTATTTCCCCTTTGTGTGCAAGGAATATGTCTGCTTTTTTCACCCCCACATCCTAGTGTTTCATCTATATCTACTACATCAGAGGTATACCATAAATAGTAATCAAATAAATGAATGGGTGTCAAATAAACTGCCCTATAAAATGAGATAATGCACATAAATCTTTTAGCTCTATGCCAGACACATACAGCACACTGACTGGATTTCAGGGACAATGCTGTTGCTGCTGGTACAGGTGATGGTGGTGCTAGAACCCAGGAGAAGAAGCATTTCATCCTGGAGATGCACAGACTGCTCTTGTCTGGAGTCAGCATAGTCTATGTGGCTAGGAAGTCACTTTAACACTTTGTAATTAAAATGCTTCCATATTGCTTGCGCTCTGTGTAACAACAGTGACAGCAGCAAATGCTCCCAGAATTCACTGGGGAGAGCTATGATCACTCTCATAGATACTAAAATCCATGGATGCCCAAGTCGCTTGAATGAAATGATGTGGGCATTGCATATAGCCCACTTATATCCACAGTTATTACACTTTAAGTTTTGTCTCTGCCAGCACTCAATGTAATGTAAATGTTAAATAAATTGTCGTTGTAATCCTGAGTTGCTTGTAAACACACACACACACACACACACACACACACACACACCCTGTAAATCAGGACAGAAACAATTATTTAACATTTTTAGAAAATTATTATTATCATTGTTGTTTGTAAGTATGTGTACTTACAAACATTCAACAGTGTATGGAGATCAGAAGACAACTTCCAGGAGTCGCCTACCCAACCCTGCCTGATTGTCACAGACTCTAAGGACTCAACCTGGATCCTCAGGCTTGCTCAGCAAGCAGGTTTTCCTCCTGTGCCATCTTATCTGCCTTTTAAATTATTATCAACATGAGCCTGGTTCGGTCCACAATGTAGAAACTGTAAGGATATCTAAAGAAGCCAGAACTGCTTAACATGTGATCTTTGCTTCCAACAAAAGCATTATTTTCAGAAAGACAATGATTGGTGTAAAGTCCAGGTGACTGTGTAATTGAAGGGCTGACAAAGAAATTATCCACCCAAAGCAAGCTTCACTCTTGGCCTTGGCAGAGAATTGCTTGATGCTATTTAAAATGTCTAACCCCTACAACTTGAGAAATATCATACCAAAGAAGCCTCAATTTTAACTGATGAAGAAGGAAAATCTATCTTAAGATTCAAAGAAAGATCATGAATCTTCTGGATTTGACCACAAACAAATCAACTCCCGATCAAATGGCAGTGCATGAGAGTTAGTGCATAGGTAGCAGTGTGTGCAGTGTTACTGCACAGATGGCAGTGTGTGCAGTGTCAGGGCACAGATGGCAGTGTGTGCAGTGTCAGTGCACAGATGGAAGTGTGTGCAGTGTCAGTGCACAGATGGAAGTGTGTGCAGTGTCAGTGTACAGATGGAAGTGTGTGCAGTGTCAGTGCACAGATGGCAGTGTGTGCAGTATTAGTGCACAGGAAGCAGTACATAGAATGTTAGTGCGCAGGTGGCAGTGTGTGCAGTATTAGTGTACAGGTAGCAGTGCATAGAATGTTAGTGCGTAGATGGAAGTGTGTGCAGTGTCAGTGCACAGATGGAAGTGTGTGCAGTATCAGTTCACAGATAGAAGTGTGGGAAGTGTTAGTGCATAGGTATCACTGTGTGCAGTGTCAGTGCATAGATGGAAGTGTGTGCAGTGTCAGTGCAGAGATGGAAGTGTGTGCAGTGGCAGTGCACAGATAGCAGTGTGTGCAGGGTCAGTGTACAGATGGAAGTGTGTGCAGTGGCAGTGCACAGATGGCAGTGTGTGCAGTGTCAGTGTACAGATGGAAGTGTGTGCAGTGTCAGTGCACAGATAGAAGTGTATGCATAGGTATCAGTGTGTGCAGTGTCAGTGTACAGATGGAAGTGTGTGCAGGTCAGTGTACAGATGGAAGTGTGTGCAGTGTCATTGCACAGATGGAAGTGTGTGCAGTGTCAGTGTATAGATGGCAGTGTGTGCAGTGTCAGGGCACAGATGGAAGTGTGTGCAGTGTCAGTGTATAGATGGCAGTGTGTGCAGTGTCAGTGCACAGATGGCAGTGTGTGCAGTGTCAGTGTATAGATGGCAGTGTGTGCAGTGTCAGTGCACAGATGGCAGAGTGTGCAGTGTGTGCAGTGTCAGTGCACAGATGGAAGTGTGTGCAGTGTCAGTGTATAGATGGCAGTGTGTGCAGTGTCAGTGCACAGATGGCAGTGTGTGCAGTGTCAGTGTACAGATGGCAGTGTGTGCAGTGTCAGTGCACAGATGGCAGAGTGTGCAGTGTCAGTGCACAGATGGCAGTGTGTGCAGTGTCAGTGTACAGATGGCAGTGTGTGCAGTGTCAGTGCACAGATGGCAGTGTGTGCAGTGTCAGTGCACAGATGGCAGTGTGTGCAGTGGCAGTGCACAGGTTGTCTCACAAAGCTCATTATTCCTTAATCAGCGTATTTGCCAGACTCATGCCAGCCATGGCATGTGGACAGTGAGGGGAGTGAAACCTCTGTCTTTCAGGTTCAGTGTATCTTCAATTCATTTTCATGATTCCATAACTAATCATTTTGTTTACATTCTTGCCATTTTAAATATGTGCTATGAATAGCTCCAACATCATTTGTTTGTTTGTTTTGTTTGAGACAGGGTCATACTGTGTAGCCTTGGCTGTTCTGAAACTGACATGTAGACCAAGCTAGCCTCAACCTCATAGAGTTCCACCTGTTTCTCAGTGCTGGGATTAAAAGTGTATGCCAGCATCTTTTCTTTCTTTCTTTTTTTAAAAAATTAGGTATGTTCTTTATTTACATCTCCTGCCCCCCCCAAATTCCCTATCCCATCCCCCTCCCCCTGCTTACCAATACACCCACTCCTGCTTCCCTGTCCTGCCATTCTTCTATACTGGGGCATCGGGTCTTCTCAGGACATATGGCCTCTCCGCCCTTTGATGTCCAAGAAGGCCATCCTCTGAAGCATATGCGGCTGGAGTCACGGGTCACTCCATGTGTACGCTTTGGCTCTTGGTTTAGTTCCTGGGAGATCTGGGGGTACTGGGTGGTTCATATTGTTGTTCCTTCTATGCAGCTGCAAACCTCTTCAGCTCCTTAGGTCCTTTCTCTAGTTCCTCCATTGGGAACCCTGTGCTCAGTTCAATGGTTGGCTGGGAGCATCCCCCTCTGTATTTGTCAGGCACTGACAGAGCCTCACAGGTGACAGCTATATTAGGCTCCTGTCAGCAAGCACTTCTTGGCATACACAATAGTGTCTGGGTTTGGTGACTGTATATGGGATGGATCCCTAGGTGGAGTACCATCTTTTCTTTTAAACTGGAAAATCAAACCTTTTTTTTTTAAATACCAGTAACTTCTGTAGTGGCTTCTTATTGTTAGTAAGATCCAAATGGCTTAGATTGGGCTAGAGTATATCTCAGTACCTGAGGTTGCCAACACAGTAGGCACTCATTAATATTTATTGAATAGTAAATCAACATATGATCTTTTCTAATAAGTTTATCAAATTGAAAAATATGGTAAATCTGCATAATGTTCTTGTTTTAAATAACATACTCTATAGCATTTCCTCTAGCAGAAAGATACATAAAGATACACAATCAGAATAAAAGGAGACTGACTAAATTAACCAATCAGATGGAAATAACCATTTTAACCTCATTGTCTAGTAGAGGACCACTAGATCCTCCTCTGGGTCACTATAATTAGGCCTATCAGCTGAGGAGTCTGATTACAGTGTGGCAAAGAAGGTCATGACACCTAAAAGGCACAGAACTGAAGAGCTTAGCAAATATAATAATCAACATTCAAAATTGTTCTAAGATAGAATTCTGAACAAATGCCAATAATACGAATTTAAATAGTGATAAATACAGTGTCCTGCATAAAAGTTCAAATAATTAATTGTACAAGTACAGGAAGGAGGCACTTGCAAAAGATCCACATGGAAAAGATCTGGAGGATTTAACCGACCACAATTTTAATAAGACCCACTAGTATGAAGCAGCTGCTTTAAGAAATCACATTCATAGCTGGCATTAGTATAATCTCCTTTCCTATATTACAGCCAGAAAGAGTCTCTAAACTCTGTAGAAGAGACCACATCTGGAATATTTTGTTTGGTCCTTGGTGCCATGTTTTAAGGGGACTCTTAATCCAGAGGAAGAGAACTGAGGAAGGGAAAGAATACAAAAGAAGTCATGCTTGAAAGACTCAAAATCCCCAAGTACTAGCATTTAAATTCTGCAAGATATTAAGGGAGCTATGTATTTGTGTGTGTGTGTGTGTGTGTGTGTGTGTGTGTGTGATCCTGGAACTCAGTCAAACCTGGACCAAGGCCATGGATAGGTAGTAAATACACCCTGACCACAAATGTTTGAATAAATGACATGAGAGGAAGGAAACATTGTGCATGAGGCAATATGTGCGTGACTATAGTGGCCTGCCAGGAGAAATAGCCATTTGTATGAAGGAATACATGAACTGTTTTCCAATGAAGACTGTGGAAGGATAGTGAGAGCAATCCACTAAGTTAGGAACATTAGAGGAACTTAGCAAGACAATGGGGTCTGCTTCTCGTTCTGTGTGCCAAGCGCCATGCCCTTCCCCAGCTCCCCACTAACTGTCCATAGTGATCGACTCAAAAATTCAAATAAAGTCTCCGGTTAGTGGTCCTCTGCATGTGCAATGATAGACCCGAACAGGAACTCATTTTCTATGAGTTTGACTAACTGCTTTCCAAATATAGTTCGATCTTATTCAGGAGAGTTATAAAACAAAGAGAAAAACTTGCCTCCTTTGGAACTAATATAAATACTTTTAAATATTAATTAATGTATTGGTGTACTGTAAAAAAAGTGGGTATTTGTGCATGGCTTTCATGCGGAGGTGAGAGAACAATCCTCGGGAGTCAGTTATCTCCTTCCACTCTGGGTTCAGACATTGAGCTCCGAGATGTAAGGCTTGTATTGCAAGCACATTTGCCTGCTGAGACTACCTCTTTGCCCTACTAATGTACAAATCTTAACAACCCAACATGGGGAAAAAGTGAAGCTGTGAGGATCCCTGTATAACCTCCAATCTCCAGATATCCTCAGGACTCATGGATACAGTCTTTCTGGAGAATGAGAGGAATCAAAACCTAGCGATAGATGTAGCCTGTCTTTGGCTACTTTGTGGGTTCTTCTTTCTTCCACTTTCAATCCCCTAACACTAGAGAGGAAAGAAAAGACAGGATAGAGAGAGATGGGGGCAACATTTTTGTTTGATGACTTCCTGCTGATTAGGGGTGTTCAGTTCCTTGGGACAGTTTGATCTTTGTCGTCAAGATAGTTAATTTCTTCTTTTTCTCATTTCTTCTTTGCTTATGACTACTTAACAAACCAGCAGCAACCAACTAACCAACAGAAACCAAACAACAACCCAGCCCATCACTAGCAGGAGTCCTAGCATCTTTATAACCTCCGAAAAGTCCCCGGAATTCCAAATGTCACCCAATCACAGAAATTATCTGCAGCTGGCAAAATCATGCCTGTGCTAGAACAACTGGGCAAATCATAGTCAGCTGCCATGGATAATCTGAAGCAGCCCCATATCCCACACCTGGGGTTAAAACAAAACCAGATTTCCATAATATTTCGGTGTTTTTCAAAGAAACCAAAATTCTTACTACAGATGAGAGTTAGGTCCATGCTGCCTTCAGAAACTCTTTATGTAGGATGGAGCAAGACAAGGAGGTAGGGAGGAAAGGGAGGGAGGGAGGGAAGGAGGCAGGGAGCGAGAGGAAAGAATGATGCTCACTGAAGTCAGATGAGCTTCAGGAATAAATAAACTGTCACTAAACTCTTCACCTGAACTGAAATAGAACAGAACCGTCATCTCAGTTTCCACTGTTGATGAATTTCCCAGTATTGAAGTTTTAGTCAATAAAGCCGAAGCTTTCCTCTAAAATCATTGGCCCTTCCTATTGACTTTACATTGCAGCAGCCGGAATCATGCTAAACAATGTTTGGGCCCTGGGAGCATTTAAACTATGATAAAATTCTTAGTTTCACAGTATTTCTGCCATTTGAATTATAACTCAACCCCAAACGATATATCATCTCTTCCAGATAAAGACTGAAATTAATAATGCTGAAATGTCCCCTTATTATTGAATAGCAGGATGACATAATGAGTCTGCTATACCCGCCTCTTCTTGGTCTACACTTTCACTAGAACTGTTCATCTATACTAGACATGCCAAACATGTTTGTTTGGTTGTCTCTTGTGTGGAGAAAAGAACACCGAGAAGCCAATACAATGCGCTCACTCAGCTGGAGCTACCCCCATATTTCTGGAACCTTCCCTCCCAGATCTGCCTCATCCAGGAAGTTAACTGATCTTGCATCAACCTCTGAATCCTGAAAGCACTCATATCTCCTCTGGTTGAGGTGCCTCCCAGCTTTCCTAGCAAACCCTGAATTTGTGCAAACTGTCCCCAAAGACCCGGCAGTGCAGCGCTGTGCAGCGCTGTGCTCTTTGTGGTCGTTGGGTCTTGCCTTGCTCCTCCTTCATTCTTTTATGCATTTCCATGGTTCTTGCTGTGATGCAGAAGGGGTCAAAGACACTTCTCCTTTTACATTAGTTCAAGGTATTTTTCTTTTTTAAATTCTGAATTAAGCTACATGTAAAAATAGCAACATACGTGGACCTTCCAACAAGGACAGCAAACTATTTTATGCACAAGTGAACATCAAGAAATGTTTTTAAAGAAGCAGAAATGGCACAAATGGTAAAGTGGTGAAAGACTTTTATTAAAGTTTTAGCTCAAAGGTCATTTTATGTCACCCCCACCCTTAAAGAAGTTTTTTAGAGTTATTATTTTATTTTATATGGATGGATGCTTGGCCAGTATGTATGTGTGTGCACTACATGTGTGCTTGGTGCCTGTAGATGTCAGAGGGATTGGAACCTCTGGAATTGGAGTTGTGAGCCATCATGTCCATGCTGAGAACTGAACATGGTTCCTTTGCAAGAGCAGCAAGTGCTTTTCACCAGGGAGCTGGCTCTGCAGCCTTCTTCCACATTCTTTTTCTACCACATTTGCCTCACATGACGTGTGCATCCTCATCTCAACATCACAGGTGAGTGGGATTAGTCAAGGTCTTCCACTTCCTACTGGGGGATAAAGACATTGGTTCTCAAAGGCTTCTGAGTAACTTGGTACTATATGTCCATCACTACCCAGGACACTGACACTTATTATAGGCATTTTGTACCACGACCTAAAAAGAAGACCATAGAAATATCAAATTTGCACATGACAATGTTGGAGGGCATTACCATGGTGGATCATAGCTCTACAAGCAACCCGGGCTTTCTCTTCCTTGTGCTGTCCTTTAGACTTTGCATACTCACTACACTGTTCTCAGAACTCACATGTTAAATAGTTATACATCTGTACATCTGAAACCAATACGAGTTTTTTTTTTCCATTCTTAAATGGAGACATTGTACAATGATCCAAGACCCAACTTTTGATCCATGGTCTAAGTTTTAGAACCCTTAAGTGTGCTCCTCCACATTATTTGACATAATTTTTATTTGACATTATTCTCAAAATCTTCTTTTAATTTATCCTTATTACTTAACATATCATTATTTTAATCATTTGATAGTTTAGTCTTGCAATTTCTATAGGGCAGTAATCTCTTTCCAGAATCTTCTGCAGCACAGCCTGTACACTGACCTTCAATGTGCCACCACATGTCAACTGTGCCTTGCCCTTCTATGTGCCTGCCTAATGACAATGGTCAAGTTCCCATGTGTGCTTGGGTTTATCACTGAACAGTGAACTCTGTTCCAAAGAATATCTGTCTATCTGTTCTTTTAGGAATACAAAGCAATATTGTTCCAATGGTTACAAACTCTTAATATCTATTTGACAAACCTCATTTTGACTAATCTATTTAAAAGTTTACTTAGCATGTATAGATTCTAATTACTTATTCTTAAATCTAATTTTATATTTGTCAAGGTTTTCAAATTCTAATAATTTAGATTATTAAGTTATGAGGAAGTTTCTGGTATTTTAGCTATAAATAATAGTTGTTATATTTTCCTATGATTGCAGAATTGCTATAAGTGATTTTGATTTTAAATCTATCACTGTTAAAATTATACCGAGATTCATATTCTTGTTAATATAATATCCAAATAACTCAAAGTCCCTCTTTATATTGTCAATAAAATTTTGTCTTATTTTCTGTCGTATAGCTAGTTGAACTTTATCTAATCTAAGAGTAATATTAATTTTGGGGGAAGAACTACCTCCAGGAAGCGAGTTCAATTTTCTCATTAAAGCAGTCTTATGGCTTTCCTTTATTCTGTTTAGTTTTCTATGAAAAGATTTGAAGCACTGAAGCTTTCATTTCTTGTGTCTTTGTTTTGTTTTCTTGGTTTTTTTTTGTTATTTTTGTTCTTGTTGTTTGGTTTTATTGGTTTGTTTTTGTCTCATGAGATTGTATAGGGGCACGGGGAATGTTTTCTTTGTAATTTGATCTGAATCCATCTATGTTTCCTTTGACTATGTCTTCTATAGGTTTTCATTACTTGACATATGCTAAGGTAAGGCAAAACTCTCCAGGCTTTTCAGGATAACTTTCGTTCATTCACTAGTAGATTTTTCAGTTAATGAAATAATATAATCTATAAAATCCAATGACTTTTCACATTTAAAATAAATTGATTATAAAATATCTTCTGTGGGATCATCCTTGAACTTCCTTAATTGTTCATTGCTTATCATATGTATTTAATCTACTATTACATAAGCTTAATATTGCATATATAGTTTTCAGTGTATATATAAACTCAAGAAAAGATATATTTATTTTGGAATCATTACAATTGATTATTTCATGTTTATAAACTTAAAAGTTTCTTCTTTATCTTTTGGTTCAAAGGTTAAATTTTCTTTTTCTAATGTCTACTTAAATCAACAGCTATAAACCAAAGAAATGCATTCTTGAAAGTCCCTTTGAGAAATATTTCTTTGCATTATGAAATTATATCATACAACTCAGTACTATTTTACTTATAAGAACAATAGTATAAAGCTGAACTGATGTCTTGAATACATACATGAAAAATCTGTGATTAAAAGATCTAATTGAAAAATCAGTAATAAATATTAGTACATAATTTCAGAAGAACAGAGGACATGGTGATAACTAAAGACAAAGGGATTGCTCTCGCATCTCTTATTCTGTCACTCTCAGCTTCTCTCTTGCCCTCTTGGGCTACTCTCTCTCCTCCTCCCCTCCCCCTCTCTCCATGTGGTCATGGCCGGCCTCTGCTTCTCTACTCTCTCCCTCTCCCTGCCTTCCTCTGCCTTTACTACCCTCTTAATTCCCCTCCCCAAGCCCTGAATAAGCTCTATTCTATACTTAAAAAAAGACAAAGGCATTGAAATTCATTAGTAATAAAGTAAAAACTGAAATAAGAACTGAAATAGCTATGAGACTTACAATGATGTCTCTTTAGCAATGCTTTTCATATTCTTATGCTCTGCCGTCTAGCCACACATTGCAGAGAAATTCTACAAAGAGGTGTGCTATCAGATGCTGACTGTAAAAATTATGTCTGGTAGCAGAAAGTGAAAGACTACACAGAAGAGAAAGGCATAAAAGGAGTAATGGATTTCCACTATGATTTCCTGTGCAGCAGATATCAGGTGGAGACATACCCAAAGCCACGGGAGCAAGAATGAGAGAAGAGGGTCAGGGTGTTGAAGCTTGTCATAACCCAAGCACATCTACACAAATGCCAGAGTGCGCTGGGCGAAGTTGGGGTTCATGCTCATACATCGAATCTGTTGGAACACTTAGGGAGGAAAGAAGGGTGGCATGGAGATGGAAACAGAGGAGTGATGTACGCTACCTACATTTTAACATCTACTGGGGCTCAACCTTGTAAAATAAGTGGGGACTCTGATGAACACTGACAGTACCACGGCTAAGCATTATAATGACGGACTGAACCTTCCTCATCTTAGACCAGAAAAATGCTAGTCATGCATCCTTTAGACATCAGGAACTTGAGCAAGCAGGAGACAAATGTGTCCATGACCCACAGTTGTGAGCTCTCCTGCGGAGATGTTTCTTCTCTATGCGACTCAGCTTTCTGTTCTATCTCTGTAGAACTGATCGCACTTCTTTCCTATATAGCCAAAGATCATCATGTGCAATTTTCACCCAGTGCTTACTTCCAAAGCACTGAGACCAACATTCCTCAGAAAAAGGGAACCTAGCACTAAGGCTAGCAAACACTGTAGGAAGCATATTTCAGTCATTATAAAACAGAACTTTTGTCTTGAGACAAATGTGCTGTTTCCAATAGATTTTTCAAAAAGAAAGCCCTGTTGCAAGCTTGTTTACCTGTAGGATGTGTCCTAAAACACAGTTTGTGCATCAGTATTTAATTAATGTAAAAGTTATAGGTTTCATTTCTATTCCTTGGGGTTTTAATGATTTGTTCTTATTTTGTGTGCATTGGTGTTTCGCCTTCATGTATGACTGTGTGGGCCTATCGGTTTCCTCTGGAACTGAAGTTACAGACAGTTGTGAGTTGTCATGTGGGGGAGTAGATCTCTTACACACTGAGATATCCTCTCCAGCCCATCTATGTCTTACAAGTTCCTCCCATTCATCCTTCTTTCCTTCTTTTCCTCTTTGCTCTCCTTTGTCCTGTTCTCATTTCTTCTCTTCCTCACCTCTCCACACTCTTCCCCCAACTCTGCTTTCATCAGTAATTTGGAGATCAAACAGTTAACTGAAAAAAAGGGGAGTGAGAGCAAATTTCTCATAATTGAGCATTTGGCTTGCTTGGACCTAGGCATGGCATTCACGTTGGACTTTGATCAGAAAGATGCCCGCGGTGCTTGCACCCAGCCTTCTTCAGTACTGCAGTGCACAACAATGCTAAGGCTTCAGACAGGATGCTCTGTTTGTTGCATGGGTCTCACTTCACCAAGTACTTCAAGTGAGGAAGTCTTGTGGAGTATAGAAATAATAAAGACATATGATGAGCTCTTTAAAATTCAACAAGCCATTAAAAACACCCACCATGTAATTAAGCTGTTTATTTTATTTTCAGCCCTATTAACATTGGTGGGATATTTTCTCTTCAGCACCAGGATGTCACTGGGACTGCAGGGTCGGGTGAGAGGGTTTTACAGCCCAGTGATGACTGCAAAGGATTTACCCTCTCTGCTGCCCACTTCACTTTCATGAAATTAAATAAATGGTTATTTATATCTTTGTTTGCAGGAAAATAATGAATTGTTCACTGGATACTGACTTACCCCTCTGCCTCCATTCTCTTGGCGGGTGTTAAAAAGTTAGGCTTGCTCCTGTAAATGGTGTTATTAAATCACAGCAAAAGCTATTTTCCAAGAGCTTGTTGGGTAGTTATAAAGACAGCCCTGGGGCTCTCTCTGTGAGCTCCAGAAAAGAAGTGGTGAGAGGTTTCACAGCTAGTTGCTTTTTCTCTGAAAATACACTGTTGTTTTTTAAACTAAATTTGTTTAGTTATATATGTATGCATTTGCTCTGAAAGAGACCCTGTCATGTTAAAAATCCTTCTGCAGGTCTTCATCAGCCTGCTCAGTGGATAGTTTCAAATAGCCTAATGCTAGGAGAAGTTTAAAGACTTTCACCTCTCTGAATATTCAAAGCAAAACCATTTCCTAGTGAAGAGTTCTCAGAACCAGTTCTTTGAGAAGCCTCTTTTCAAGAATCTCCTTAATTTATCATGAGCATAATTTGTCATGAGCATAATCCATGCCTCCCCCTGTTAAACCTAGCCCACGCCTCCAGTCCCTAGATGACCTAGATCAAGGTTAATCATCCCAATATGTAGCCACCTCTCCTGTGGGTCCAGTTCATTCGTGTTTATTCTTTGTTAGCTTACTTGTACCTAACAACTTACTCAAATCTCTCTCTCTCTCTCTCTCTCTCTCTCTCTCTCTCTCTCTCTGTCTCTCTCTCTCAATCTTTCCCTCCTTCCTTCTTTTGTCCCTTTTCCCCTTCTTTTTGCCTTTAAAAGAAGCAAACAATCTGTCTTCTCTGGTTACTCCTGCCCTTGGACGGGTATTAGAAAATGTGGCCATGTCTTAACCCCTGGCATTATTAGTCTCCAATCATGTTATGTGTTCATTCCAGATTCTAATAAGAGCAATGAGTCTGACATCTATTGTTTGCTTTTTTAAACAAGCAAGCAAGCAAATAAACAAACAAAAACTTAATACCTAAGGAAGAAGAAGAGCTGAGAAACTGAAGGTTTTGAACAAATTAAACCCATAATTAACAATTTGTGCCTTAAACATTAGAATATTGCCCCATGATAAACTTCTTTCTCATAAATTTTAACACCTACATTATAAAATAGGGAATAATTAGTTTTTACCAGCAATATCCCTTTGGATATCTCTTCTTACTTTTGTCTCCACATAAATTCTTGTGGTTAAAGAGTATTGGCTCTGTGGGCCTCAGTAGAAGAAGATGTGCTTAGATCTACTGGGACTGGATGTCTCAGGGCAGGGTGGTACCCAAGGAGAGGGGGAGGGAGGAATGGGAGGACGATTTCTACGGATGGAACTAGGATAAGAAGAGAGGAAAGACAGGGGACAATGAGTGTGATGGGGATGCAAAGTGAATAAATAAACATAAAGCAGTTCTGGGATATTTCAAACATACACAGAGACTGGAAGGATTCATTCCATATACAATTACCAAACCCAGATACTATTGGGGATGCCAACAAGTGCTTGCTGACAGGAGCCTGGTATAGTTGTCCTCTAAGAGGTTCTGCCAGTGCCTGACAAATACAGATGTGGATGCTCTCAGCTAGCCATTGGACTGAGCTCCAGGTCCCCGATGAAGGAGCCAGAGAAAGGACCCAAGGAGCTGAAGGCGTTTACATCCCCATAGGAGGAACAACAATATGAACCAACCAGCACCCCTGAGCTCCCAGGGACTAAACCACCAACCAAAGAGTACACATGGAGTGACCCATGACTCCAGCCGCATATGTAGCAGAGGATAGTCTTGTTGGACATCAATGGGAGGAGAGGCCCTTGATCCTGTGAAGGTTCAATACCCCAGTGTAGGGTAATGCCAGGACAGGAAACAGGAGTGGGTGAATTGGTGAGCAGGGGAAGGGGGGCAGGATAGGGGTTTTTGGAGGAGAAACGAGGAAAGGGGACAACATTTGAAATGTAAATAAAGAAAATATTTAATAAATAAATAATAAAAACAAGTATGAACATAAATATAAAAATAGAAAAAATATATTGAGGCTTAATTATCCTTTCACAATAAAGCAGAATTTACTACAGAATGAACATTCTGCAAATGTTTACACCAGCTTATGAGAACCTTGGGACACCTTCATGATGATGATGGTGGTGGTGATGGTGATGGTGATATATAGGATTATATAAATCTGTGTATATATTCCTAGTCCTAATTCACATCACAGATATTTATCTGTTGCTGTTGCCCACAACCAGACTCTAAGTCTTCAACCTACAACCAAGGCTGTCAGCAGGTCTTCAGTAAACTGCACTGTGAGAGAGGCTGCCCTTTCCTTTGGTGTGATGGCATCTTGGGGACAGTTCTCACTTCCTATGGCTGGACTTCTAGGCAACACAATTGTAAGCAACATTCATTGCTTCAAACTTTTCCCCTAGAATGATAATTATATGGACTTAAGGTTTACCAAGCCAATATGCTCTTAGCGTCTTGCTAAATATTTGTGAACTATTCTTTTTAAAGGGGTTCATATTGTTTCAGTATAGATTGCTTGGCATATTTTAATGTGGTTTTAGGATCTGCCTCCTTTTGTATATGTCCATCGCTCCACATATTAATTTTCTAGTACCCCATGGTAAATTTGCTTTGGATTTCCTGTTTGGATTTTTTTCTGTAGTGAAGACATTTCTAAAGTATATAGGGCTAGGATTATCAGTAGTTTGTTACTGTTTGCACAACTCAAGCTTTTAATATCCTCACAAGTAAGTAAATACTTCTCCACTATCAACTTCAGACATTTTCTTTGTCTCAGGAAGAACCTACCATTGTGGTATCAATGTCCCATGCCTGCCCATCCCTCCAAAGGGACCCTTGTTCTGCTCCTTCATCAATACACACCCTTTTTTCTTTAAGATGACTGGAAAGACATATGTATAGTTGTGCAACTGGTTCCTTTGGACATGTTTTTAAGATCCATCCATGTGGTATCATACATTAGTACTTCATTTATTTTCATTGTCTAATAATGCTCTAGTGTGTGAATATACCACTTTGTTTCTCTGTAAATTGATGATGTTTTGATTGTTTCTAATTTGCTGCTATGAGGAGTAATATGACTATCAGTGTTCATTTATAAGTTTCTCTGTGAATAAATTTGTACCTCTCTTGAGTATCACAGCACCAGGGAAGGACTACTACAGGGTCATATGGTAAGACTGTTTAATAATTTGAGAAAAGTCTGGATTGTTTCTCAAAGTGATTGCACCATTTTATCTCTCCAGTGGAATATAAGAGCTCTGGGGTTTCTCACAGCTTTAGCCTCTTTTATTGTGAACTGTCTTATTCATCTAGCAATCCTAATTAATGTGAAGTAAAACCTCATTGCAGATTTGAATCTCATTGTAGTTCCTCTAATAGTTAATGACGGTGAACATCTTTTCACATATTTATTGGACATTTGCAAAGGTCCCTGGGAGATATAGCCATCTGTAGTAATGGTTCTCAACCTTTTGATCACTACCAGTTTGGAGGTTGAACAGCCATTCACGGGTGGGGACAGGGGAGGGGATGTCCACATATCAGATATCCTGCATATCATATATTCACATTATGATTCACAAATTATACTTACGAAGTATGAATGAAAATAGCATTGTGACTGGGAATCACCACAACAAGAGGAACTTCATTAAAGGTTAAAGCATTAGGAAGGTTGAGAACTGCAAAAGGCTTGGGTTGACTCAGTGGTTAAGAGATCCTACTGCTCTTCAGAAGACCTAAGTTTGGTTCTCATCACAACATCTGGTACCTGACAATCCCTGTAACTGGAGTTCCAGGGGCTCTGATGCCCTCATCTGGCCTCTGAGGGCACACCATGTACACTTGTAGACCTGCACTTGAGCAGACAGAAACAAACCCTTTAAACAAAAACGACTTGAACTCATCGGTCATTTCTTACTGCATTATTTATTATGAAAATGTAAGGGTTCTTTAAAAATAATCTTTGGATTCAAGTTCTTTACCAGATACACATCTTGAAATACTCTTTTTCATTCTATATCACTTTCTTAACTCACACATTTTATTATTTTGGCAAAGTCTAATTGTCTTGTGCTTTCAGGGTCATATCTAACAATACCTTGACATGTCTGAGGTCAACAAGACATACTCTATAACCCTTGTAAGAATTTTATTATTTCAGTGCTTATGTTAGATCTTTAGTCCTCATTGAGTCAGTTTTTCCGTGAATTTTGAGTGAACCTTCACATAAAGGATGAAGCAAGATTCCAGCTATCTTTTTTTTTCTTTTTCTTTCTCTTTCTTTCTTTCTTTCTTTCTTTCTTTCTTTCTTTCTTTCTTTCTTTCATTTCTTTCTTTCTTTCTTTCTTTCTTTCTTTCTCTCTCTTTCTTTCTCTCTTTCTCTCTCTCTCTTTGTCTCTCTCTCTGCCTCTCTCCTTCCCTCCCTCCCTCCTTTCTTTCTCTCTCTCTCTCTCTCTCTCTCTCTCTCTCTCTCTCTCTCTCTCTCTGCCTCTCCCTCACTCCCTCACTCCCTCCCTCCCTCCCTTCCTTCTTTCTTTTATTTTTATATTGGTATCAGCTTTCTTGGCATCACTTAAATATTTTGGTATTTATTTTATTAGTGGGGGATTTTTGCCTCCATGTACATGCCTGGTGCCTACATGGACCCAAGAGGGCATTGGATCCTTGTAAAAGTATTTTTCAGATATTTTTTAAATTTGCCCTTTTGTTCCCAAATAATGGTAGACGGTTTCTATGCCTACTTGGCTTATATAGGTTCAGAATAAAAAACGGATACCTGGTATCTTTATTAGCAGGCTGCTGGCAGTATGCTGGGCAGGTTCTGAGCTATTCTCGCCCTCTAAGACTGTTGGTACCCAGGTATTTGCTCCACTGCTTGCCATTTCAGGCTCGCCTTGGCTCACTCTGTGCCATCTGTGTTGCATGGCTGCTCTATCATGATGACCTAATGGCAGATCATCCTGGTGCCCACACGGTCTCTCCACATCTGTCTTCTGTTTTTTCTCCTCTTTCCCTACCTGTGGCCCTCTCACTGGGATCTGATGTCACTCCTCTACTGTTCTGTCCTACACAGAGCAGTTAGGTGATCAGCTCTTTATTATTCAATCACAGATGATGAAACACTGGAGATGCTTGAACATGCCATCAAACCTACTGTACAGTGTTGCATAAAATTCAGCATCTGAATATCTAGTACACAAGACCAACCCCTAACATCTCCCCCTTTTAGTTATAAAGGGTCTCTTCATTATATTAATAAAGTACAAACAATAAGAACAATTATGAAAATATCAGCTGGGCAGTGGTGGCACATGCCTGTAATCCCAGCACTCTGGGAGGCAGAGGCAGGCGGATTTCTGAGTTCGAGGCCAGCCTGGTCTACAGAGTGAGTTCCAGGACAGCCAGGGCTATACAGAGAAACCCTGTCTCAAAAAAAAAACAAAATAAACAAAAACAAAAACAAAAACAAAAAAAAGAAAAAAGAAAAAAGAAAATACCAGAAAGACTTCCACTCATAATCTCCAGTCCATTAGTATTTGGCAAGCTTGGATAAAGTACTCTGTTATCTATTAACTACCTGGGTGAGGGTCTCAGGTAAAGAGAGAAGGGAACAACAAGAGAAGGTATGGAGAGACCATGTGGAGACACCAGAAGGTTTGCCATTAGGTTGCCTTGAGAGAGAAACTATGAGGACACACATGGAACAGAGTGAGATTGTAAGTAACCAGGCATTTATCTGGGAATCAAAAGCCTTAGAGGGTAAGAACAGCTCAGAACTTGCCCAGTACAGTGCTAGCAGCTTGTTAGTAAAGACACCAGGTCTCCCTGTCTTCTATTCTGGAGCTATAGGAGCTAAGTGGACTTGGAAACCTCTGCCATTGTTTGGGAGCACAAGTTAAGAAAGTTCCCCAAAATACTTCAACAGACCACCAGAGACTGGAGTTAGAACTCCCATGTGGATGGTGGTAACAAGCACAGGTCTTCTGGAACAACACACAGTGCTCTTAACCGCTAATCCACCTTGCTGAAGCCCACCTTTGGCTTTGGAAGATGGTTTTGTTAGATTAAGAAGTATTGTTGGACCCTGGTTCTGGAAGGCTCAA